>JAPQRN010000008.1:3248760-3273797 GCA_037367275.1 Coranthus polyacanthus | reverse complement strand
TGTGTGTGTGTGTCTGTGTGTGTGTGTGTGTGTGTGTGTGTGTGTGTCTGTGTGTGTGTGTGTCTGTGTGTGTCTGTCTGTCTGTGTGTGTGTGTGTGTGTGTGTGTCTGTCTGTCTGTGTGTGTGTTTGTGTGCGTGTAGGGGGAGGAGCGTTTCGTCTCAGTGTATCACGTTGTTTTCTGCTTCTGGCTTCAATGAACCATAAGATTCAGTCAAAGTTGAACAAGTGACAGGAGAGAAGTCGAGTCTGTTCAGGATTAAAGTGAAGTAAACCCGTTTACGTGCAGTCAGTAGTTTTTGTTTTAGGACTTACAGCTTGAGTCCAGTGGCTACTGTATTTATTTCTTTTTCTTCTCTTTTTTCTTTTAACAACTTTTTTGCTCACCATCCTCAACCATGCTGCTGGGATGTCGCTGTCGGGGTCCTCTTTGGGAAACGCCGTCGTTTTGGTTTTGCGCCGTTCTTCTGCTCGTAGCTGAAGGTAAGTCCACATCCATCCTCACCCTGTCCCGTCCGGGCATGTGGGAGCTTGCTGACAACTTGCTCGGTGACAAACCAGTTCACAGAAGGTGAATGACATGGATGTTTGATGCTGACAGGAGGAGTGACATCAACTTATTCATCCATCTCTAAACTTCTTACTCTTGTTAATGACTTGCTTACAACGCGTCTTTGTGTCTCCGTTTCAAATCCTACACTCAAACAGTAATTCCATTAAAACCCTCGTTTAAAAACCTTCGCCAGACGCTGTTGTTGTGAACATCTGGTGTAAAGCTGTAGTAAAGCCCCTCCCAAAGGGATGCAGCGAAATGCACCTTTAACGCACGTTTATAGCCGCAAATTCAACTATTTAGCTTTTTACACCGAGTTTTTAAAAAGCAGAAAGGTGGTAAACTTCGTCAAACACACTTCAAGTGCCATTTTACGCGTGCGTCGGGTACGTTTAGACGCTAAGAATCGGCTCCTGAGTAAATAGAAAAGCATCCATATCGTAACATTTCCACAGAATTCTGCCGCGGTTGAAACGTCTTGAGAAGGGCTTTGACTCTGGTGCAGAGAGAGGAGAAGCAGCTGCTGCCTCTGGGCTCAGAGTCCTTCCCTTCAAACACTCCTGAAAACCTCGCCGAGGTTATCACTTGAGTCTGTTTAGATAAGTTCTCACGATAAGCCCGTCCAAGGCAACTTACTCACTGGACTTCAAGGCTATTGATTCTTTCAGGAAAGTATATCAATACTCTGAATGTTCACATGAGAAGAAGAACAAGTTTAATGCGTAAAGTGTTCATTTATACAGGCCTGCGGTTCCAGTGTCTAATAGGTATAAAGTTGTCTCTCTCGTCTTTTGTTTGGACGTTTCCTTCCTCTCAGCCTATGATAAAAACAGCTGTTTGTGCCACTGCCAGCACCGGGTTTCTCCTCCTCTCAACATGACTTGACATAAGCAGAGAAATAATCAGTGGCTCATTTCCCTCCCGGTCCAGATAAGGATTGAACTCGTCATGGAGGACAATGGCACAGTCTCTAGTGCTCATTGAACTCCAGCAGGATGTGACTGCTCACTTTTTTCTTTTGCTTCTGTCTTGATTACTTTCTTTTCCACTTGTGCACAGCTGAGGCAGTGCATTGATCTTCTGTCCTAAACGGATAAATCATTATTAAGGCTCGGGGACTAAACGTGGTTTCCTGGATCAATCTGTGTGACAGGAGCAGGACTGGACGGAGGACTGCTTCATGTGAGAGCATAGCTTAATAAAAAGACAACAGAGGAGGGATATTTTTTATTTTAAAGGTCTGGCGAACGTATTGCTGACATGATGGTGTTGTAGTTGTTCTTTAAAGGCATCAAGCGAGGAAAGAAAAAAAAAAATCCCCGGAAGTGGCCTTCATGGTGGTGGTAAGAATGTGGCGCTGGTGATTAACCAAACAGCCCAAGGATTCAGCATTGAGCTCCACTTTCACAGCCTTGACTGTGTGTGGAGTCAGTGCAGACGTACAGTATGACATCTGTAAATATCTGAGACATTCAACTCTAATATATTAATAACAGAAGAACAATATGCAAAGTGGAAAGTAGGAACATTACAAAATAGTTAATAGTTATTTTAGGGCTGGACAATAAAATGATGGCTCTGTCATTTCCATTATTGGGATATAATGAAATACCGCGATACTTATCGTTATCACAATAGAAATCGTTTCGTCTTTAGGCCTAGTTTTGTTTCCGTTGTTAAATAAAACACAAACTGTTTCAGTGTTTTTACCTGATTTTACTTGTTTCCTAATTTGACACATTCTGATGTTTGACCATCTCATGTCGTTTTCATCTTGTTGATGAACTCAGATTGGAATCGTTTTCTTGATTTGGATTTAATGTCAAAGGGTTTTCATTGTCTCCGTCTTGTTACGTCTTTTGATGATGAATGGAAGATCTGGCTTCTTCAACTTTCACTCAGCCTTTAAAACAAATACTGATTTGATCCTGATTTTTTGGCCAAATCACCCAACTCTAAATGAATACTGCACTGAATACTTCTATTATAAAAGGTGCACTTTTAATCTCAAAGTGACTTTTCAGCTTCATCATTGCTGACGTTGTCTGAAGAAATCATGTTGTAATTATGTTGTAAAGATGCGCATGTAGCTGTCATTACTCAACCTTTTGGTGAAGTACATTTAGAGGAAGAAAAAGAGGAAAGTTGAACAGCATTTTAAACAAGTATGTATATCACAGTTTGGTTCACAAAGCACCGAGAGACACAGTAAAATATGAGATTTGACCTGGATCTGAACACAGTGACCTGTGTCACTGACCTTTCACCACTTCCTTTGTGACAAGTCGTTTATAAAACACCACATCTCAACACTTCCTGTTGTGCTGTTTATTCTGCTTAAACTTTAGAGTGAAACTGCCTCTTAGGATCCGTGGAGGGGTGAACAGAGCCGATCCTCCCGCTGGTTTCATCAACACCAGGGTTTTTCCAGACTCAAACCCAGGCAGAGGTGCTTCCATCCTAATCATGAGAACCTTCAACTGGCTCAAGAGTTTTACAAGCAACACATTTTAGGAGTTATGATAATTAGATGATGGGGAAAATGGCAATTATCATGTTAAAACAGTATGTTAACCAGTTGTATCAAACAAATACTTCTTGGAGTAAGAATCAGAGAATATATGTTTTCTTTGAGACTTAGTCTGACGTGTCTCCTGTCCTTGTCGTCCAAAAAGACACTCAGCTATGCTAGTCTGTTTATAACAAACATCATATCATGTTCTTATTACTCATGAAAAACAAGGTGGCATCAGCACAGATTGCCGATGTAAAACACTTTGTAACTTGACACAACTTGTCATAATGACAAACGTCAGTTCAGCTGGTTTGCTTTGTATTAATCAAACCAGTTTATGCTCCTACACCAGACTGGCTAAACTGGAAATTGACCCAACTCTAGTTTCCATGAAGACAGAAAAACCCCAAACACACAGTAATGGACTGGATGATCATTACCAGGAGGTGTCAACATGGGTGGGGTATGAAAACGCAAGTAGAATGAGGTGAACTGGTACCAGATTTACCAGTGGCGTTGCCTTTTGTGATTCAAGCAGAAATGAACTGGTTTTAATGAATTCACACAGTACAGGATGTGCTGCATGCCTGAGTGCAAGCAAGCTGTCAGAGGCAACGTGTCTTAAACAGGTGGCATTCAGGCTTAAAACAAAAGAGGGTCTGTTTTTGGGCCCTGAGGGGCTATCAGGATCCTGAGAACAGGGATCTGAGGACGAAACATAGATCTATAATAGAGCCAAAACACAGATGTCTGGTGTTCCAGACACATGGCAAAGCCTCAGACATGCTGTCTGATTTTACCTGGTTGCAACCACATCAAGGCTGTTCAGATAACGTTGACACGCTACTAACACCGCCCCCTTGGCAGACAGGATGTTACAACAAATGATATTCGTTGACTCCAAAAATGGTTTGAGAAAGATCTGGGGTTAAGACTTTTCTCTGCTTCAAAATCACAACGAAAAATCATGTGTTTCCTGTCAGTCTGCGTGGACAGTAAATTCAGTTGTAAGCTTATCATTTTGAATTTATTCACACGGTGGCCATTATTAGTAATCACTTGTTTGTGTGTGCATTTGTTTTCGGAGTGTAAAGCATTTGTATGTTACATAGATGAGTGTGAGGTTGAAAGGACAGATAACAGGGTGTGTTATATGAATGTGAAGTGTGAAGAATAGATGAGTTGTCAAAAGTCCAACACAATGCCCTCTATTTGCATATAAAGATCTTGTCTTTTAAGAGTTTCTGTGGGTTTAAATGTATGAGACAAGGCTGCAACTGACAATTATTTCCACTGTTGATTATTTTCTATAATTAATCGATTAGTTGTCGTGTCTATAAAATGTCAGAAAGTTGTGAAAATTGTCGATTCGTTTAGCTTTGGTCCAAAATGATCACTGTTCACTGTCATAAAACGGTAAAGAAACAGGAAAATATTCAAGTTAAAGAAGCTGGAATCAGAGAATTTGGATTTTTTTGTCTTTAAAACTTACTCCAGTTAACAGATTATCACAATAGTTGACAACGATGAATCGATTCATCATCACAGGTGTTTTATGAGACAAAGTTGTGTTGATACTGAAACTGTATTATACATGTCTGAAGTAAATATCTGTCACTGTACTAGAAACCGCGTAACTGTTGAACTGAAAGTCAAAGTCACAAACACCTAAATAAATAAATCTGAATCACTGAAGATCAAACTCAAAGTAAATGTGGAACTGTATGAGTGAAATTAACCGTAAAAATCTAAGTAGGAGCCATTTTTTCCCCTTAAAGTCAGTATTTGACATTTAGCCGTCGATATCAGCCCCAACTTCTGCCGATACCAATCATTGATTAATCTGCCATTGTCAAATATGCAACTGTGGATCTTCTTTTACAGAAGTTAAAGGCATCTTGTACCTTAGAACAACTCCTGAAAACTTCATGCATCTATGATGAATATCTGAAAAGTAGTGACTTTTTGAACTTAGCATCTTTTGCTGCTACCGCTCGTTTTTACAGTAAAATCATCGGCGCATCCAGTTTCCAAAGCCCCGATATCTCAAAAACTAATGACGATATAAGGCTGACATTTTGTCTGGTGTTTACTTGGACTAATGACATTATGTTCTGAAAGTATGAAGTAAATTGGAGATGATCAGTCACGAACATTCTCTGAAATTTGATCTGTGATTTTCCACAGCATCAATTGAACTTTCTCACTCATTTTGTCTGTAAAGCTATACGTGAAATGTGACTCCTGGATAAAATGTGGTTCTCTACTGAAGGAGAGTTGTTAAAAGAAAGGCAGGCAGGGAGGAAGGAAGGGCGGGTGTGAAACAGCAGAGCAGAAGGGCTTCCCCTCGGATCGTCCCACCGGCAGGAACAGCCACGGGTTCAACAGTTTCACTTTAATGGCCCTCCCTGGTCTTCCTATCGCTCTTTGTTGTTGATAATCGTGACGGAACGTGGCACACAGACAGGATGCACACATACTGTACATACAAACACACACGGCTAATCAGAAAGCAAAGGTCGCTGGCTGCTGGGTTTCCTTCCCAGCAGAGTGTAAACCAAATGTTAAAAGCTAGTATTGACATTTCGACAAAAAAAAAACAATCTATGTGCTTCCTCATTAATGTCCTAGCTGACCCTAAAGGCCCTCACATGGGGCTACTACTGCCCCCTCAGGAAAATACTGGTAATGCATGAAACGATTTGAACGACTGAATCCATAATAATCAGATCTTCTCTGAGCTGATGCTGAGCTGCACCGACAATGATTCACCTTAAACCCAATTAAATCGTGGTTCATGGTGCCAAATCTTTAAAACTACCCTAAAGTTAAGAGATTACATTTAATCCTCTCTTTAAACCTCAGAGAAGGAATTTAATTCTGTTGCACCAAAAAACTCCAATTTAATCTCCAAGTTTAACTTTTAAAATGGCTGCCTTTTTGAAATGGATTGAGCAAAAATAATCAAGTTCCTTGAGAAAAGTTAAAGGACAGACTGTTTTTTAAATCTATTATTTGGTTGGTAATTGCACCGTTCATTTCGCCAACAGGCTTTTCTCAAAGGACAAATTAAAGCTTCTCTGCTGAGACATCATGAGAAGGGAAACTTTTTAGTCATTACGTTAAAGAATAAAGAGCAGCTGAAAGTTGACAAATGTTCCCCCTTCTTTTATACTGACTAGGTCCTGACAGCACAAAAATGTGAATTTTAATTTGCAGGGTTTGCAAAACTAATCTTAGATTAAATGAATCAGAGGTGACAAACATCCACACATTCTTTACTCCAGTAGAAGTACAGATACTTGTATAGAAGTACAGATTGAGCTTCTTTACTCCAGTAAAAGTAGAAAAGTACAAGCTCTGAAATGTTCTCAAAGACTCAAAGTAAAAAGTATTTCTAGCATCTCTCGCTGTTGTTTCTGTTCAAAGCTCCTGAACCTCACGTCATCCATGTCGGTGTTAGTTCTTCTGGTCTCAGACTCTCATTAAAACACGACACCTTTTCTCCATCTATTGTCTGTTTTGTCTTTTACGTCTTTTACGTCTTTTACGTCGCTGCGTCTGCGATTGACACCAAGGGGTCGTCTTTTCCATGTGTTACTGTTCCATCCATGGAGGTAGAGACTGTAAAAAATAATCAATAATCCCCCTTGAATACATTAAAATCAAAGTAACGAGCCTGTTTTCAAAATGTATGAAAAAGTCCAGATATTTATATTAAAATACAGGGAGAAAAAGTAAAAATAAATCCTCAGGTAAAGTACAGATACCTGAAAACCCACATCTGAAATGAATCAGAGTCGGTGTCGCCCAGTGTATGTTTAAGATAAAGATGATTTCTTAACCATACTGCAGTCCAGTCGGTGATAAAACAACATTTTGACAGCAGATGGAAAAACACCAGTCGTGAAAGAAGCAATCTGTCTGGAAATGTGAAAACTCGCAGGAGCAGCAGCTGTAGCTCTCTTTGATTCACTTTTAACTTGTCAGTAAGTCAGACAGGAGGTAAAACGGGAGCAGTGGGAGCTTTGTTCGCGTGCCGGGACGACTCAGGAAGGAAGTCGACTGCTCAAATCCTGGAACTGGCAACTCGTCCCCCGAAAACACAGACGCACATGTTTGAAAATCTTGCTGCTGCTGTAATAATGCACACTTGTATGCATACTTCCTTTTCCACCCACACACTTTCTGTACTTGTAGTCGACTTGCACACAGCTCTAATATCCTGTTCTCCATGCACTGTTAAGACTGTTGACACTAAACCACAATACAATCTGTGGTAGACGACAAACGAGCAATGCTCTACTTAAACAGGGACAACACGCTGGATGTACGGTGTCATTACGAGTGCTGATGTTGCACTATGGGTTTAGATTATGTTACGTCTGTATCGTTTTTGGTGAAGTCTAGTGAGTGGCTTCACACTGCTGAGCTCCAGGATGTGTTATTAACATTAAATAATCCTTCAGAGCACACATTAAAGAGTTTATTTTTTTTGTCATGCACTAGTTCCACTGCTGCAAAGAAGAACCCAAGAACAGGATGTGGTCGGACTGCAGCGTGTTTCATACAACATGTAAAGGAACATCTCACAGCTGTGTTTTTGGTTTCCTGAATGTACATAAAAGTTGTATGTGCAAAGAATCTGTGTCAGTGGAGGAAAACGTTCTGGTTTTCATAGGGTTGGCCTGAATGGCTTTTTTTAGAGCTTCAGAGCTTCACAGGGGGATCATTAACGTTGCAGCTGTAAATAAGTTATTCTTAACAGTAATAATGATAAAAGTGATGTTTTCACACGACGCCCACCTCAAAAACAGAATGGAGCATCTTTTAGATAATCTTTACATCTATCTTTGATCATTCGTGGCTCGTATTCATCCCAGCACCGCAGTGACTCACAAATAAAGAAAGATGATGAACACAGAACAACATAACGTGGCAAAATGAGTGTAACAGATGCACTAATGTCCATAACTCTTTGATACATAAGCCGTGGCATCTTCGACATCCACTGGGACCCAGATTCACCGCAGGGTCGGATGGTTTCGAACCAGCATCTGCACCTGAACTTGATTCGAACACGTTTTAAATCTGACATCATGACTTTACTGAAGCAAACTAACCGAGCGCTCTGAAGAATCACCAGAAACAGACTTGAAGAAACCTGCTAGCCTAGCCACAGTAATGCTAACGACCCATGATGCAAAGCAGTGAAGCTGCTGCTGGAGACGACGCTCCCATCTTAACAAAGGATGTGACGGGTTGTACAGCAAAGACCCCTAAGAACAAGATGGTTCACCGGAGCCACTTCCTGTTTCAGTGTCACATGGTTCCTCCATGTCCCGCCCCTTTTGGAGAAAATAGCAGCAGAGGTAAAAACGAGCAGGAAAATAAACGCCCACTTTGGAGACAGGAAGTGAACCGTTTCATATCACTGGTGACGTGTACGCTGCACCATCTTTTTATATAGAGGATCTTTGGTGCCAATTCTTGTTTAACTTTAAAGCCACATTGTCTAGTGGTGACTTCTACATGATCACCTTAATGTTAATTAAATATTCAAATTGAAAATCAGATGTTTACCCGCTCAACGAGTATTCGAATAGTCCAACATTCGGGTCCAGCCCTAGTTTTTCAACATAATCACAGGGTAAATGGTACACACAGTAACTGTGGCGTTGCGGACAGGGATGGTGAACATACAGTTCTACAACTCCCTCTGAAATATGTGATTTGTCCCCTTATTCCTCCCAAAATGTCAGGCTCTGTTCACGCTAAATGCAAGGTTTGGGAGAGGATATGCACAAGTCAGGCCTGAAGTCAGTCCGTGTCTGAAGCCGTCTATTTATACAGACAGCAGACTGTGAGTATGAGCTTCCAGACCTGAAATAGAAACAGGAATAAAGTGTGGAAACATGTTTTATTTTGGCAGTAGCTTTAAATCCCCTGTTGAGATGGTGAAATGCTATAATTAGTTTTTGCACTATGGTTATTCATGTTTTGACTGGTAGCATCAGCTCTGGCTCCAGAATTGTTTGGATAAAACTTCAATTTTCAAAGCAGATCCTGTTGGTCGGCGCTCACTTGTGCTACAAGGAGTGTATGAGAACGAAATCTATTCTTTTCAAGCAGTTGGAAGAAACAAAGCTGCTCTACTATTTTTGACTCATTATGCCTGAGCAACAGATGGGTGATTATTGGATGCATTGTTGTCAAGTACCACATTTAACGATGTCTGTATTTTTTACTATGTCTACAGTTACTGATAGACACTGCATTTATGTAATTATATTATGTAATATGTTTCCTGGAGATGCCACTCCTCAAGCCCTGGAGGGTTTTTAGGCAATTCTCATTTCATTGCAAATCACATATTGTGTCCTTTTTCATTTTTTTTTATGTGTAAATATAACCAAACCAAACCAAAAGCTGGAACAGCACAGGGACCAGTCATCCATAATAGTCCTTTAAGTGGACTGGACCCTGTGCAGAACAGCTTTATGGACTCCTGTAATGTTAAACATATGCTTTATAATTCCGTGCATCCTGCGATGATTAATTGAGAAAGTGTGATTTTGTTTTATTGTGTCTGGTGAGACTGGTGTGTTACCACTAGTGCTGATGGATGAATCATCACTGACATTTGAGCGTGTGTGCCTGAATTGCAATGAATAAGTAAAATAAAAAATAAAAAGTATGTTTGAATTAGGGCTGGATGATCTGGGTGATTAATGGAGTTTTTGCTTTCTGACAATGGAGCGATGTTATCGCAGACTTTAACTCCATTCTTCCATATGTGTCTTCTCTCTTTAGTGAACGGCAACACGTCCCACGCCCACGCCACATTGACTGTTTCTGCTCCACACCTGTTCTACACCTGTCCTGAGGGATCCAATGCCACACTGATCTGTACCCAGAGAGGTGCAGCCTTACATCCCACTGATGCACTCAAACACAACTGGTTATTCACGGCGCACAGCGATAAGCCGTGTAAGGAGAGGACGGGCCCGCGGCACCTCGACCTCTCTCATCCCCATGGCAACCACAGCTTGCCGCCAGGGCTGCATTTTGGAGCTTCTGAGCATAACTTCTTTGTGACTCTGCAGAGCGTGACGTACGCTGACCAGGGTCGTTACTGCTGTTTGACGATAGACATCCAAGACAAGAGTAAACACGTCCTGCAGAGGCTTCACAGCCACGTCATTCTGCAAATCACACCACGTAAGGAAGCCGACTGTCTGGGAGCGAATGTGCAGTGTTTCAGTCAACTACGACGGCGTTTTAGGGTCACTTTAAGTAAAATAAGAAGAAATTCAAAATCTTCTAGATTAAAATCATACATTTATGAGGAAAAAAACTTCAACTAAAGTGGTAGATTTATGTGAAAAAACTCACATTTTGACAGAAAAAAACCTCAAATATCGATTAATAATCTATATAATAAATATAGATTATAAAGTAATAAATTAAAAAATAAGCAACGTTTTGTGTGTATTGTGTGTTCTGTAAAAAGGTTTTTATATCAGCGCTGCTATGAAAACATACTGATATATCAGTGATAGTCTCCCATCGGCCGATCAGGCTCTATCTGGTCATTAACTACTTCCTGTGCTCTGCAACACTGTGAATAAATGTTTAATGCTGTTGTGAATGCAGCGCTTTCATTTAACAGACAGAAAACAAATCTATACTGTGATAAAATGACCAAACAACGGTCTGTATTTCTTTTCTCTCAAGGGAGACCTGGACCTCAAGAGTGCACAATCTGGAATCCCACACCACCTGGAGGTCTGTCACCATCTTTATGCCTCGTAGCCAGTGAATTACTGCACAGTTATTCTGTTTATTTTACTCACAGTCTGTCTTATGCACCAACAGGCTCCGTGCCAGTGGCTTTGGCCATCGCAGCCTGTATCTTGGCTCTTCTTTCGCTGCCTCTGATTCTGGTGCTCGTGTACAAACAGCGGCAGAACGCCCAGACCGGCAGACGTATGTACTACTGATACGCACTAACAAACATACACACGTTCATTTCCACGCCCGGGTTATGGGTCAAATATAAATCTGTCACACTGAGTTCCCCGTAGTATTTTGTCTGATACATGTTTCCTGTCGGTGGTGTGGATTAACTGGGAGCGTTTCACACACAGTGGGAAACCCAGCTGTAGCGTTTCAATTCATTCACAATGGCCCATTTCCCTTTTCCTCCCTCCCAGGTGCACAGGAGCTCGTGAGGATGGACAGGTATGTTTTCCCACAGTCTCAAACACACAGCTGCTCCCTTACAATCAGAATACTTCACACATGGATATTGAGCTGTTTATGGGCCACATTGTACAGCTGATGAAACAAATAAATAGGTGTAGTTTAACACGAGCAACCAGACAGGTTCCATCTCTGCTGAAGGTTCCTATTAGTCTCAAAGATCTACATGCAAGTGTATCTGAAAAGCTAAACATTTAAACAGCTGCTGTACCTCAACACGGTGCTATGAGAACAGCCAGCTTTCTCAGAGACAACCTCCCTCTTGCTAGAGTGTCAATAATAGTTTTTGGACGACTTTTAGATCAGAAACCGTGCAAATGACTGTAGCAGCAAACTTTATTTTTGAAAAACTTAGGTAGGAGCAACCCTCAAAACAAGCCCTACTTGTGTCATTCTAATAATTTCAGACGAGATGAGTTCACAAATTTGGTTGTACATCCTTGAAAACACAAATAAACTGTCACATTACTGTAGGTTTTTTTGCACTTGTATAAGGTATTCTGCCAGATGTTTGGAGACATTACAGACTCTACTTCTGTGCAGTGAAAGGGACTTTTTACCCAGAAGATCTAAAGTTCTTGCACTGCTTGGAACAGCCTACTACTTTCCAGAAACCTTTCAGAACATCTACATGTTCACAAATGACTAAATACACTTGAGCTTTTTTGTGGTACAGCATGTAATGTTCACTACAAAACAACAAGCATGAAGAATCAAGACCTGACCCCTGTTAGAAAAAAACACAGACGGATATAAAACTCTAAAGGTCTTGAGAGACTGAATGTGTAAAATAGTTGACTGAGTCACATCTGGCCGTCGTTACTCATCAGGATGCTTCTCTTTGCTGTCTGTGTCTGTGTTCAGTGAGGCTCTCGGACACGACAACCCGGTGTTTCTCGGGGGATCGCCGCAGATTAAGACTCGCACCGTTTCTCAGATCATGACCAGGCAGTCCTCCGAGACGGGGCGCCACCTGCTGTCTGAGCCGGGAACCCCCCTCTCTCCTCCTGCACACGGCGACGTATTCTTCCCAATAGAAGGTAAAACACAAAACGCACATTCCCACAACAGGGGACACAATACTTTAACAAGACAGAGAAACTAAAGCCACAGGATGGGACACGTCAGACATGGAGCCCTAAATAAACCAGCAATAAACCAGCTTTCCTAATCAACTAGTAGTTGTTATTTCCAGCAGTTAATCAAAATGGCTTCAAAGTAATGAAATACACAATCATTTGGGTTGGGTTTGGGTTTTCGATTCCTACAACAGGTCTAGACTCGTAAACTGTGTTGGTACGTTTCAAATTATGGAAAAAAGGTGACTGCGGCAAGTTCTCCTACATCATTTGTATCTGGCGTTTGAGAATAAGTATGTTAGTATGAGTGGTTCTCGCACGAGGCCCAATGTTAACACTGTGCTACGTTACAGAGAAATCCTTTAAGAATAAATCTTTCAAATATGACTACAAAAAGCACACATAAAGGGAGCCACTCGACATCAAACCAAAGCGGTAATGATTCTGAATGTCTCGCAACAACAAGCGAGGAAACATTTTGTGCATTAATTTCAACACAGTGCAACATCCACAGCAAAGATACACAAGTTAAACATGGAGATCATTTAGACTGGGTCATTTTTTGGACAGTTATCAGATGTTATTGGGAAAAATATTTACCAGGTTTTTGACTCAAGAAAACCCTGACGATCATCATTTCCAAACTGTATACAGGGGCAGCACTAGACGCACTCATCTAACCCAGTCTCTGTTTGATCCATCTTTTGCCCCTTAGCCTGGTTTGAACCACCCTAACACAGAAACCAAGTGTGAGCAACATCACAGTTTAGTTGAGTTCATTTCAATGTCTCAATGTCTGAAGTGTTAACCTTTCAGTCTAGGTGTGACTGTTTAAAATGAGGTGCAGAAGTACTAGTGCTTGCGTGTGATTGTACAAGAACACAGTTCTGTAAATACCTACAGCATTTCAAAATGTTTCTCAGTATGGTAAAAGACTGATGCAATAGAAAAATAACCATGGTTTTGTGTGCGTCTGCTGAAACATCCTGTATGTGGTGGAAGTGTTGACGGAAAGCTGCACGAAACTGCGCGCACGCACAAGAAACAGCTGGGCTGAATCTGATGTGACTAAGGAAAAATATTCTGTGTAGGGAGTTAATTTTTCTCCCCACACACACAGTTGAAACCAGCGTCTCATGCTGTCCTCCTGTCACTTCTACTCTTCCCTCCTTCACAAGTCATTCTCCACCCATCAGCACTCTCATTTAACACTAATGGGGTCTTCAGCCGTTCTTTCAGGCTCAACTTGAAATAATACCGGAACATTAGTCACGGTGAAGGGGTTCAATCCTGAGTGTTTTTCTACCGATTCCCGGGACACCTGTGCAGACATTCCAGGCATACTGAGGTGGATTGGCCTGTTTCCTGCAAGTGCAAACTCTCACATGGCACAAAGGAAAAAGACAGACTCACGGAGAATCCATACAGACGTTATTACTATCACCTTAGAAACATTTATTTTGCAAACAAGGCCATTCTGCTGTGACTAATAGACCATATTCACACGGCGGACGTTTTCCTCTGATGTCAAAATGTATCCGGACTCAGGAGTGTTCTGGTTTTCAGTAACGTTATGCGACACATATTTCTGCATAATCTTCGTACAATTAACGTCAAACACAAAGGTGTGTTTCAAGCACTTCATCGGGTGAAAAGACAACAGGAGAGTTTGATATTTCAGAATTAATTTACACTTTTACGACCATATCATCATAGTTCTTTACTACTTTCTGCTATTGAGGAAATGGTGGAAACAAATAAAACAAAACAAGAGGGTTGAGAATTTGTCCATCTACTCCTGGAGCAGGTCTGTTGTTCAGAGGAGTTGGTGTCACCTCTAATAAGGAGAGAAAACACAGACTATGGAGACAGGATTTACCACTGAAACAGCAGATAATAACGCTTTGCTTCGTGGTAACAGGTGAACTACAGCCCGTAAATACTGAGAAAAACGCACACAATATAGTGCAACGTTGTAAAACCAGCCTCTGGAGGTTTGAATCACCGCCATCAGTCGGTTTGAGTCGAGCCGAGTCCAGTTCTGAAACGTTTCATCGTGAATGTTTGGCCTGAAGTGGGTTTTTATGGATCCATAAATATTAATGAAGAGTTATTAGAGTTAACTACAACTAAAACTAGCAGTGGAAAAAATGACTGCATTGAGTGAAATCTGCTTATTTTAGTTTTTACTGAAGTTTTTTAGAAGTTCAGGAAGTAATTTGAACCAAGTTCATGATGTACAAATACATAATGACTTTGCATAATATGGGACTTAACAAACAATAGTTTTGTAAATAATGACATGAATCTTTCATCCAAGCTTTTTCAGATTCTTATAAATTAAAGCTTTTATCATTAATACATGAAAAACTAAAATCAAACTAAACTAAAAGTAGTCAATTCCTCAAAATTAAAATCAAAACTAAACTGAAAAACTAAATAAAAACTATGGAAATTTCGCAACTATAACAACTCTGATCCCAGTCCTTTCCATCAAAAGTTTTACAGTGATTCCACAGCTCGGTTTCATGTTACGTGGGTAAGAGACACACTTCATCTTTCTTCTTCATCTTTTTTGGTTTCCTGACCTTCAGCTGAGTGGAATTTAACTAGCAGCAGTTCCCTCTTATCTTCAGAATTTCACAACTGAGACTCAAAGCCTCTGTTCCGCTTTCTGATGACTTCTTCCCAATCACATCTTCTGAGAAATCAGTCGCTGCGTGTTAGTGCATTTCTACACAGAAAAACAGATGTTTGTGTTTGAATAAGGTCTGTTTGTGTTGGAGGCAGACACAGAAAGCACCGTAAGTCTAGTGCATCCCGAGGTCAGCCAGGGGTGGACGGCACGGCCAACGGTTTATATGTCATTTTAAACAGTAGTTGTTGAGTAAATTAAACTATGAAACTGTACTTCATGACATGTATGGAACGTCCACACGAACAACACACTAAAACAACTGCCTCGCATCAACCAACACTTGAGTAAAAAGACTAAAAACAGTAAAAATAACATTCTTTCAAAAGGAAAAAAAAGGCTTACTGCTTTTTAGGACTGCAACTAACACTTATTTTCGTTGTCGATTCGTCTGTCGGTTATTTTCTCAGTGAAGTTTGTTTGTTTGGAACAACAACAACCGTCCAAATGTTGTGACCTTACGATGCAGCTGGATTCGTAAGACTATGAAAACACACGAGATCCCGCTGTAGAAACGGTATTTCCACATCTCTACTGGTGGACACATTAATACTCGTGTTTTCCTTATGATTAACACTAATGTCAGCGTGGATGTGAATGAACCATCTTTGCTTGTGTTTGATCACACCCTGAACGACCTGCACTTCCCTTTCTTCCAGACACCATCCCGGAGTCTCCAGACTTCCTTTAGGTTTCAAAGAGCGGTGAAACCTTCTCCACAGCTTCAACCGCTGATCTGGAACCAGTCCTGCAATTCTCTTCTTCTTTTCTCTACCTCCGAAGCAATTTTCCCCTCGTAGACCATCTCACAGTATAATCTGCTGGGATTGTCGTCTGTACAATGTCTGGACCGCAGGAGGGAACGGATTACATTTTTTATTTGAAAAAACTCCTTCCAGCTGCAACAACAGCTGGGGGCCGAGATGGAGCTTTTGCTTGTGAGCGCTCGCAGATGGATGTGATGCATCTAAAACAGCTCATGGACCAACAGACGCTCTGGAGCTGCTGCTTGAGACGGTTACAAAGGACGATGAGGTTGGGGCGTGTTAAGAGTAATAAAAAGGTTTCTGTGGCCGCTTTCGCACCTAACCGGGTTGGTCCTGTTCAAACAAACTGCGTTTCCTCTTTGTCTCAGATCATTTAGGCTCGTGAGGCCGTCGGCAGCGAGCACACAATAAATACATTACATCTGTATGATTCCAAAAAGTAAACCAATGTATTTACATGAGCCGCCTGCTGGGAAATGTCACAGAAATTATCTCTCATATAATTGCGGAAGATATTTGGTAACCGTGGTTACATGTCAGCATGTAAGCACAGGGCTATTACATTAAACACAGAAAGTGGAAAGTGGTTAAAACAGAAGTGTGTTGTGTTTGCATATTTCAGCAGTTCCCTTGTTATTAAAGACTGTGTAAAACGTGGCCACTGCAATGTGTTTTCTGTGTTACATAAATGACAAGACGACCGCTTCCTGTTCAGTTCAGTTTTGTTATTAAAGGTAACAAAGGTAATGAGTGTAATTTTGCGCTTGCTGTCAGTCACTGGTGGTTTTGATCGTCCCTTTTCTTTAACGAATTGTTGATAATGCGAAATGCAAATCACCATATTTTTCCAGTAAAGGAACAATCAGTCGGTCCGTGTAACGTGAACTAGAACTGCAATACAACAAGGTATCGGGATTTCTCTGATATTAGTGAATCCAAGAACAGGTGTGAAAGGGCTTTAATATCTTCACACCAAAGGGGCTCAAGCAGACGAATCCCATCGTTTTTTGTACAAAGTAAAAGCCACTTGGTGTCATGGAATTACACTGGTATTTACTCTATCACTTCCAGTTGCCGCTGGCCTCTTTTCTCTTTCCTCTTGGCTACCTCAGTTACTGTTAGCTGTAAACATTATTGCTTTAAATAGTCTTTTTACTTCCTGCACACGCAGAAATGCAGTACTTCACAGTGGCCTTGAAGTTCATCTAAAAGTGCAAAAAAAACCCCCAACTGTTCATGACTCATTCATGCAAATGTACAGGTTGATTAAAAAAAAAATGGAAATATTGTTTATTCTTTTATCTTGAATGTAGCCTAAGAGATTGTTAATGAAAAACTGCCAATAGTTTCAATGCTGTAATCAGGCTAAAACCTTTATCATCTTTTATCACAATGTCACGTTTGTGTTTCATGGTTTTGTTGTGTGTGCAATGGGATTGTAAATAACACGTATGTGGAGAACTGCCTTTGAAATATTAACCAAAGACCAATCACATCAAAGACAACGGGAAGGAATGAGAAGTGATGGCAGTGTCGTCGTTACTTTGGCTGTCGTGCAATTTTGCAAAACCACTGGTGATTTTTTATTGTATTTTTTTTAAATCGAGGGTAAAAGGTGCGAGGCGGGTGCTCAACGGAAATCGACTCCAAATGATGTGTAGCATGTGTACAGAACAGGGTATAATGTTTTTAAGATTTAAATAGTCAGAGGTTTGTTTTATATGTGGGTGTGTGCGTTGAAATCTTTGTGTGTAGATACTCGTGGTTTTGCATCTCTGTCTCTGGTTTATACTATACACAAACAGGCAGCGCAGTGCTGTAAAAGCATGTTTGTTCCGTATATTTCTTTTAAATTGTTTTGATTACAGTTTGTGTAATAAAACTGTGCTTTTGCACCTTAAAGCTTTGTGTCTAGTCTTGGAAATCATTGTTCTTTATAGCTGGCAGGTCTCCAGAACCATCACTATACAAGGACGTGCTGTACCTGCCGCCAAGGGAGCCATTACAGATAGAACAAGGTTGTTCCACTTGTGTGCTTCTTAGATGGTGCACACCAGAGGGAGACTGGCATTGAGGAAAGGAAATGATAAAAGAATCTGGCTTTATGGGAAGAGACAAGAGACCTAGATTAGAGGAGATGATCTGTGAGGCTGGCCATGTTCTCTCTCTATCTTCTGTTGTTTACAGTTTGTAGCCGCCACTTTTAGCTTGTATTAGTAGAAGCTGCTTTATTCTAAGATTGTACCAACCACGTCTTACTGTTTGACCCAGACATCAACAGACCGTGAATGTGGCAGACGTACAGATTCTGCAAAGTCTCGTCTGTGCACATGAGCTTTACAGCAGCTTTTCAAAACTATTAACATTCATGTTCCTCTTTTTGAAGTTATGACTCGTGACTTTCCTGTTTACGAACGGAGGTGTTTCCTGTCCATTCGTAGCTGATCAGCACACACAGAAGATCAATCTACCACAGCATGTACTCTGGAGTATTTAAAGCCTGAGGGTTTCATGTGATTTGCAGTTTATTGTTGCTCATATAATGACAGATTCCTGACCAAAGTCACCCCAGAAAGCCTCCATAATTAACATGTGTTCGCAGTACTATTTCTGACCAAAAGAGGGCTCTATAACAAGATACCGTGCTGAGTCTCACCATGAACATTTTATTTAGGTTTGGACCCATTCAAATGTAATGGGATTTACATTTATATGGTGCTTTTCTACCTTGATGGTACCCATAGAACAATGTGTCTCAAAGACACACATTTACACACCAGTGGTACAGCCTCTGAGGGCAACATGGGGTTCAGTGTCTTGCCCAAGGACACTTCAACATGTGGACAGGAGCCAGGGATCGAACCACCATCCTTCTGGTTTACAGACGACCCACTCTACCTCCTAAAGCTCAGCCGTCCCACGAATAATGTACAAATATGCTGTATAATGCACATGATGTTTACATATAGGTAAATAACACACACATAAAACAAGTGTTGATATAGTACGTTAGTTGTTCATGTGATGTTGCTGTTTCTTACCGATAGAGGTGGTGCGCCGTCGTCCTCCACGGTGACGGTGAGCCGGTACTCTTGCTGCCGCTCTCGGTCAGGAGGAGCCGGCCGCGTCACCATCTCTCCCGTCACCCGGTCCATGCGGAAGGTCAGGTCCTGGTTTCCAGCAGTGATGTAGTAAAACAGCATGGCGTTGGGACCAATGTCCCGATCGGTGGCCATCACGCGAAGGACCGACGTACCGCCTCCGACGTTCTGCAAATGACATTTTAAAGCAGGGTTAGCACAGACTGGCTTTGGTTGAAGAAACACAAACACAACTTGGCGAAGGCACAGTTAATATTATTCTGTATTTGCAAACTGTTAAATGAGTACTGCAGAGCTTCTGTTCAAGAATTAGGCCCACACACTAAAGAAGACAAAAGTTTGAAATCATGCAGACATTTGCAGTCGCGTCTCACACCTCACTTATGCTGACGTTGTATCCTCTCTGACTCTCAATAACAGGTGCGTTGTCATTGACGTCCAGGATGTTGATAGTGAGGGAGTGGTCGGTGTGTCTGGGAGGTGAGCCATTGTCTGCCGCACGCACCTGTAACAACATGTGCACATGCAGTGATGTGGACACACGGCATACGACTACTCAGTTAATGTTTGGTAAAGAGAAGAAATCCAGTCTAGTGTTTTAACATCTGTTATTTGTAAAAGATATTGGCAGCACTTTAAGTTAACGCTCAGTAATAACATGGTAATAAAGAGGTAATAATGTAGTAATGCCATGTAATAACTTTACTAATAACCCTTGCATTGCATTTTGCAGCGCTGATTCATAGTTATTACACAGAAACTTCAGTGTTTCCAGGTAACAAGTCACAGCATTAAACATATAATTTATACAGTATTACACTGAAACGAGTCTGGCTCACAGGATGTACTCTGCTGGAATAAGGGACACTATTTCAGTCGCCCAATGGCAGGACTGTCATTCCCCTTCCTTCTTCTATGTGTGTGTTACCGTTTTGAAAATCCTCCTCGCTACATGAAAGAAGAACAACCTCCGAGCTGCAACTACAGGCTGGAAGTGGCAAGTTTTGGCAAAGACGAAACGAAAAAAAGAAAAATCCACACACCAGTATAGCTCCCCTGTTATGGCTTATTTCAGCTGTGACGTTTCGAGCTTCAGACTTGAAGACCAGTTACTACGGATTACTACGTCATTTTAATACCACACCGCGCTTCTTCATTGGCACGATTGATCAAACAACTTCTCTCCCAACCCTGCTTTGCAAATACACCGTCATGTGACTCGAACTAGACAAACAGCCCATAGAGTTTTTACCTCCATTCCAGAACGATGGACAGAGTCAGACTTATCTCCAACGATGGCACAGTGTTAATGAAGTGTGGAGATATGTCTGGATATGCCTAGACTAACTTAAAACAAAATAGTTTGGGAAGATGTAAGTGAAGATGAATTGCAGAATTATAATAAAGCAATTACCAGTTTTATTTCCAAGAATTTCAATTGGTAATTACATGGTTAATACTATATTAATACCTGTTTATTTCCAAACTCTTACCATGTTATTATGGAGCTGTGCTGTGAAGTGCGACCAGTATGCTGACGTGAAATAAGTGACATGCATGTTGATTCTCCTGACCTTGAGGAGGTAGCGGTCCACTGACTCTCTGTCCAGAGGAGCGTTGACGTAGACCTCCCCATAGGTGTGGTTGACTGTTTTGATCTTAAACACATCCTCCATGTTGCCTGCCACCAGCGTGAAATTAACCTGAGAGAAAGAGAAAGGATTCACGATGATGGCAACAAAGAAAAAAGGAATAAAAAGAGTGAGTTCTGTCTGAAACTCTTACCGTGACGTTAACAGTAATGTATAATTCAAGTACAGTAACTCATCATTCATTTTATTCAAGTGTAATTTCACTTGTTGATCCACCATTTTTGTGTTAAAACGTGTATAAATACATAAATAACATGTGCACATATAGAACATTCTTTAGTGCCGTAAAATAATGTTTTCTGTTAAATTAAGCCAATGTGAAATGCATATAAATAGACTTACGTTTATGAAGTTAATGCAGTCATGATTTAACACTGTTTTCTATTTTTCTCAACAGCTGAGACACACTTGATCTTCAGTATCACCTTCTAATCAGAGCAGAAGTCTTCTCTTTTAATGTCTTAACACTTTTTCACTGGTGTCACGCCTTTTTCACAGCTCTTTTCAAAACAGTTTCAACACAGATCCTGTAGAAAACTCCACAGGATTAACTGTGTTAAACGAAAGGAAAACCGAAGGAAATTACCTGCGTCATTCTGAGTCTCTGATGTGCATGTGTGGAACTAAAAAGTGTAGCAGGGTTTGTTATCTCTAGTAAAATCATCTTTGGAGAGGAGAATGTTATATACTGTACGCGTTTGCATTTTTGGCGCATTCTATAACTATGTAAAGTATCAATAAATGACACAAGTTCAGGGTTTTGTCCATTGTGTAATAACTGATTGAAAGCATATACTGATTTGTTCACAAGTTGTGCTGCTTATTTTTCTTGTATGTTTTTATTGAGTGATATTGAGCATTTTGCAAACATAATGTGTCATCGTGGTCAGAGGCCTTTGTGTAAACTGTTTTTTAAAGTTTTTATTTCATATTTTCAATATTTTTGAGACTGAATGTCCGACTCAGCAGCTGAGCTAACGCTAGCTGTCAATCACAGAGGCCACGCCCTTAATTATGCAGAACTTTAAGCCTTAATATAATCTAAACAGGTCAGTTAAAATAAAAATTCACCCCCTGTACAGTTGTCACAGAGGAAGAAACCAACTATAGAGACCAAAACCGTTGTTTGTATCATCATTTTAACATGGGGGTCTATGGGGATTGACTCTGTCCCCCCAGTGGACAGTGAATTTACTGCAGTTTTTTGACATTTCCGCATTGGCTTCATTTTTCAGCCCCGGAGGTTGCCGCCTGATTTCTACGTATTAGGACATTTTGAAACCCTCAAGTTTAGTCGAGGTTTTTAAAACTTGTTTCCAAAAGTCTTAAGTTGTTTTTTTTCTCTCTTCTCTTTTGTTCTTACCAATCCGTTTGCTCCAGCGTCTCTGTCCCTTCCCAGCACGACTGCAACTTTCTTTCCCATCGGTGTGTCTTCTGGGACGTCCACATTCGTATCAGAAGTGATGTCAAACTCTGGCCTGTTGTCATTCTCATCCAGTATTGTGATGGACACCTGTTCGCGAGGTAAGATGCAAATGTCACCGTTAGGACTTGCCACAGCACTGACGCTACGCTTACCTTCGACGTTAACTGAAATAACCAAACATCAGAAGACAAGATAATGACTTTACATCTTGTGATCCGTCGCCTTACCTTCTGCAGTTCCAGTGAGATGCAATGAATAAAAGAGGAATGCCATTAGGTTTTCTACAATGAAATGAACACAACACATGCTGTGATAAATTAAAAACCACACTTTAACAGCAGCTAAAACAGAACTGAGACTGAAGCGGCGTACCACAGTGGAGTCCTTTTTGGGTCCTCCATCATCAGCTACAACCGTCAAGGTGTACATATCTCCCCTCTCTCTGTCCAGCAGACCCGTCACTGTGATCCGGCCCTGAAACATCAAATGCATCAGCATATATACATATCTCATCCTCCGTAATGATTCCATACAAGATACAAATCTTCCAAGAATGAGTGACAGGGATCAAGGGCAGATCTAGAAGAAGAATAACAAGACTTGTAGAATCAACAGAAAAATCCCCATTTCTTATCTATCAAAGGAATCAAATGACTTCAAAGCAAACAAGCTCTTTGATCAGCTTACAGTCGTGCAGCAACAAGAGCGCTAGCTTAAGTCACAGAGGAAGAGGTGTTATCGTATTACACTGTGGTTAATGGATGACACATATTTGACAGAAAGTGGGTGTATTTGAAGTGCACCAAAAACAGACATGTATTTTGTGCTTGTATCATCAGTGACCTTTCCTTTCCTTCCCTCCACTCCCTCCCCACTCACTGTGACGCTGTCTATCTTGAACAGAGCCAGAGCCGCGGGCGACGTATCAGGGTCAAAGCGGTAAGTCAGCTGGTTCAAGTTGTCAGCCGACTGGGCCTGAACCTGGACCACCTCTGTGCCCGTGGCGATGTTTTCTCGCAGCGAAGCCTCGTAACTGGCGGAGAAGAAGGCCACGGCCTCATCCAGCTCGTTAAGTAACGTGACGTAGACGGTGCAGAAGCCTTTGTGGAAAGGCGGGGCCTGGTCGGTGGCCGACACGTTCATCAGGTAGCTGGTCTTGGTCTCGTAGTCCAGGTAGTCCACAGTGGTCACCAGGCCGGTGCTCACGTCCACCTCAAACTTGCGGTCTGCGCCGGACACGATGGCGTAGGCTACGGCTCCACCATCACCTAAACAGAGACAGATGAGGTGATGGAATGTAAGTAGGAACTGTTACTCAAGTATTGCAATTAGGTACTAATTTAAGGTGCTTGTAATTTCCATTTTATGCAGCTTTTCCTTCTACTCCACTACATCTCAGAAACAAACACTGAACTTTTACTTCACTACAGTTTTGAGACAAGACCAGGACCTTCAAAAAGTGGTCTTGACACCAGTCTCGACTATTACAACACTACTTCGTTTTCACGGTGGAAAAACAGCTATTTTTCATCCCCTTCCTGTATCTCCAAATGTTGATTTTCAATGTTTGTGATAAAGTGAAGGATGAAGTGTTTTGAAGAGTTGAGAAACTTCTCCTCCTTCTTAAATGAAATAAACTCTTTAAAAACGCTCTTGGATTCACTGGAAAACGCGTCGTCACGAAGATGAAAACAGGCGTGTTCTTCTGAGCTCCATGATGATCTGTAGATTAAATGAGCTCAACCTTAAACATGAACAGCAGTAAAATGAATCAAGAACAGCGGCTTAAAAGGTCTTTTTTTTCAGTTAAAATGAAAAGTAATATGAACGCTTTGAAATAATTTCGAACATCCTGAAACACTGTTGCAATAAAGCTAAAAATACGCCCTGACGTACACGTTTTTCTGAACACTGCTGTCGCTGTTGCTCTGTTTATTTCATTTTCTGGCCTCAGCTCGTGTTTTGGAAAACGTGCCTCAGAAACAGTTGCGTCATAATGCTTCATATGACGGGAAGCGAAAAGAGGAAGTCTGAAGACCGGAGCAGAAGTAGACATTTAAATGGCAGCGAGAGTCAATGACATGTTTTGTGTGTAACAAGGTACAAAATGTTCTGCTGTGAGATTCGATCCTCCCTCTTTGAAGTGGCGCCCACTAGTGTTAGGGGTGGCGACCTGCAGACGATGGCTTAAAAATCCAGTTGATCTGTTTTTGTAACTCCCGTCTTAGCCTCTCTTCGGTGTCCCTCAGGATTCACTTTAAGACCACGTTGATTACATTTAGAGCCCTTAATGGTCTGGGCTCCGTCTTTTATTTCTGAGGCCGTTTTCTGAAAGATTCTCCTCGCAAGAAGTCGTAGCTTTGAGTGAGTGATTTAGGAAACTTCTCAGAGCGACTCTGAGCAAGAGACACAAATACTTTTATACTGTCAGTGAGGAGGCGGAGTCGACTGGTTGATCAGCAAGAAAAAATAGCCCTAATGGTAGAAGAAACAACAATCATAGCAAAATATTAACTTATTTCTTCTCAAAACATTATTACTTATATAATTAATGTCATCAGAATTATTTTTATTATTATTTTAGGAAAGTTACAGTTGATTTTCATATTATGTCAAATGAAAATATAAAGTTGCAGATTTTTGTCCCAAGTACAACCCAGATTAGCACTTATTTACCATCCTTTCATTCTAGTGTCATTCATTTTTCAGAAATTTAAAGTAAACATTATCTGTCTTATATTTATATTCTATATTTGTATATTTGTTATTTATATTCTTTGTCGTTTCTTTATTTTCATCATTAATTCCATGTGTTTTCTCACCTATATTGCAAATGAGGCCTTCACCTCAAAGGTTATAATAATAATAATGATAATAATAGTGTAACAGTAGTGTTTCTTAAGTGTCACCAGTTCCTTCAAGTTTGTTGGATCGAGTTGAAATTTGTACTAAACATCCAAGAAGGAATGATTCACAGCATGGATTC
>JAPQRN010000008.1:3230855-3248660 GCA_037367275.1 Coranthus polyacanthus | reverse complement strand
ATAATCAGGTGTAGTTGTGGTTCAGATGATATGACATGAAGGCAGCATTAGCCTGGTTGTTGAATCCAGCAGCTTCTCAGTGAAGTATCTTTTAATCTTCTAGGTTTAATCGTTGTTATGTCTTTAACTTTGTATTAGAATTAGTATTCTCTTTACACGTTAGACTCATTGTGTGTGTTTTATTCTGTGTTTTATTCTGTGCACTGTGATGAGTTTAAACTGTGTTTAAATGTGCTCTGTAAATACATTTTACTTTTACAGTAATCTCAGCTATTGTACAATTAGTAACAAAGACCCAAATAAATCAATCAATTACATCAGCATGAAGGAAAATAGAAGAGTTTTGTCATCACATTATTGGTAAGACAAATTGAAACTACGTGTAAATAAAAACCCTGAACTGGTTGTTCATGTAAAAGAAAATAAAGATGACCCGAAGCAACAGAAAGAACTAACAGATCTCAAAAAATCAGATGATCGTTCTGATCAGAAGGAGCGGAGATCAGTAACAGTCTTTTCTTTTGATCGACATGAGCCTGGACTCACCGGTGTCCGGATCAGTGGCTCGGACCACGATCACAGACGTGCCAATGCCGGCGGTCTCCCGAAGGCCCAGACGGTTGTACTGCTGCTGAGTAAACACCGGCGCTTCATCGTTGGCGTCATCCACGTATACGATCACCTGCAGGGGAAAAAAAAGATATTTTAACTGACACAGAAACAGGCCTGTGATGGTCTAAGAGTAGACAATAGTAAACATAGAAGTTATTCATAAAGCATCTTGACTTAAACCAAACTGAAATCAAAATCTAAACTGAAAGACAAAAAGAAAATGCACATTTCAAAAACATAAGTAGGTCTTCTTTACATAAAATAGTGCATCATGTCTTAATAGACACTAAATCCTGTGATTAATCCTGCTGATTTCACATACATTTTTCAGATTTTTTCTAAATCACTCCTAAGCTACAGCGCTGTAAATTGCTGTACATTTTGGACAGAGTTAGGAGAGAGTTCTCAGTGTTTGTGAATCTGATCTGATGAAGAGACTGTGAAGTCTTACTGTTCTTATTTTGAGAATAATATACTATTCAAGGGCAGATTTTGTAAGATTAAGCTGACTTTAAGAATATTTGTCTTTGTTTTCTCATTAAATCTTAAAGTTACTGATTTAAAATGCACATGAATCTAAATTACAGTCAAAGACACGATGCCTGATGTTTACTAGTCAAAAAAAGAAGTTTCATGTTGTGAAATAGGTTTCCATGTGTCAGTACATCGTTCTAATCTCTTAGAAAACCCAAACATATTCTGAGTAGTTTTCCGTTCCAGGTGATTGGTTTTAGTCAACGGTGGGATTGGTAACGCACTTGTTCATCTCAGAACTGGTTCAATTTACTGCACAACACTGTCACCAGTGGCCTCAACTGACCACCGACAACGCAACTGGACAAGGGTGACATGGAGCCAAGTTCTGTTGAGCAAGTTCGCTTCCGTTTGCCTCATTCAGATGGCAGAGTTTGCATGTGTGTTATGGCGTTGGTCTATAAAATCTATTTAAAACACAAACGTGTGTTTCTTTTTTCACTAGTATATCATAAGAGCACATGCGGCAACACTGTTACATATGAAAAAGCCGACACTTTTCATTCCCCTCACCCTCACGGAGCTCCTCATGCTGCCCTCGTCACTGTTGTAGGCCTCCACTTCCAGCACATGGGAGCTGCTCGCTTCTCTGTCCAGAGCCCTGAGGCCTCTTGTCACCAGCCCCGTCTGTCTGTCTATACTGAACAGACTGTTGCTGTTCCCTGCATGCACGCATTCACAAACATGAGCACATATGCAGAGACAGAGACAGAGACAGCGTCAGAGACAGCGTCAGAGACAGAGACAGCGACAGAGACAGAGTCAGAGACAGAGACAGCGTCAGAGACAGAGACAGCGACAGAGACAGCGTCAGAGACAGCGACAGAGACAGAGTCAGAGACAGAGACAGCGACAGAGACAGAGACAGAGTCAGAGACAGAGACAGCGACAGAGACAGCGTCAGAGTCAGAGACAGAGACAGCGTCAGAGACAGCGACAGAGACAGAGTCAGAGACAGAGTCAGAGACAGAGACAGTGTCAGAGACAGAGACAGCGACAGAGACAACGACAGAGACAGCGTCAGAGACAGAGACAGCGACAGAGACAGCGACAGAGACAGAGTCAGAGACAGAGACAGAGACAGCGACAGCGACAGAGACAGAGTCAGAGACAGAGACAGCGACAGCGACAGAGACAGCGTCAGAGACAGCGTCAGAGACAGCGACAGAGACAGCGTCAGAGTCAGAGACAGAGACAGCGTCAGAGACAGCGACAGAGACAGAGTCAGAGACAGAGACAGAGACAGCGACAGCGACAGAGACAGAGACAGAGACAGAGTCAGAGACAGAGACAGAGACAGCGACAGCGACAGAGACAGCGACAGAGACAGAGTCAGAGACAGAGACAGCGACAGCGACAGAGACAGAGTCAGAGACAGAGACAGAGACAGAGACAGAGACAGGGACAGAGACAGAGACAGCGACAGAGACAGAGACAGAGACAGCGACAGAGACAGCGACAGAGTCAGAGACAGAGACAGGGACAGAGACAGAGACAGCGTCAGAGACAGCGACAGAGACAGAGACAGAGACAGGGACAGAGACAGAGACAGCGACAGAGACAGAGTCAGAGACAGAGACAGAGACAGAGACAGGGACAGAGACAGCGACAGAGACAGCGACAGAGACAGAGACAGAGACAGAGACAGAGACAGAGACAGAGACAGAGACAGTTCTGGTAAATCCATTCAATGAAACATTTAATCTAGTTTTGGATTCGTTTTGGAGTTCCGCCAGTTGGGAGAGATAATTGAACTTTCTTCCAGTGCTTTTTGTGACTTTAGTGACGCTCACCGGTGAGGATCCTGTACAGGACTCGGCCGTTCTCCCCTTGGTCTGCATCTGTAGCTTGTACCTGTAACCAACACACAGACAGAAACTCAAGGACAGCGAATCTACGATAACATATAAACAAAAAAAAAACACCTGGATACTGATACCTGAGAAGTTGAAAAGACCTGATCCGTCTATACTATCTAGTGGTTATCAAATAGTCACATGATAGGATGTTCCACTGTATATTTTATTAATCCAACAGTGCATATAAAGTGCAAACCACAGTTACAGTGAACAGCTGAATCAGATAGAATCATTTCTACACAAATACTGTTTGAATAATTCTCTTAGAGTCATCAAATAGTCTGGTTCCAGATCATTTGGGATGTTTCCATACATGACACCATATGGGAAACCAACAGAACTGTAGTAATTCTATTTTTTCCTTTGCCTCGGTAACCTGTCTGCTTCCTTGTGGCTACCTGAGGGTGGTGCTGCACTTACAGTAAAATCACAGCAGGAAAAGGAGTCATCTCAATGAAAAGCATCACATGACAAACAGCCAAAACCGAGCTGAGATGCAGCAGTGAAACTTGGTGTTGCTTGTGTCGAATACAGTTTATTTTCAGACCCGTTAAAAATGTAGAAATGTGCTGAAACCATGGGCGAGCTGTCATTTGTGGTTGCATTGTTGCATTATTGCTGACTGTTTTAGGCTACAGTCTAATTATAATTTCAACTATAGAAAGCTATGTTTTATATCCAGTACTGTATTGAAAACAATGTTTGTTTACTACTGTAATTTATCCCTCGAAGACTGAGATCACTGCTCATGGATAATTGTTTGGATTCGTTAATAACCTTTGACCTGCAAATCCTATGCTTTAAAAAGTCACGTAAAGCAGAGTCTCTAAGCTTTTCTGTGGCATCACAAATGTCTTGTTTCTCAGTGTCCTCTGTTATAATAACCTTTTATTTACCCTCCGAGCCTTTTTGGACACATCTACGCGGTAAACAAAACACAGGAATATACCCGTTTTTTTACTGGAAAGACTTCTGGGAAAATATCAGAATAAATGGCTGTAATTTGCTTAGGAATGGGTAGATGTGGACAGAAGTTTAACTGGAATTCTAAAACATCTAACTGTGTGTAAATAAAAAAAAGAAATCTTAGGTTTTCACTGGCATTAACCTGATCCATTCTCAGTCAAAGCCAATGTAAAACTGGGACTTTAAATGAACCAGGACTTGACGTTCTCATGGATCAGATCATGACCGCTAGGTTACAAAAACACTGGGTTTACTAACTATTCTAGCTCTTGGAGGATTAATTTGTACCATAGAATCATTTGAAAACACTCAATAAAATCCAGTAACTAGCGACGCTGTCAGTTTCATTGCTTTATATTCATGTAATAAATATACAAATGACAAAAGAGGGAATGCATTGACATTATTTTCTTATTTTCTCTCCAGAACACTGCTGCCTTTAGCAGAGGAAACTATGAAACCGGGAACCTGCGATTTCCTTTCCTTAAATTAAAGTCACGTCTTGAATGGTGAGTTATGAGCAGCTGCTGGTGACACGGATAAGACGTAGATACGAGAACTCTGAATGAAATGATGATGTGAAGGTAATTTGCAGGTACATAACAGACTGAGGAGGCATGTTTTCTACATAATCGCACAGCAGCCCTTTCCCATATGTTCTGTGTGTTTTCACAGTATGTGAGCTGAACAAGGCTAAGTTCTGCCACTGACTAATAATAATAATCATCTGCTTATAGTTATCAATTTGACCCAGAAAGCTGTGATCTCCACGAGCGGTTTCCACTGTCCTTCCTTATTCAACACACATCCACCGGTGCCCAGAGTTGTTGCCACAGCAACCCCAACACGGCCTGGCAGAGAGTCCGCGATGGCAGAACCTCTGTTCTACTGTCACGGGCAGATAGCCAGGCAAAAACCCAACCCCGGGACAGACAGCGCGGCTCCACAGATACCCACACAGATAAATAGCGGAGCTCGCTGGGCTGCTGGTGAATGGGCCGTGTCATGAGACTGACTTCTGAATCCAGAGAGACACAGAGCTGCTGGCATTGGATGAGACCGACCGCACGTCACACCCTGCTCTACTGTGGATATGTCCAAACCTGTGGAGGTGCTTACAAAGTGCATATTCAATTGCATTCGGATACACACAAACCCGAGATACTCCCACAGATACACAAACTCTCTCACAGTCTCTCCCTCTGTCTTGCCCTGTGTGTCCTCCTCTGCTCTCTCTCGCTTCCCCTGTGAAGAGGGGCCCAACTTCAGTCTCATTAGCTTTATAAAGAGATGTGGAGAGGAGAGGAGAAAGAGGAGGAGAGGGGAGGGGGAGACGGGAGAAAAAAAGAGGCTGGGGGGTCAGATTGGTGAGTGATGAATGGGGTATTACACAGCGGACTGCACCACTTAGGCCTTAAAGGGGGTGTGTAAAGTGTAAAACTACATTGCAGAGCCAGATGTTGTACGTATAAGCATGCGGAGTTTAAGGATTGAGAGATTATTCACTAAGCCTCTCGGTGGCTCGGAAGACACACTATTGTTTTTGGCTGAGAGGGATTAAAACAAAAGTGAGATATTTCAACCGTGATTCCATTACCCGCATTGCACCCCTTTTTACTCCTCATCACCCCCCCTTCCTCCTCCTCCTCAGCGTTTCCCCCCTCTGCCTCTGGGAAAGCAGCAGTTTAAGGGGGGAAAAACAAGTGTGTAGAGCCACGAAACAGGTCTGAACTCAGTTACTGGAGCCAAGCAAGGTGCTGTTTTAAAGAGTGTCTAAAGTCTGGGAGTGAGTATGTATTTTTGAAGGGTTCTATTCCAAATTACTGTCAGGTCTGTTTGAAGTAAAAGGAAAAATGGTAATTGCTTAGCATTTTAGAGCTTAAAAAAATAAATAAAACTCTCTCAAATTGAAGCAAATAGTCTGAAGTTGGTGTTTGTAATGCTCTTAAATATGCATTTCGAGGCTGTGGAATCTCATTTGGAATGAAACTCTATTCAAAGTGAGCTGCTTGACATGTGCTTGACTAGCTGCACATTGTCCAAAGCAGTGTGTGGAGACTGTTGTATTTATGAAGGATTTGTAGTAGAACTGACATCAATGAACAAGTGTGCTATTTAGAAAAAACTTTGGAGCGCAGACTTGGTCCAACTTTACAAATGTTAGACTAGGTTAGACCAAGTGCGCTTGTAAAGAAGTTCAGGAATGAGTTCACTGTTTCAAAACTAGCTGAGCAGTCGGATCTGGAGGAGCAACAATGTGGGGTGATAGGAAGGGAGAGTACCTTACAGCTAAGCTGCCACGCTTAAGAGCAGTGTGCCTAATCACGAATATGTGCACTACAGGCTACGTAATGTGTGTGGGTGAGGAAAAAGTTTGTGTTTGAATAGCTGAGTGTGTGTGTGGGGCTATGTGCTTGGAGGCGCTGACTAATGAACTGACTCTCTAACGAGCCATCCTGCTCCACTGGCCTTTTCACAGCTTTCCTGGCATTTGGTCTTAAAAATAATTTCACGTCCCAATGTGTTCCCCTTAAACCGATAAGCCATGCTTTGTCTCCGCTGAATTAAGGACGATGACATTTACAAATGTTACTATGCTGAAGATGGGGGCACAGAAAATGAGAGGGGGGGATAATTGGAGGCTGGGGTAGAAGAGGTGGGTGCCTTGTATTTTACAAGGGGCATTTTAATAAACCCAATTTGTTTCACGTTGAAGAAAGCCTGTCAAGCATTGACTGTTTTGTAGTCCTTGATTTAATAGCTACATAATTGCTGCAAATGCCAAACACTCAACACATCTGTGTGTGCATGCAGGCGTTTCTGTGCATGTGTGTACGTATGTGTGTAATGAACTAAAAATAAGCCTACTTTGCTTGGTTAGGCTTGGCAAGAGAAACAAAACACGGCATATCAAAAGAGCCACTGTGGGACTTTGATAGAGACTGACCACAAACACCAACTCCATTCAATTTTTTCCCCATTAAAAGATTTTTTTAGGGTTTCTTTCTTAACCAACCAAAGATCTAAAGATACGGCTGATTGTATACTGTACAGTTGTAAAGAGGCAAAGTTAGGATTTAGTGTGATATAAATAAAATGGACTGAGGTCTTTCCACTTACATGATTTCCAGCTGCCTTGCCAGGTACTGTAATTTGGGCAGTTGCTTAACATGTTAAAACCAGTAAAATCTGAAAATAATAAAGAATGCTAGTTTTATTTGAGTTATTTTAGTTTTGAGTGTTTTGTTTTTAATGCGAGCGTGAGGCAGCTCTTTGTGGAACTTCAAAAGAAAATAAGAAAATAATCACATCTGATGAAGTACAGTTTGGTGATTTCAAACCATTTCCTGACTGAATGTACAGAATAATTAGTCTATCGCGATATAAACCGTTACCATTCGAGGGGTGGAAACGTCTCGATTCAAACATGCACTGTGATGTGCACATCATAACATATAAAATTATAAAGCTCAGCAGAAGGTTTGTTTTTGTAATGTTTACACACTGAGGAAAGTCACACAGATACTGGTGTTGAAAAGATAAATCTGTTCTTATTATAAACTGTAGTAGTGTGATGTTGAAAGAGCTTTCTAAAGAAAAAGGAGTTCAGATTTATCTGACTGCTTGTATTAAATGATTAAAAAGTAGCTATGGGCAGTGATATAGAAAACTCATGATGCAGTGAGAATCATTAGGTGCATTTCCATAAACGTCTTCAATGCTCATTTTGATTTTTGCATTAGAAAACGTTTATGGAAATGGAAAAATTAAAAAAAAAACAACAAACCGTTTTTCCGTTCGCTTGAGGTGGTTTTTGCTTTTTTTTTAAAAAGAGTTCATGTGCATGAGGGGAAATGGAAACACCTTTTTCAAATAAATTCTGACGTAGCAAACATTTAAGTCACGTGACTGATCAGCTGTTTGCTGCGTCTTCCAGATATTGTGATAAAGTGTAAAACATGTCTGGTTCAAGAGGTCGCGTGGACTGAAGAGGAGACTGAATTATTCCTCTGTCGCATCCATGAAGAATGACATCACAACCATTTCACATGGAAAACAACAGGATGCTCTGCTTCTTCTACTGTTAGTTAGAGCCATGTGTAACGTAGCCTATAGCGCCACCTGCTGACGACACAACAGAGCTGAGTTTATTTGCTCCAAACCAGTTTATGGATGTTTATGTGTTTATGGTTTTTGTGACTTTTCGAACGTTTTCAACGTTTTATGGACTGAAGTGAATCGTGAGGACAGTGATGATTCACACCTCTAGTTATCACGACGTATATGAAATGTGATCGCTTTTGGCCATGTCGCCCACCTCTACACTCAAGTTTAAAGTGACACCACCTACATACACAGATATACATAGAGTTGAACATTGTGATGAACATTTTGAACCTAATGTTCTTTTCTTCATCTAGGACCCAGTCATCATGAACACCAGTGACCCAGGATCCAACTTCACCTTCTCCTCCAACACAGAAAACGTCACTGTGTCCAGCCTGACAACCACCGCTATCACTCCCACCATCGCGCTGCCTCCGTCTTATTCTTCAGACATCCATGACCCGGAGTTCACCATCATGGTGGTACTGGGTTTGTTCCTCCTGCTGGCAGGGTTCGCAGCCTTCCTGGCGGTGTGTCGGCCCTCTGAGCGGGACGGGGACTCCGAGGCGAGCTGCAGCCCGGGGGGAAGTCTGACCCGTGGAAGGAGCCGATCCAGTGAGCCTCAGCTCAAGGTGTGGAAGAGGCTGGGCTCTTATCGACGATCGTACAACCTCTCCTTCAGACGGCCGCCACATCGCAGGCCACACGAGCACGAGAGCACGCGTGTGTCGCAGTCAGCAGTTCGACAGACGCCGCAGCCTGAAGCCGGCGTGGAGCCTCATCTCACGATGCCTTGTTTATTTGACTACGTCACTGAAATCTGACTGAATCTGACTGACTGCCCACAAAATAAGTGATTCACTGTATATTTAATGTCTGATGCTGCAAACACTGACCCGCTCTGTGATCACTAACACCAGGCCCGGGCGAAGAGGACATGAAAATGTTTTTGTGTTTGTTTGAATACACTTTGAATGTAAGGTGGAGGAAGTTTTCTATAAAATGCTTAAAACGGAAAAGAAAAACAAACCTTTGGAACAGTGTTGGTACATTTTTGTGACTCATTGTACATTTGTTGCAGGAACATTGTTGAGTGATTTTGCGTCTAGTTCTGCAGTCGTAGGAAAGACCATCTTCCAGGATTAAACTGCATTACCTTTCTTTAAATTCACTGCTGTTTTCACACCGTGTAACAGCTTTACCATACCAGGAACACAACGATCTTAGACTAGGTTTCTAGTTAAACATTATTGTTATTTTAGGAGTTATTTTCTAATTTAAGCCTCAGCAACAGCTCAGTTGAGGGCTTGTACAATACGACCTCCGAACACCCCATCCGTCTGGTCATTCATGTGCATAATTATTTGATATATTCTCATGTAGTTTCCTATAATTCCTAAACTGACAGCGTTATCAGACGTGACCTGCTACAAACACTTCAACGACAACTGCAACCTGAGCCAAAAAGACACCACTTTGTAACTGATTCTTATGTTCTGTAATTTTTAGGTTAAGAAATAAAGCGACTTTTAATTCTGAGTGCAGGAAGCTGGCATGCGTTCAGCAGTTTGTGTTTTTCTACCTGAAGGATGCTGGTTCCTCGGGGCACACTTTCCAGAATGCTGGTCTCATAACTGTTCTGAAGGAAGATGGGTCTGTTGTCGTTAACATCCTGCACTTCCACAAACACAGTGGCCGTACCTGTCCTCCGGCTGCCCGCTGGACCGTTGTCTATGTGCAGAAATAGACACATTTACAAATATATCAGTAGCAGACACTTAGGGTGATGCAAATTTTAGGGTTGACGCCAGGACAAATGGAATAGATATGGCTTTCATTTGATAGCTGAACCGCAGGCTTAAGCATATACACAAAATGGAACTGGTTCTCTTTTGATACGTTACATTAAGTGATCCATCTTCAGAAAAGAAAAAAAGAAACCAGAAATAGCTTGTTATACAGAAGCAAGGGTGGAATAATGTTGGCTTATCAGAACTTGGGTCATTTTCAGCTGCTTGTGAATTAGGCCACTACGCGTAATTCTGTTCTCTTGCACTATTTTACATTATCTCTGCCTTTTCTCCTCTCTCCTGTGTCTGTAGCCCCCTCAACAGATAAGCCACTCTGACTCAATGGTTTCCAAAACAGGAAAACCTCAGAGTTTTTGTTCTTTCTTTTCAAACAGGAACAAAGGCGGTTGAGCAATAGTCTGAAATCACTGCAGATGTGCAGGCATAGTTTTTTCATCATTGCGGTACAACAAGGAAGGGCTTTGAAGATGACAAACAAAACAAGTGGGAAAACAAGCCCTGTTGTGGTGAACACAAACACAAACTGTGGAAAAATGAGGACGACAAAAGATGATAAATGCTTTCTATCATTATCAAAAGGTATACACTTGAGATAGACTGATTGATAGATTAAACGGTGCCGATAGGTCGTTTTACGGTATCGGCATCAGTATCGGTGGAAGTTGATGCCGACAGTGGCCGACAGATAATATTAATTAATCGCTGACTTTGAGGGAAAATAATAACTCAAAAAATAGAAATCTCACCTGTAATCGCTTAGATTTCAGTCCCTGATTGATTACTTTGAGTTTGATGTTTGGTGATCCAGATCTACGTATTTATTGATCAATTTCTCTATTTACTACTTTAACTTAGACCCATTTACACCATGATTAACTTGGGCCAGACACTATATGACTGACGCTAGACAGAGCAGAGTCAGACACCGACAGAAACATGAACTCAACTTCAAACCATAAAGGCTATCGCTAACTTTATTTATATACTGCATATTGAGGTCCCACTAAATATTGATATTTGCCTGAGGAAGCCATTTAGCTCTGATTTCTTTGTGCATTTTAATACTGTGCACATATTTCCTGTATTTCCTTGGTGTATCTGAATTAAGTGACTTAGAAATAAATGTGTATACTCATTACAACCCTACAAAAACAACAAAGCTAAAGGTGGCATAAAGCTTTTGGCGATATCGGCCGATTAACTGGTTATCTGTGTGTAACTGGTTCTTATATCCGTCTTTAAAAATCCACTACCGGTCGACCTCTAGTATAAACTCGTGACACACCTATGGCTTCTACGACCAGAGTGTACGCTGCCTGCGTCTCTCGGTCTAGGCCAACCACCGTCCGAACAATCCCATCTCTGAAGCCGACGCTGAATTTACCATCCTGATTACCACCTGAAAAGGGAAGAGACAAACACATGCTCATATTAATTCACAGTATATAATTAAAGCATGCACAGTTACGTACATACAGCCACTAGTGCTAGCTGGAGCATGCATCGGAGCTGAACTCACACACAAAGTCAGAGAGCAGAAATGAATGCAATGGATGGATGGACAAAGGTATGAGCGTGCATGTGAGTCACAATAGCTGTACAACTCTTTAGCCCACAGGAACACAAAACACCTCCCACTGTGACCTCTGACCTGTGATGAAGTAGCTAAGTTCGGCGTTGAGGCCGGCGTCGTTGTCTGAGCAGCTGAGGCGCGCTACAATGTGGTCTCTAGCGACACTCTCCTTCAGGGAAACATTGTACACGCGAGGGTTGAAGGTGGGCGTCTCATCATTCACATCCAGAACTGACCCACGCATGTTGACACACAGACACACAGACGTGAGGACACACAGATAGATGTACAGTTCATGAGGACAAAAAAGGCTGCAGGATGGGGATAAATCAGACTCAGGGTGCTGTTCTAAGACTGACATCAGAATTCCCTGTGATGTTACGGGACATGAAACATATTTCTAAGACAGGCTGACAAGTTTCAGATATTTGGATGCTTTTACTTAAGGCTGCACAATATAATGTTTCAGCATCCTCTTCGAGATGTGTACACGTGCAGGATGGGAAACCGGTATTTTTTCCACAGTGCCTTCATGGAGAGCCAACCATAATTAATCCCAAAGGCAAACACGGATTTCCTTTAAATGCATAGTAGCATATATAGCAATGAAAATGAAAACTGAATGAAAAATACTCTTTACCACTATTTTTATGAATTTAACAAAGAAATCAATTTTTAAAAAGCAACCTACCTTGGAACATCATATTTGTAGAATGTACGGTAATTTCTGTTTCAGTGTGACGCTTTATTTAGGTTTTATGTTAAAGATGTGTATGTATGCACTGTCCGCAATGTTTAATAGATTATTTCAAGGTTTAATGAACTTAATGTGTTGATTTGAATGTAAAACATTGAATGAATTTAAATGCATTAATTTGAGTGTCTGAGATATGCATTTGGGGGAATGTTTTGTTTTTGTATATGTACTGTATGTATTTAAAGGTGGAGCCCAGGAAGAGGAGATGTGCTTTAGGGCACAGCTAATGAGGATCCTAATTCACAGTAAACAATTAATAAACCACTGTATTAAACTACTTAACATAACTCGTAATTATTAAAGCTTTGGTCCGTGATGGATTTTTGTCATCAGTGGTTTGAAAAGAAACCAGACTTTATCTCCTTCTCTGGACTCTGTTTTCAGGCTGTACAAGATCTACCACGTGACGGGGTTTTGGTCACTGTTTTCAGACAGGTAGGGGTTAAATATGTGAATGACAGCTGTAATTACAGATCGCTGTTCAGATTCAGTCAGACTGCTCTACTCCGTGGCTCGACACAGAAGCTTGGAAACGTGGCTTCACTTTTCCACAGCGGCCTTAAATGGCATCAGGTGTCTTTATATTTCGTCTTTTGATTTGGACCCGAGAGGAGAAGCTGCAGAAGGAAGGGGTTTATTTTCAAATGTTTTTCCCCCTGATTTCAGCTCTTGCAGCCTATATAGCATTGATGTTCAAGGAAGGTGGTTTGCACAAAAAAGAAGTCATTTTTCAGCGGCATCATCCTATCACTGTAGAACAGTGAATTCTTTCCAAATGGAGCTGGCACAAATGCCTGTATTTTTTAATATTGCACTATATATTGCAGAAAGAACTACTGTTCTGACTAATCAATAGCAGAAAGACACTCTAATCAGAAGAGTTTTAAACATTCAACATTCAAAGAGGCAGCTTCCTTTTCTGCAGCTCTGTAGTTATGCATCTGCCATAATTGAGTAACTCTTCATTCACTCTTCATTCAACTCTTCGATCTGAATTCAATAACACTGTGGCCTCGCAGTTTCTTCATCATCATCACATTTTCAGGTTCTCACCTGTCACCGTGAGGGTTGAAGTAGAGGTGCGAGGGAACTTCCCTGCATCGTAGGCTATAATCCTCAAATGGTACTGTCCAATCTGCTCACGATCCAGGATCGCCGTAGAGGTGAGAATCCCTGTGGAGGTGTTCAGGTAGAAATCAAGGCGAGGCATTCCCACCTGTAATGCCAAAGTGATCAAACCGTTCTTATCCTGATCTGGGTCCTCCACTTGGACCTGAAGAAGAAAAAGACAATGACAATGGATGAGGGAGAACAACTCAGGAAGATTATCTCTGTCCCCAAACAACTAATAATGCTTTAAGTGTTTTGAGAATTTGCCCCATAAAATCAAACTTTAAGCAGAATTAAAATTGATTTTATGAGAGAATTTACTTTAAAAACTGAGGATCCAATTTGTAGTCCCTCTGGCACTTCGGCCACAAAGGGCAGGTTGAGGAAGGTTGGGTCGTTGTCATTGAGATCCAGCAGGTTGACAAACACAGTGGTGCTCGCCGATGCATGCAGTGGAGGTATCCCACCTAGAGAGGGCGGCAGAGGGACATATAAGCATACACAGTCACACACACCTACCGCACATCTCATGGTCAAGTGAGTTTATTAGCCACAGTAAAAAGTTTCATGGCCAACATAAAACTTGAGGAATGAGGCTTGCAGAAAAGGGGCTAATCGCTCAGGATTGAAGGCTCCCCTACTCAGAAGGATATAAAACATTTTAAGCTTACTTACATATGGTTTAGGTGCTCAATGAGTCTGGTAAACTTACACACTGAAAAAGCAAACAGGAGTGCAAACCGACGCGGTGAAGCCACCTCGTGCATACGCAGTACTCACGGTCGACTGCAGTGATGATGATGGTCCTCATGAGCGCTGCATCCCTAGCGTTGGAGCTTTCCCTGTCGAGGGTCACTCCACTGGTGCGGATCTTCCCGTTATTGCTGTTGATGGTGTAGAAGGGGTTTTCTGGGTTGATGCTGTACATTACTGTCCCGTTGTCGCCATTGTCAGGGTCCACTGCAAACACCTGGGCAAGGAGCGACGGGGGAAACTGACTGAAGGTTTTCATTGACCTGAAACTCTAAACCCGACCTCAATAGTGTAATAAGTTATCCTGCATGGTTTAATAATGGTGCAAGTATGGGTAGGATTAAAGACAGAAAACAGCAGAAAGCCAAGAGATGAATCAAGGATAGGAAATAAAAGTAATAAGTAATGCTTAAGGGTGTCGATACACTTGAGAATAGTGATAGTATGTTTTGTGATACTGTATTGATTTGCAAAAACACTACTGAATTTTGAATTAATAATTTGCATCAAAGTTAATTTTGTTGTGTTTAAACCCCCGACCTCTAGATAGCGCTGTTGTAATCGATCTACTGCCATTTGACTCATTCATTTTCATTTCATTCTTTACTCAGATTGTATGCATACACTGGAGTGTTTTTTATACTATATAAAAAAAAAACAAATCACAATATTTTGCCGTGTTTCTAGTATTGCAATATATTCCTACTTACTGAATGATAACCCCTGTATCATGTTGTGTATCATATCAATAAACAGCTCCAGTTATACTAAGAGAGCTTCAGCGATAGTCCCGGTCAGAGCTGGTCATGACCCCGTGACCTCCGGCGCTGTCTGCGTCATGAGCATCAGTCGAGCAGAGACATCAAAAACAAATGTATGTCCTTCCATATCAATGGTTAAACCTGACCTGCCCGAAATAGTTATATTAATAAACAGACTCCAACCTCACAGCCTTTTCCAAATACGCTCACATACCAGTCCGCTCAAAGAAAAATGGAAACGTCTCTCTTCTGTCACAAAGTGGCGATGGGTAACAAATGCGTGAGGCCGGGAGCCCGACTGAAACACTGGCTGATTTTTAAAGAGCTAATCAATTATTCAGTGTGCTGACTGAAATTGCTGGAAACTGGTTAATTGGTCATTAGAGGAACAAAGGTTTTGCAGGTATTTAATTATTAAGGAGACATGGTAGGCAGGCCTCTCACAGGCCCATTGATTAGCAACTGCAGACAAAGGTAGGTGATATAAAGTGAGGTGAAGTGTCTCGCCGAGGCCAGTTGAACTAATCAATGCCGGCCTGAACAGAGCACATTAAAAGACGGTAAGCAAATATATTAGCCTTTTCTATTGAGCTGTGGTCCTGGTCTGAGTGCTGAGTGGCAGGAAAGAGAGCGCCGTTTTGAAATGATATTAGTGGATCTTCACACTGTGTGTAAGCGCTGAATGTAAATGGTGCTCTGGGTGCTCTGAGATTTGAGTGGGCTGATCCCTGCTCTGGGCACAGCAACCAAATTCCTCGGCTCACTGGACACCTCCAGGAGGACTCAGCAGGTGGCCCCTTGTCGCCATGGAAACACTGGCTGGGCCAGGGCTACAGTGGGGCCAATTACAGGTCTGTAAGCCTGGGTGGTCCGATTTATTGAAAAATGGTCAGAGGGGCAACAGTTTCTGTCCACTCAGAGTGAAGAGTCACATACAGTATGCATCGCTTACTGTATGCACCGTGAATGAACTCGAATGACGAATAGCTACAACGGAGACTGAATAAGTGAAAAATGTACCAACATTTTAATAACAACACCTGAATTTGTCATTTCTCTTTCCTAGCCGTTGCTCCATTCCACTCCCTTGCTCTGGAAGATGGGTTCTTCCTTCCTTTTCTGGCTAGCAGCTGAATAATTTGCTATGCATATGACTGCAGGCTACATTTTAATTAGCAATCGGACTCCCTTAATTACACTCACTGACGCCTCTTTAATTAATGGACAATCAGGGCTTAATTAACAACAACACATTGCCAAAGACACCAGCAGGACAATGAGAGAGTTTGGGGTAATATTAGAGTGTTTACTTTGTGATGACCTACGCAGTTATGGCAGTGTGTCCATCGACTGTGAATGAGCATGAAGGCAGATATAACCTTCAGTACTTACTTTTTTCATGTTTGTAATGAGCTCAGTAATGTTGCCTCGAAAGTCAACTCTGTTCTTAACTTATATGATGATACGTAAGTGGTATAAAGGATCCCTCTACTGTGCAAACTTTGGCTGCGTCTGAAATCACTCACTACTCACTCTGCAGTGAGTTCGCCCTTTTGTGGTTACAGTTGAGTGAAGAATCCCACAATGCATCGTGAAAAGCAGCATCCAAGTATGTACGTATATGGGGAGGGGTGAACGGGGGAGTGATCTCGGACAAACCAAGTTTTATCTAGCCATTAGGTAAATAAACCAGATCATTTCTGGAGCTGTGCAAAGATAAGGGATAATGTTAATGCAGTTATCAAAACTATTTTGGGATATGAAATACCAAATACCTGCTCTGTGATGTGATGTGTCTTGGTAACACTGAAGATGTTGTGATGAGAGACAACGTTTATTTGACTAAGGTTTTACTTACAGCGAGTAAAAAAGCTGTTACTAGAAATTGGCTCAACGTAAACACACCGAAGCTGGATCAGTGGCTGGAAGTTGTTCATGATATCTCTGTTACGGAGAAGTTGAGACGTGACACTAACTGGAACTGCATATTTGCATGAATTCCAAAAAACTGGTTGTTGTTGTCAGTGATTAAAAAATAAATAAACCAGATAAAGTGTGCCAAGCTGGGTCAGGTGTACTCACAGAGATAACATCAGTGTTTATTGGGCTCATCTCCACCACGTTGGCATGGTACGGCTCATCCCTCCACACGGGGGCATTGTCATTGATGTCCAGGATGGTGATGTTCACCTGAGCAAAGTGGGACACGAAATGATTCATTAAAATGCAAGCTCAATAACGAAACAGCAGGCAAGAAAGTTCTTGAGGAAATGACTGACATGACTGACAGAGGCTGCAAAGTGGTTACCGTGCAAATGCCAGTTTTCTGTTGTGGGCCGACCCCTCCATCCACAGCTCTGACTATCAGGATGTACTCCGACTTCAGCTCTCGATCCAGCAGGGCTGTGGTGGTAATCTCTCCTGAAAAACACATTCGGAGGAAGACCAAAAATGTCAGAATGGATTGGACTGAGTGACAGTATAGGCAGACCTCACCATAATGTGCATGCAAGCAAAATACTGAAAAAGAAAAGAACAGGGAAATGTGAAAATGTGCAATAAACCTAAACTGAAATAGAAAGGAGTTGAAAAAATATCATATTTAAAGTAAAAAATCGGCCACAATAACAAGTAGATTTCCAGAAAAAAGCACTCACACACAGACACACACACACCTGAGCGTGAGTTGAGTCGGAACTGAGAAGATCCCTCCAGGGAGTAGATGAGTGAGGCCTGGCCAAACTCCCGCGAGGCGTCCAAATCAGTAGCATTCACGAGCAGCACAGTCGCCCCTGTGGGGGAGAGAGGGAGTGTGACAGAAAGAAAGTTACAACTTACAGAGTGAGAAAAAGACTAAAAAAAACTGAACTGAGAGACAGAGTCATGGGGATATATGTGAAGTCTAGTAAAGACGCAGAAAGAGAGAGAGACAAGCTGCAAAGACCGACGGAAATGGCATTCA
>JAPQRN010000008.1:3198196-3223010 GCA_037367275.1 Coranthus polyacanthus | reverse complement strand
GGCATGGCAGTGAGTGGGTTTATGGATTAGTGGATTATCAGCGTGTTTGGCACAGTCCATTCTTGGCACAGCCCTGATCAATACCAGTGCAGACAGGGAGATGAGAAGCTAGCCGGAGCTGCAGGGCTAGCCCAAAGCTCAGCCTCGCAGCCGAAGCCTTGTGCCCCCAGCTCAGACCCAAGCGCTTTCAGCCACAGCCCCTTAAAGCTCAGCCAAGGCCCGAGCCGCACAGTTAAAGGCTCCTTCGAAATCGGGTGTGAGACACAAAAAGTGGCCAGTTTCTGCTGAAAGGGAAGGGGCAGTCAAATATGTCATTTCCCTCTAGCGCCTGGAAAATTAATCTATTGTCTGGGATAAAAGAGTCCTCTGAATGCATGCATGAGAATGAATAAAGCAGCCGGTGATTTGCTTTGTGTAGTCAATATCCTGCATTCTGACTGAGCGGTTAAAAACATTATGCAAAATCAAAACAAGTAAGGCAGTAGAGGCTAGAGGAAGCAATAAAAGATAAAGAAATATATGCCCCCAAGAAGGCAGGGCTTTTTGTTCGATATCTAATAGAAAGGCAGCTCCGCTAAGAAGTCGCCATGTGCTGTTTGGAGTGTTTAAGTGCTGTGTTGGCTGTGCAGATGCAATGTAAAGACTCAACTGTAACCCCACATGCATTGAGTGACTCACCGGCGTTAATGTTCTCTGGTATTTTGACGATGTAGGATGGCTCGCTGAACTTGGGTGGATTGTCATTTTCATCCTGAAGGAGATAAAAACAACTGTAAAATGTCATGTGTCGAACAACGAGAAGACGCAAATGTTGCTAAGAACGGGAAACAACTGACGAGGGGCTAGAGATGAACATATTTCCAAATCAAGACATTTAAGGTCAAGGAGTAGCGTCTATCTTGAGGGAGAATTGAATAAGTAACTCACGATAGGATACTTTCACGATACGTTTCTCATGATAAGAACGTTACCACAAAACTGAGATTCTGTAATACTTGATACACAACAAGACAAACGTATGAAACATCACGATGTCTGTACTGAAGAAGGAAAAACAGAGGAGTTAAAAGGTTGATTATCTGATATTCACATTTTTACCATTACTGGTATCTGATAAAATACATAAATCGCTCTTGAGTAACTGTAATCTTTGATTTGTCGGGCATCTCAAAGGCATCAACAGAACTTTTATACTGTTGTTTCAAAGGTGACACTTCCTGCTGCACATTTACTACATATTGATTATAAATATTGGTTATCAGCCCTATTGATAACCCTATTGACTCCTATTGATACTAGGAGTATTGATAACATATTGCAAGAGGCAGTAACACAAATGATTATTGTGTTGATTGCTACTTTATTTTAAGGGCTTCATAAGTGTTTTTTGGTTCTGCTGGTTTTAGTTTCTACTGTCTATTCAGGTAATCTTTTATTTAAAGTAAATGAGCTGCCTAATTTAAAAGTCCGTGTACAGTTAACTGCATTTATTCACTGCTTTAGAACTGCCAGACTGTGGCAAAAAACAAAACAAAAGGAAAAACGGCTGAATAATGATAATCATACATGAGCTAAGGTAGACATTAAAAAGAAGACGTTTCACAATTAAGGGCAGGAAAATAATTCCAAACCTTATTATTAATGCCATTACCCAGACTAAAGGACAATCAAGACCTGTAATTAGACCGAAACCATCATCATCCACTTTTCAAGCGGACTTTCCCAGAGCTTTTACATTTTTCACCTCCCACTCACTGAATTAGTCTCAATTGCACACCAACGCATCCGGTTGTGTGGCTATTCACAGAGACGCTCCCCACTGTGTTGCCGCTGAGAAATGTTAACACTTAAACAACAGTCACTGGCACCATTATCTATCTGGGCTCTGTGTTACACTGGTGCAGAGCATTGTGTGTGCGATTCTGCCAGCTGCTGATAAACCCCTGTGGTGTGAGTCACGACACTGTGGAGGACAGAGGAGAGAGGCTGAGCGAGAGAAAGAGCGCCAAGGAATACAGAGCAGGGCACATCTCTCCCTGTTGGTTTTTTGCATTTCAGCAAAGATTCCCTCCGTCTTTTACACAATATTTCTCCCTTGCGTAGGATGTGCATAGATATGTGTGCAGCGTGAAAATACCCCAGCCGGATTCATTCATTCTACTTTTGTCATTTCGTCTTTTATGAATAATAAGTTACATATATAATGAACGTACATCAGGGGAGATGAGCTCGAGTCGGTGCAGATACTGTTTATGAGTTCTGTTGCTCATTATATTTTTATTGTTGTATTTACAGTATCTTAGTAAAGGTCAAGATGCACGTTGACTATATAAAAGTTAAACAAAGAAGTGATAAAAAAGATTTTAAGATGCGCTGTAGAACAGTCAGCGCCACGTACGCTGCATTTAAATTACAAACGGTTCAGATCAATTCCATAAGGTTTTTACTGTGGAAAAGAAGGAACAATAACCTTAACCTTAAGATCTCAAGACATCACATAATCAGTGATCTTTTAAGTGAGCGGGAGACATCTTCTATTATTTTAAATTAGTCAGTCTTCAGTTCCAGTAACATTGTACATGATAACTCATAGTGATAGATAGAAGGTAGATACACTCACAAAACATCATTCTATGCAAAAAATACTATTGTAATTCAATCAAACAGAAACCTATTTAGTAGAGAAATTAAACAGTCGATTAATCAGCGCAGATACGAGGTTTTCTAAACTCTCTGCATGAGCAGGACTTGTCAGTCACTAATGTCAGGCGTCTCAACTGGATTTATTGACTTTAAGGGAAAATAACAGATCATAAAATAAAAAACTGTCTCCAGTCTCCATCTCTTTTGACCTCTGGTAATTTGTAACAATGTGGAGGTTTGTCCGTGATCTCACTGCCACGTGAATCTGCCAAGTCTGTCATTTGTAAAGTAAAAATTCCACCGCGAATCACCTGCCATATTTCACCAAACACTCCTGTGATAATCTAAGTCCTGCGTGAATCGACATCTCTGCGATTTGCAAAATGTTTTGTGTCCTCCGTGCGTTTATTCTGCCGGTCGAGAGGTACGGAGGCTGCGCTGGTCGTTATCAATCAATTTTTTCATTTTTCATTTCCATTTCCAACAGTATTGAATTTTTTTGAAGGTGTGGTGATATTAATCAGCTTTTTGCTGTTGGAAACTATTGTTTATCATATCGATCTTTAAAAATCCACGTCGCTCGACCTCAAGCTTTTACTTGAATTTATTTGTGTATTGAATAGGGACAGCGCAACATCCGTATTAGATTAATACAAAATGTCAACATGCCAGATTACAGCAGGACTTGCTCATTTACATCCTTTTGCAGGTAACAAAAACACACAACATACAAACAACAGGTTATGAGGAATCACAAATCTGGTTTTGAGTTTTAAAGGTGGGACGTGCAGGACACAGTTCATCCTTTGCTCACGTCTAACCTTTTCACCAAGAGTCACTCAAATCGGTGAAATGGTTTTTTACGTAATCCTGGCAAACAGACAGACAGACAGACGTCTGTGATTACATGAACTCCTTGGTGGATGTAACTGTGTGTCTGCTGCTGTGTATCAACCACGGTTCAGACACTGATTCGGACAGAATGTGGCTAATCACAGCATCCCTTTAAAATCACAAAGAAGAAGAGCAGGCGAACGTGAGCTCAACGTGTTGATTTAAAAGTCATCTGACAAAAGCAGCAGCTTCAGACCGATGTGTTCTGAGCGCAGGAAACCTCCACACGGACCTCTAATCAGATCTGGATCAAAGTGTTTTTGCAAAGCTTCATAGATAGAAGAGAAAATACAGAAAAGCATTATGTATGTAACAAATGAAAGCGTGTACCGTGGGACTGCCAGCACATGACATTATGGCATTGTCTCTGATATGTGATTTTACTCAAAATCTTTTGCAGATTATCCTATTTTTTCCAAGTCTTTAATGCTCAGAAAAAAAAAAAAAGAAGATCTCTGATCCACTGTGTTTAAGACACAACGGTTGTAACTTTGTTCAGGACTTAAAATAAGACATTTAGCGATAAGACTGACAAAAGCAACCCAACTGGAAGCGCAGATAGCTGCACGGACTGTGATAAACCTGCAGACAAAGCTGCGCTCAGACATGGATCAAAAGGTACTCAGAATAATTCAGACAGTGAGGAAATACTGAAGCCTAATATGTTAAGTAAAGTTAAAGACATGTGAAACAATCAACCATAAGCTGCCTGACACCTGCCACACGTAGATAAATACACGACAGCTTAGTTTCATTCCAAACACATGATGCAACAGCTCCTTAACTTATCTCCTAACTGTTTGGTCTACGTGTTTCTCAGTCACATCTGAGGGGAACTTAAATGAAACGATTTGTGTAAAGGTTTGGAGACTTTGTGCCTTTGAACGTGAGGAGACTGTGAGAGTTTTGTCACTGGGTGTGTCTGCAGCAGCAGCAGCAGCAGCAGCAGCAGCAGCAGCAGCAGCAGCAGCAGCAGCAGCAGGAGAGTCCATAAATACTCTGAGAAAATCCCATCAGTGACGATTTCTAAAAACCTGTAAATTGGAAAAATTCTCAGATAGCTTTTGACCAGAAGTACCTCACTGGAACCAAACAATAAATAAGGGATTTTTGCATAACAGCACAGACACTGATAAACTTTGTGGACAGAGTCTAACTGTAGCCTGAAGTAGAGCTTTGGCCTGGATGACATCGTTTGCTTATTCATTTTATGTTTGTTTTTTTTACCCCTAATCAGTATCTTTGGTTCCTTAAAGCATAATTTTCAGCTTCGATTTAACATCTGATCTCACTAGTTCAGGAAACTTCTAGTGACTGGAATGAATACTTGATGTGGGGCTGCAAAAAAATGAATATTTTTACTTTAAATTGGTTATTTTAAAATTATAATCCCCTTCTCTCTATTTTTCATATCAGTTCAGAACGTCATAACTTTCCATGGCTTTATGTTAAACAGCTTTGGAAATAATTATTAGACCATCTTTGACTTTCTATAGAAATTCAATATAATAGTCTTTCACATGTCTCTATGTTTTTAATTTATATGTTACTTGTTATTGACAAAATAGTGGTTTGGCTGTCATTAATTTAAAAGCAGCTTATGTCTATATTAAATTTGTAAAAAGCGAACATTTCATGTGTCTTTTGCCAGATTTGTGACTCACATTTGCACATGAAAACCCTGATGGCTTTACACGTCACATATAAATGATGACTTCTCACTACTGTGTCACAGTCGTCTAATAATTATTTCCAAAGCTGTACATCTATCTGCGCTGCTATATTTATTCACTTAGTTCAACTTACACTGAGATACGACAACGAAAAGCATCAACTCCTCACGTCTGAGAAGCTGCAACCACTGAAAACTCTGACATTTTGAAGAAAAATGACTAACGGCCAATTATCGAAATAGCTGTTTTTTTTTTGATCATCTGTTATTTTTTGATGCTATAAAAGATGAACCTACTGAAAAATGTCAACACATCATCTAGAGCCTCTGTGTGTGAGATGTGAGACCACAGAGTCCGTCTGACACAGTGTGAGTCCTGAATAACACCCAGATGCAGAGTCTACACATGCTCTGCTGGCTTTGAGATCCGCTTCGACCGGCCTCATCTCCGTGACTTCAGGTCTGACGCTGAGACTGTGATCGTTCCTGTTAGATACTTTGGACTTACAGGAAAAACAGACCTGTGTGTGCATTACTACTGACAGTAACTACGTAACTAGGAAGGCCAGGTCCCGACGAGAAAAATGTGGGACAAAGAGTCTGCTTGTGTGGGACACGTTACCAACGCTGAGACGCAGACTTAGATCTACTTCACACAACTCGACATTTTATTCTCCTTCAGTAAGAGAGAAGATTGAGCTTATTTTGTCTGAACACTGTCTCGCACAACATTATAACAACATGAACAAATAATTAACAAAATGAACAAAAAATGAACAAAAATAGTAAAGAAAATAAGCAAAAATTAACAAAATATTCACAAAATGAACAAAATAATCTCCTGATCTGAATTGTTTTTTCATTCTGCTCTGATGTAACTTGAAAACCAGCAGAAATGCACTTTTCACCTCTACACCTTTTCATTTGGATGTAAACCTGACTTTATCTGCTTGAACTCATGTTTTGTCTTCAAAATCTAAATGTGGGACATTGCCTCAGTATGTGGGACAAAGTGGGGACGAGCGGATTAAACCTGGTCAGAATATTTAGAACTCGTTTGTAGACAAACAATGTGGGAAAAACAGTTGTTTTAACTACAGCGTATGTATGTGTGTGTTTTACATGGTTGTACTTACAATCACCTCCACCGTGATGGGGACGGTGCTGTTCAGGGCTGGGCTTCCTCCATCTTTGGCCATCACTGTTAAGTAGATGATCCCACTAGGAACCTGCTCGTAGTCCAGAGGCCTGATCACACTTATCACTGGTGGAAGGAAGGACACGGACGGTTTGGATTTGATCTGCATACTCAAAGGTGAACGTTAATTAAACACTCAGTACTGTTCCTGAACACACTTAATGTGGGTTCACAGTAGTTCAGATTTACCCACAAGCCCCTTTTTCTGTCCATCAATCACAACTTCAGTCTAGGGCCAGATCACAAAAGGACTGCACGGCTTTGTGGGCAAAACCAGTGCAAATGAGACAGAAATATAGTGTGTAAGGTGTCATCTGTCATCTGCATGGATGTGAATGAGGGAACATTCATACACTCCTCTTTCTATGCAAGGTCTTGTTGCAAATTACCACAAGTTTTGACACAGACACACATCTTTTTATGTGGTGTTTTCTTTTATAGGGATTTAGGCCTCCTCCCGGTTGGACCACAAGCCAACAGGACCACATCATCTGCAAAAAGCAGAGATGCGATCCTGAGGTCACCAAACCGGACACCCTCCATACTCTGGCTGCTCCAAGAAATTCTGTCCATAAAAATTATGAACAGAATCGGTGACCGACCAAGCTCTGACTCCGGTCGTACAGTGACCGAATGGCCCGTAGCAGTGGGCCATGGACCACATAGTCCCGAAGCACCCCTCACAGGGCACCGTGAGGGACACGGTCAAATGTCCCTTCTCCAAGTCCACAAAACACATGTGGACTGGATGGGCTCCCATGCACCCTCTAGCACCCTATAGAGAGTAAGGAGCTGGTCCAGTGCTCCACGACCAGGACGGAATCCGCATTTTTCCTCATGAATCTGAGGTTCGACTATCGACTCGACTGTAAACAGTGTGGGTGAAACACCACTCTCCCCTCCTGAGACGCCTGACGGTTTGCCAGAAGCTCTTCTAGAATATAAATCTAGCCTCTGAAAAGAAACGCTTTTTGAGCTGTAGTTGAGGCCAAATAATATTCTGAATAAATCTCATTTAGATATCTGCTTTTGTGGATTCTGTCAACTTCAAATCTCACCCTCTTTCCATCTGAACAGTTATTTTTTGCATATTTATTTTAGGAAAATAATCCTAAATATGAAAACATTTTAATGCAAAGCAACTGTGACAACTGTAAAGTTAATAGTAGGGTTGTTTCTTTAATATGATGCACAAAAAATATCAGATTTGCAAATCCTTTTTTTACAGATCTGTTTTAGTGACCTAAAACACCATTTACATGCAGATGAGAGGTTCAAACGTAGAGAAAAATCCATATTAGTGCGAACATTTAAGCCTGTGTTCACGCGACTGACGGTGAACGTACCTGCGTAGCCTTCCACCATGATGATGCTGAAGTAACTGGGAAAGGCCGTGGCTGAAGTGATGGTGTACGTCAGGAAGTTATTGGGAGGAGAATCCTCGTCCGTTGCCTGTGGGTGGGAGATGGAGGACTGGGTGAGTCTTCACCATATGCCTCGGTGACAGACAAAAGTCCTCAGAGAGAAGAAGTTTTGAGTGAGTGAGACAGGAAGAAGGACAGTGTTAACGGGACAGATGTTATGGAATACAGGGCTAATACTTTTTTTTGCCGTGTACGTTTGATGTGTGCGAGTCCGTGCATGCGTGTGCAGCCAGGAAGCTGTCAGTCAGCGACGCATGTTATCAGACAGATTAAAGCTGATTCTGGCTATTAGTGGTGCGGGCGTCAATACTGGATGAACACCAACTGAGCCAAGACAAGCTAAGCAGGCAGAGGACAGATGCAACTATACTTTGCAGGGCTAATCCACAACAACATCAACAACAATGATGACACCCCCTCATTATTCTCGAGTTGGCATGAACTTAAAGATGATTCCTCTGGTTGTGAGGAGAGTCTACGAGGCCTCACTGGCATCGTTAGAGGCTGGACAGGTTGTCAAAAACACTCACTTGTATCTCTCTAAAACACACATATCTTTATTCTTTGATTTAAAGCCAAAGTGTTGAGTAAGCAATACCTTTCTTCCCCCAATCCGTCTCAAGCTGTTAGTCTTTCTACCAGACTGTCTGCCTATATCAAACTTCAACAAATTGCATTGTATTAGACATTCGTTCACCACTCAGAAAGGTGAGAGGAGTTGGGGACAACAAATCAAATAGATGAGCGGCAAAGGAGGTAAAAGAATAAGTGCAGAGAAAATGAAGGTTTGTGAGAGGTAGAGCTGTTAGAAAGCATAAGCAGTGTAGTAGGAGGCAAAAATCTCCCAGGCATTGTTTGGAAAAAGAAAAAGCAAACAGCGGAAAAGCCTCTCTTTGCTTTGTCTTATATCCTCTCCATCTGTCTATTTCAGTCTTTTTTCCCGTCTCCCCCTGTTTTCCGGACTGATGTAAGTGTGTGTGCATAGTAGCTTCTAGGGCAAATCGCTGACACGCAGAACCGTGCGTCTGGCTTCCCCGTTCCTCTCGGGCGGCGTATTAATATCAGCAGCGTTTAAGGTTAGCTCAGACTAATCAAACACAGTGAGCCAAGCGTTGAGCTCAGGCATCAGCTAAACCCCTGCAATGTAAACGACATCGCTGTACCCACTGCCACGGGGGACGTAATAGTTCTTCTGCCCAGGGAGCAATCAAAAGAAACGCTGAGCCATTAGTTACCATTGTGCCTGTGTACCTCGGCATTTTCGGTGGCAGTGACTGATGGCAAACACACCAGGCCGACCTGTTCTTCTTGGATACAGTACACACAAACACATAACTGTGCGATTACAGTAACAGAGGGGGGAAAAAAAGGGAAGAAAAGGGAAGAATGTGTTGCAGGATGTGGGTTTGAGGGTCTGAGTCAGGATGAGAGCCTCAGCTGCAGGTTTTAATGTACCTGTGCACATATTTTGACAATGAGTGTATACTAGTGTCATAGTCAAGACCTGAACAAATACACAGCAGGACATTATGGACACTATCTTACTATCTCCTCCAGACAGAAACAGCTTCTGATACAAATATTTCAAATTAGAAACGAGTCAAGTTCTCGGTTGCATTTGAAGCAGGAGGTTCTACATCCAATCACAGGAATGATGCAACAAATAAATCAGACAATACGCAGGTCATTTAGACTCAATTTACACCTGCGGCCGTACTCCAGATGAGTTATCCAGATCAGGAAAAACGCATGTTAATGTCAGGTGTAAATGCGCCGGATCTGCCTGAACCACATGTGCAGGTAGTCTGGATCACATTGTGTACGGACCGTAGGTGTAAACACAATCCGTACCATGTGTTTGCCTCTGTACCATAATCTGCGCCTATATTGACTTGCTTCTATACTCGTTCTACATCATCATTCCCCTCCGACCTCTGACCTGTGAATAACACTGAGCACTCGCTCACATCACAGGTTACTAACCTGATGAACATTTAAAGTTAGAAATGGAAGATCCACGTCCCCGGAGCCATAAAGAAACAAGATGTTTAATAGTTTTATGTGGTGACAGCGCGGTCAAAGTGAAACCGGACGATACCTCCCTCTGTCCGACCCATTGTTGTGTCTGTAGCATTTTGTGAAGACATGACTCACCCTGACTCGGGCCACTGGTTGGACAGCCTCTTCATTCTCTCTAAGCGAGCCCACATACGCCTCCTTCTGGAAGAGCGGTGCGTTGTCGTTGATGTCTAACACGTTGATGCGGATCCGTCCGTTCGTCTCCTCCCCACCGCCATCCCTCGCCAGCACAGTCAGCGTGAAGCGACGCATCAACTCGTAGTCCAGACTGGCCTGCAGAATCACCCAGCCCGTCTCAGCGTCCAACGAAAACCTCGAAGAGACAAACAAGTGGTGATGAATGACAAAGAAGGTCCTGTTCTGCTCAGAGCAAGACATTTCTTCTCGTCACGACATCAAAATGTATTTTATCTTGCCTTAAATTTCCACATGTCAGAAGGTCAGAACTCGTAACAACACATCAACATTGACTTGAAACTTGTTCCTTATGTGTGGGTTGTGAACACACAGTTTTCTAAATGTCATCTCAAGCCAACATGAAATTATCAATTTTGTCAAATTTTCACTGCCGTATTTCTGTGATTTCATTTCATCCTCTGAGATGTGTTTGTGTCTCTCACCAGCTGACAAGAAATATTTGAATTCTAAAAGAGCAGACTTTCCTTCAATATGGCCCCAAGGAATTCAAAATTTTTCATCTGCTGAATTTAAATTTCAGGAATATAACATTGTTCATCCAAAACAACAAATAACATTGACTCAATCTGTGTTTCTTGCTATTGTAATGCAAATATACTCAAGTATAGTGAACTATTTTAAGCAGATTTTTTCTGATAGTTGCAGCACTTTGCTAACATAGAAAAGAATCGTTATATGCAAATAATAAAAAACACAGATAACTGCCATGAAAATAAAAGTCAATAAGGGTTAGAGAAACTAATAAATAGAAGGAAGCCACTGATAAGTTACTGTTCCATTCTTCTGCACAAAAGAATGGCATATGTGGGAGTGTGTTTTTTCTGTGTGTGTGATTCTGTATATTTCTGGTCTGCAGAGAGCAGGCGTAAAGAAAAGCGCCAGACGTTGTTGTAGCTCAGCTGTCTCTGGCGAGGCTGTGTGGCAGAAATGGTACAAGTGTTCACAAGTGGCCAAATAAATTAAACATTAATGTGACTGTGTACTCGTGTGGAGTGTAGAGATGTGTGTGTTGTAGTTGGGTCTTACTGATCTGGCTCGTCGCTGAAGTAGTAACGTACAACCCCAAATGTGCCTGCGTCGCCGTCTGTAGCCTGGACGAAGAAAGCAAAAAGTTAATTTGTAAAATCATGTCCACGTCCTCATAAATGTTTATTCGGCATCTGTTGTCCGTCAGTTTCGCTTTTCCAGTCTTCTTCAATCTGAACGCAGACTGAACACATCTCCATGATCAGGCCAGCAGGTACAAAGGGCTGTCGTTTGGTTTTGATGAGGAAAAAGGAAATTTAAAGTTCAGTGAAAATGACGACACTGACATACAAGAAAAGTAACAGATATCTTTATTCACTTGTGTTACTTAGGATCAATTTGAGCCTCTGTGTGTGTGTGGTTAACAACAGTGTTTTAAATGTCATGAGATGTCATGTCACGCCAGCACGAAATTATCAATTGTTAAATTGTCAGCGAGGAAAGTTTTCAAAATTTCTCACTCCAACAGCTGTCCATGACTGACTTCACGATAAAACATGCAAGCCACGCTTCATCCTCTGGAGGTGTTGATAGCATTAAATTTGATGGCTGATGCATTTTCCTCACCCACATGACCCGCCGCTGCCTTAAAAGCAGCAACAACTGCTGTCATATGTTTTGCAGATAAAAGGGGTGTCAAAGAAATGCCACATAAAGAGCAAGACTTTTAGGAATCTTGTACTTTATGAAACGCCACATTAACACAATCTGTCTTTGTAAACCCTCATGTGCATGCGCACGCACTGGCACGCACACACGCAACACGAAGTCGTGTCAGCGCTGATGGATCGCGGCTGGAAAGGCTGTTGTAATAGAGTTTCACTTCAGTGGCTCTGCAGTCAGTTGAAGGGCCAAACTCGAACGTGTCTGCAGCCTGCTCTGTCAAGCACGATGCTGGTCACTGTGATTCAGCGACGCCCTGATACCGACCTTATTATGTGGGACTGTGTGTGTGTTCATCAGGGGTGTTTGTGTTCTTTGTTCTTACATGTGGTTGGTCCCAGTGTTGGAAAGGTTCCTTCTGAAATGCAACTAGTTACCCTGTTCAAATGTAATAAATCATGTAAAATCTCAGTTACTTCAATTACTACATTTGATACATGTTCTACAAAGTGTTAGAAACTGGGCAAGAAAGAAGTCCTAAAGACATAAATCCAAACCCTCTCTCTACTGATCATCACGAGCCGCACAGCTTCCCATCCAGCCCAATGCCTTCTATTTAGGATACGTAGCACTTTTGTCGTCCTATATTGAAGTAATCCTAAAACAAATGAGATGGATATAATTTGGGATCATTTACCAACTGCAAATGTGTGCGTTGGACCTGCAGCTTCGAAGGCTATAAATCCATCATCTGTCGGTTTATTAACACGACCTGCTACGAGCGTTTTCCCCCAATCTGAAACACTGCCTAAAAGTGTCAAAACCAGTGAAATTTGATTAATACTTCTTGCCAGTCAGCTACATTCTGAAATTGTATTTGTGGAATTACAGATTTAGCCAATTTAGACAACAGAGTTATGGGAACATGTTTTTTCAGGATTTCAAAATGAATACAGTGCCTACCTTTTTGGGAGAATGTTGCCACAGACACCCAGATCATAAAAGTGTAAACGCAAGGACTTTCATATGAAATTGTCAGTGGGTCATGAGCTCAATCACCATAGTTTTAACTCACTGGATGATAGAAAATGACTTAATCTTCAAGAACTTTAACCAAAGATCATCTAGCTAAGGGGGAAGATTTCAAGTGACACTAAACACTAAAACATGTTTTTTGCTGTTAAAAGAATCATGACTCAATTTTTTGCCTCATAAAACCGATGCCTCATTGGGTTTATTTATCAGTCTGAATCTGAAATAACGTATTAAAACACCACAGTGACTCAACAACACAGGCGGCAGAATGTCTCTTTTTATTGGTGAACTCTGGTGGGTTTAAGAGGCTTCAGGAAGGGGGATCAATCTCTCTGTCTATACTCTTTGCTGCTGTCAACTTATATTGACTTATATATAAGTGAAATCTAATTTTTGTTAAAAGGCAACATCAGTGCGTCGCAGCAGAGCCATTTTGGACTGAAAACTGCTGTCAAAACATCACCAGAGTTTAGCTTCTTTGCTTCTGTACTCTTTGAAGAAAGGTTAAAGAAAGTGAAAAACAATTCCAGAATCTCTGCCTTTTTATGGATCTGCTCGAAGATTTGTCGTCGTCCTTGGTCCACGACCTACACTTTCACCAAGTTTTATGAAAATCTGTGGTTTTTGGGTAACGTATGTGTTAATTCCATGTATGTGTTCCACTGTAGAGAAAAATGACTGTTAAGTAATGCTGAGGCTGAGTGCTGTCTTGTTTTTTTTTGGCTGTAAATGTGTGCACATTTTATCATCGTGTTGGGGAATATCTGTGCTTTTTAGATAGAATTTTAGAAAGAATGCATTTATGGGTATGTGCGGCGTGTGTTTGTGAGTGCCCATCTCTGACGCGTCTCACAGATGGAACAACGGCTGCAGCTATCAATGTGTTTTTTCTCCACATTCTAAAAATTACCCCATGCTGTTTAGCTCAAGCCCATAATTTCACAGAGAGCTTCCACCACACCGTCCTGGATGGTAAATCGATGTTTCTTTTTAATGGCCCTTGCTTTGTGTCAAGTGAACCGAAGCACATCCTGCTGAACGAGTCGAGAGCCGGGACGCTAAATACGCGTGAGGTGTTTGGGACTCCAGTCAGGTTCTTATATTAACCTTTGAGTTTTCATCTGTCGTGTCTCAATGACCTCATCATTTAATGCCAGTCAACTGCCTCCCTCTCCTTCTCCTTTTGCATTCCTCCCCATCCCTCCCTCCTGCTCCTTTATCTTTCCCCTCTTCCTTCTGTCTTTACCTCCTTTTTTCTCCTCGCATCCCGAGCTCCACCTCCGTCTCCATGGCCTCCCCTCTTCTCTACATATCTCTCTTGGCACACTTTTCCCCCCTCGATGCCTCCCTCCCTCCTTTGCTCCCCCTCTCCCAGGTGAGTGACAGGCCCATAAGTGCTCCAATGATAGCAGTGGGGGTGTTAGCGTGACAGCTATCGAGACGGTGACAGGAGCTGGGCTCAGCCAGGGAGCTAATACTGACTCTGCCACCGCGGCCGAGTCCCTCCTGTTCTAACGGCAGACAGATGGGGGTGGGGGGTGGGGAAGCGATAGAGAAAAGTAAAGAGAGAGAGAGAGACGATAGCCATCTCCTCCAATCATTCACCAGCTAGCTCCCTTTTCTCCCACCAAACAATCACCATGACAGTGTGGCCAAGTCACTTTGCCAACTGCTCGCCAAAGACTTTCAACTTTAGATACAGAAGCTCTGCAGCAGACGGATGGTAGAGATGGTCTGAGCAGGGAGTTGCTGTCGGGCCTGAATCTTTGCCCCGGGGAATCTCACACTTCCCCCCTTTTTAACATAAACCTTTCTTGTTTTTTTGGTTTGGGGAATTAGAGGTGGTGGAGGCGATGTGCACAGGAAGACAGCAAATGTATGATTTAATGAGGAGAGAAATGACATGGAAATAAAGAGGGCACTGTGTGCACTAACTAATGTGCGAAATAAACTTACTGACAGTTACAACAAACTTCAAGGGTGAATAATATTCATGCCAAAAAAGCAGTGCAGATGGATTCGTAGCATAATCTCTTTAGGGACCCGATGAAAAATTAAAAGGTTTACATGTTGATTACATGTTCCTTTCCTGTCAAGATCCTGTACATTAGACACTTTTGGACCAAACAGGGAGTTCAGTGAAGAACTAAATAAGGTGCAGACACTGAACCTTGCTGCCAATTCCCCCAGTGGCCACTTGTGGTACTGCAGTGAGAAAAAAAAATCCTGTGACCCTGTGAAAAAGCATTTTTCTATGAAGGAGGAGGAGTCACGATAAAGACTGAAAAAATATATTTAGAGAATGAAAACATAATGTTACGAGAATTAAGTTAGAATTCTACAAATAAAAAGTCATATTTTTATGACCAGCTGAAAGTTCGAATGTGTGAAAATCCAAAGTCTAAAAGACTATTTCATTACTTGTGAAACGTATACTACAATATAATTTAAGGAGACGCTCTACATTCCTCATTTTAACACAAGCGACAAACTGTTCCTCTGACATTTAGCCTTCTTTATGACTTTATTCTCATAAAATCACAACTTCATTCATAGATTTTTTTTAATCTTTACTGTGGCCCTAATCCTCCTTCATATTTTTCCCATAGAACACAATGATAAAAAAAGGTTTGGAAAACCGAAAGGACACCTACATTGATTTTATGAGTTACACGTTCTCTGACGTCATCAAAGTAAATGACTATTTTGTCATAGAAATAATTGTGATTAATGATATAACTGTCTGATTATGTCTGCAGTGCAGTATAAACCTAGCATAGTTTATTTATGCACATTAAGTTCACCTAATGAAGGAGAAGAAGAGCTTTTATGGCACCAACAACTGGGAGACAGGAATAAAAATAGCCTTTTGAGACTTTGTAAATAAAAATCACACTCGACAGATTTGACATAAATAACTTAAATATACAAAGAATTGACGGATTCTGAAAAAGGTGTGGAAATAGTGATGGAAATATGACATTTTGGTGCCAAAAAAGACCGTTAAACTGCCAACCTACAAAGAACAACAGATACTATGATTTTTCCCCATTAAAGAGTTTTTTGGGGAAGAGTTTTGTTTGACTGAAAAAAGGGTTGAAGGACAGAGGATGTCATATATTGTACAGCGTGGCCACATTTTGTGTTTCAGTTCTGGCAGTGCAGACACAAAAAGGGGAGATACTCAGTTATCAGTTATTAGAGCTATTAAAAAGTCCGTCCTGTCCGAAAGCGCCAGAGGTGAATAGATGGGAATATGCCGGGTCCATAATGCCCTGATTAAAAACTCCTTAGCGCTAAAGAGCAGAAGTATCAGAGTCAGCATTCTGATCAAAATCCACACTAAGTCGCTCAGGAGTTTTTCTGCACAAAGAGTTGGCACACTGCTGATTGCCAATATAAACTCTGCAAACCCTACGGTCCTCAGGCGGTAACTACAAAAGAGAAATTAGTTCTCAGTTGACCAGTTTGGTTAAATGATGTGTTTCTTCCCATCAGAGAGGTGAAGCCAGCAGGCAAACTCAACTCAGTGGGTGTGTATCAGAATGTATGTGGGTATACCTGCGTACCGGCGCGCTCATTGGTGTGTCTGCATGCCTGGTAATGCAAGTGTGACAGAATGTGTGTACATCTGTATGACTGATATGTGCAGACCCTGTGTTTGTGTATGCAAACTATAGCGGGTGCGTGCATGTGGTAGTGCATGTAAAAGGAAAGAGAAACACATGGACAGAGAGGTTCAGGCTCATTCAGTCTTGGGGTAAATACGCACCCCGACAATTTACACTATAAACTCCTATTATCGCACTCAATTGCTTTCTAGAGAAAGTGGAAATGAGAGCTTCCCCTCGTGGGTGACAGAAAGACAGAGCTAGTTTTTGTGTGTGCGTCTGTTTGCGTATGTGTGTAAACTGATGGGCGGGTTGAAGGGGCTACAGGAGCAGATTATCAGCCCAGCTATCTCCTGGACACTGAGGGAGGTTAAAGCTGCACAGGCTTTTCTATCTCGAGTGAGCTGGAATTTGAATTGATTGGCTCCTAAAATTGCTTTTTCTGTAGAAGCTTTGAGAGGCAAGGAAAAGGAAACCAATTACTGGCTGTCAAAGCCTGCTGTCAAAATAGAGATGACCCCCAGTCCAAACACAGACAACCCCTCTGTCTCAGCGTTGCACACCTAAACACAGCCACAGAGAACAGACTCAAACATATACACACAGGCACGCACATACATACACCACCGGCGGAGTGAAGATGTCCACTTTCTGACAATCACTGAGGGGGAGAACGACGAAGACACGGTTGTCAGGTTATCTTCCTAAAGCTTTGGTTAGCTATCCTCATGTGGGCTCCTTTACAGGCTCAGTGTCTCATTTTCTCACATTTTCTGTACACGACAAGATCATAGATCAAGCTTCACAAAGGCGCTATACAAGTGGGATACACAGAAGTTATTTTTGAACTGTTAACATTTGCCATATTGTATTGTATGTGCGTGTCAGTTGCACAAAGCAGAATACTGATCATATGACACATTCAATGCTCTGCAGCTCTACATGTGAGTGGTACATCTTAAGGGCAACATCAAGTGTCTGTGGATCAGCACTGGGGAGTGTTGTCATAGTATTTACTTCACATCAGACCTGGTGGATGATTATCAGAAGGGTCTGACGAAGGAGACTGATCACCGATATTTGGGACCGATGTACATTTACAATAAAATTGAAAATCTTAAATTGAAATCTCTGTTGATAAGCGTATGTTTAATTAAAAAAGAACTTTTCAACATTATATGAAACACAAAGGAGATGAAATGAAGGAAATACATTTAACTGAACATTTTGACAAATAAATAAACCAAAAGCTAGTTTTATCAAGTAAAAAGTAAAAGTAAAAATAAGCAAAATGAGAAAAATTTAAATTCCTACTCTCAATTAGTAGCTTCAATTCAGCAGCTGCAAGTTGTGGTGCAGAAACCAGTTGGTGAGTGTGGTCACTGCAGAGAGAGAAGCTGCAGCATCAGAGCAAGTTTTTAAATTAACACCAATAACAGTAAAAAAAACCAAACCTGGAGCTGATCCCAGGAGAGACTGGACTTTGCCAGTGCTGCAGATAGATAGATATCGTTCTGGAATAGGGGTAAAAGTTATCTAGATTGTTGCGACAATGCATTTACAAAGTAGTGATGGGAACGAAGTGGTTTTGGTGGAACATGTGCACCTGAAGGAGCTTCATGGTATTAAAATGACTAAATAAAACTTGCCATTTTCAGGGTGCAGTTTTGGACCATATTACTGCAATATGTTGATAAGAACCAGGTGAAGCAAACATTTTCCTGTACATACATCTGCGTATCCATTAATTATCATCCTAATAATAAAAAGGTTTTTACACTCCATCAAAACATCTGCGTGACTCGTCAGAACGTCAGAGTTCAGAAGCCGAACCCGAACCCGCTGCTTCGTCATTATTTCTTCAGCAGCAGCAAAACGACACGTTACACAAACTGTGCAAGTTAAGAGTGGACTAAAACTGAACACTTTGGTGCAGAAAGGCGCCAAAGTATCGCTATAAACAGACTGAAATAAACGGAATTAATTCTACAAACCCACAGGTTAATGAAACACTTACATACATCACTCTCTGTATTAATACTAATACTAATTACACTGTTAAACGTGGCCATTTTAACACAAATGTATGATCCCTCTAAAAATCTGATTAAACAGATTATGCACTGATATGTGTGTGAACTAGAATATAATCACACCCTTAATTTTTCTATCAGATATGTAAATGTAGAGACCACGTCCCTTGCTGTGACCTAGAGCGCCAGTGGGGCTCGATGGGAGCTTTTTTGTCTTTTTTTTTTTTTTTTTTTTTTAATGTGGAAATTTTAGTCTAATGGCGATGGCGGGGTACGTTTACGACTGCTTTATTCCTCTAAACCATTAACAGGCAGGTGGGGGTGCTCACAGCGACTGCAGCACGTTGACAGGATTGAACAGACGGTTTCTATTATCTCCTGACCACCCAGATAACACAGCGACTGAGAGACACAACTTTAACACTTCATAACAATGTATAGTTTCGTAGAAGGAGAGCCTAATAAAGTGGAGTGGGTGTCTTCACAGCAAAGTGTGACAGCTTGCAAGATAAATTCTACCATTTGCATGCACACAAAACCACTCTATAATGATTCCAACCACATGTGAACGAGTGGAAAAAAACAGAGAGTAGAGGCGGAGAAGACAGAGAGAGAGGACTGTATTGTAGGCATAAGCTGAAGATACAGTTTGAGCTGCCAGTGAAAAGGCTTAATGCAGAGCTCTCTGTGGCTGGCAGCTTCACTTTGCCGACAGGCCTTCGCCCTCCCCCTCTTTTTTTCCCTTCTCTGTCTCTGTCCTCAGTGATGAAGGAATGAGATTGGCACAAGAACAGGGAGGATGCTGAGAATGATAAAGAGTAAAGAGTACACTGGAGAGGTACACTGAATACAAGGGAGAGACAGCATGCATTTGTGGATTCAAGTGGGAAATATAGTTATTTCTTGAGGGAGCAGAGCCTGAGCTAAGAAGTGACACAATTTATTCTAGTCTACAACGCAGAGACAAATGTAAACACACGTTCTATATCTCGGTTGGTGGTGCTAGTTTATCTGTAAGTGGAGCACAGCGTCTGAACATTCAGTGTGTTTTTTAACATGCTGTAACACAGGTGTGAGGTGGGATTTTCCTTAGAATTATATGATTATAATCTGAATAAAACGGAGGAATGTGGTGGCAGATGACCGATCAAATGAAACAACCGAGGCCACCCTGTACTCTCCAGCTCCCTTTTCCTCTAATTGGGCATCTGAAGAGTACCTCCAGGGGAAAGTCCAGACATTTCACTCGTTTTAACATCCCGCCTGCTTGTCCTCTGCCCTACACACCCTCTCAAAATGTCAAAAAAAAAACCAACACCCAAACAGCTGAGCTGTACCACTAACAGGAGAGACCTAGGCCTCACCCTCTTTATTACAATAATGAATTATAATTACTGTTGTGACTAGTACCCCATAAAGGTCTGTCTAAACTGTGAAACATCCTGCATCCTATGATTTATAACCTTCTGCTAAAGGCATTCATCATTGTGCCTGAGCCCTAAAATATACAGCATCTGCACAAACACACTGAGAACATGGGTTTTGGGTGGAAATAACTCAGCTGATACGATGGAGATTCTCAGACCAGAGATGTAAGGAGCATGAAATGATCAAGTAAAGTATTATTGTGGGGAAGAGTAACTGTCTCTGTTTTACATGGACGCCCTGTACAAGACGTGATATAGCAACACATAGATAGAAAACACGGACATCGTACACACACACAACATATATCACACCACAACCAGTAACAAGTTGGTGTCTCGATAAAAGATACAATTTTTTTCATATTTTTCAGTTCACAATCGCGCCGTCGTGTTCGACGTCACGTGGCTGGTTTGGCTTCATTTTTTCACATTTGAAAACTGTGTTTACATTTTCAGCTTTTCAAATGTTTGAGCGTGTTTGTGTTCCTGAAGAAAGCATCATTTTTCAAATTGGACGTTCTGCTTTTGTGTGTTTTTGGGTCCAGTAAGGTCAAAGTGAAAAAAATAATGTTCTGGTCCTAAATACTTCCATGGTAAACATATTTTTTAATGTGGTATATAAAGGTATTCCAAAACCTCACAACCCAACCTGTATCGAATGTATACGTGCACAAAATAAATCTACTATGCTGCAGTGACGAGAGTTGTAATTCCACGCTTCATAAATGTCGCATGTCATATGCTTAATATAAATAAAGCTCCCACCGAGGAAGAACTGTAAGGCCGCATGTGCTGCGTATTAGATCTGCACGTATCCTCAATAAATGCAAACATGTCCAAAGAGATCCAGATAGCATCGTCCAAACAGGGGGAAACGCGGAGTGAATCAATGCAGCAAACTGAAAGCCATTAGAAATCTAATGGTAAAACAGAGAAAGCAGGGGGGGAAAAACAACAACAATATCCAAGGGCATAAAATAAATAAGAAATAAAAAAAAAAAGAGGCAAATTCTCTGAAAGCCATAGAGAGAAAATCAGAGTGATTCCAGCGATACGAGCAGCTGCTGGTGTCGAAAGTCTCCAGGGGTAAGAAGAGACAGAAAGAGAGAGTGAGCGAGAAAAGGACCCAGACAAAAGACTAAATCACAATAAATATTTATAATGATAAGTAATGCTGCAGACCATAAATATTAAACAGCTACTGACCGTGTGTGTGAGTGAGTGTGTTGAGTGTAAGTGTCCACTGGGATGCAGGAAGGGCACCGAGTAATGCATTGACTAACATTGTACATAAGCTGTGATCAGATGAGCTATGAATATTAACCCACACAAAGCATTTCAGCTACATTATCAGATTGCTTGTTTGGCACTTTTTAATAACAACAGGGAGCACACTTGCATAATTTCAATTAGCATAGGTATAAAGTATTATAGAAACATCATCCAGACTCCACCCTCTTAACATACAAACCACTTTCAGCACATTATTGAAAAAAACGGCTCGACTGCCGGACACTTTATCGCTATGTACCAAGCTCTTGGAAATAATTATTTCACGGTGACACACAATCTATTATCGGCCTCGCGTTTAGCTGTAATAGCAGGGAATAAAACTTAATTTGATGATCCTCTCTATTGCTTGGTGCTATAAACACGGAGGTCCAGATTGTCTTACAAGGTTAATTTACCTTTTTGTTTGCCCGTTAGTTACTGGATCTATAGGTGGTTTTTAGCACAGAAAAAAAATCAAGTTGTGTTATGAAGAGGTCCTTAAACGCAGCAATGTACAAATAGATGCTTCTTGATCAACTCAAAGGGCAAACTGCATGCTTCAGCTCTAACGCTAATCTAAAATATTCATCTTAGGAAAATTATGGGATGGGATTTTTGCCTTTAGAATCAAACAAAACTCTATAAATGAGAATAAAACTCTCTGAAGCAAAAAAACCCAAAAAGATACCTCAAAAGTAAAACATAACTCGCAAACAAATTATTGTGGACTTTCAATTTTGATAACAGTTTGATTACAGTTCCGTCTACTTCTGTCTAACTCGATGTGTTTCCGTTCAGCGGTTTCTCCATTTGTGCATGAAAAAAAACCAACTCCTGAGCGGAAACACTCTTCGAAGTTTTTACGCTTGGGAGAGGTGGAAAATTTGAAGTATCGATAAAAAAGATCAATGCAGATAAGTGTGATGGAAAGAGATTTAGTGAATAATTATGTGTGTTCATATGTGGACCGATAAGGAAACTGCAACGTTCACTGAGTTCTAGTTTTTCTCGATTGTTGAAACACTATTCTATTAACTATTAAACAACGGCATCTACCAAAAGACAGACACATTTCCCACATCTCGAAACACTATTCCACTGTTTCACACTTGAGTCAAAGTCAGTTCTGAACTTTACACACAAACCCTTCATTTATCACTGTCTTCACCAGCGTTCAGTGCTCAGTATCAGTGACTGACTCGAACTCCACCCACTGCATGATTCTGAAAACGCTACGTAGTCGTCCAGAGGCTGATGGAGGTGATGGCGGTCTGAATGTCCAAGGGTGGACGTGAGACAGGAGACGTTCAGGGGCATCAGGACAGAACGACAGACGCCTCTGAACCACATGAGGCTCTGAAAGGGTTACTTAGAGTTTTTGTGCTGGTTTTACCTCCTGAGAAAGACCCACCAAAGAAATCTATAACTGTATAACTGTGGGCTACATTTATAATATTTCCACTGCTTTTTGCCGTTATAGTGTCCTTTCCCACAACTGATCGAAGCAGCGGTTTTACACTGCCCCCGTGGGAGTCCGGTGGTTCAGAATAGAGCGCTATAATGGCTTCAGTTCCCTGTCGGAAAATGAATGAGGTTTGTCAGACTCTGACTGAAGGGCAGGCGTACTGAACACCTGTTGTGTTAATGTTGATTTTTTTTAATACAAATTTTATGAGTCGTTCTCAACATTCAACTCTGATTCATCATCAAGGTGTGATCGTTGAAGAAGATTTCAAAACAGGAAGTTGAGCCGTTTTCACCCGTAAAATGCAGATTTTTATATATTTGCCGTATGTGTATTATCGCTAGTATTAATGTGTTTCACCACAATTAAGTAATGTAATTCCATTTACCGCAGTGATTAGTATCACTACCTCAAGTCCTCACAATTCAAATCAAGTCTCAGACAATTCTCTAAGTGGAAACACTACGGGTCAGAATCACAACCTCAGGGTTGTCGGATAAAAAGGCCACAGGTCAGTTTGCTTGTCTTGGATCCACAAAGACCTGAAGGAGGAAGAGGATGGAGAGAACTAGTTCCTGATGAGATTCTTCCAACTCTATTCGATCGTGTCCTTGTCCATGGGATCAACGTGGTCAATGTGAGCTGCTCCGCAGAAGCCTCTACAATCCACATCTTCAGAGAGGAAAACTGCTGCTCTGTGTGTAACTGTGGAGAGCTGGAGGTGATGAGAATCTCAGTCTTCAGACCAGAGACCGGATGCTGAGGCAGAATAAATGTGATTTCTCCCTTTATGTACAAATGTTTTTGGTATTTTATTCTAGATTCAACATTAGCTGCGTATCTTTTATCCTGCATTTACTTTTTCACTCAATTGCAGTTTATTTTATGTCAGTACATTGAGGAATTAAAATATTTGAATATAAAAATTCACCATTATTCATTCAGTAACAGGTTTTTCCCAGTGCGTAATGACTGTTGTGCAGTGTTTGCATTGAGTTTGGGTTTTATGTCACATAGTTTTGAGTGTGTTTAATTTTGACATTAAAGTTTGAAGATGTGTGTGTGTGTAGTTAAGCATTTGTGATCTCCACCCACCCTAAAATTTGAGAAAATCTCAAATACATAAAGCCATGCAGTTGGTGTGTGAGTGAATGAACACAACTGGTGGTGGAATTGGCTGCGATGCAGGGGATCCAGCTAAAATCTCGCCTTGGGCACCAAATTGGTCAGGGCCGACTCAGCCTTATGATGCAATGTTTCACCCTCAGCCTAATTCAGCCTGTTGCACAGTGATTGTTTAGGGGACGAATGCTTTAAGGTTAGGGTTAAATTAAGGTTAGAGGAAGGGATGCGGTTCGGCATGTTGTGGATTAAATCTCAAGGAGATGAATGTTTGTTCATAATTAGATTGTGTGCGTGTCACTGTATATTTACTGTAAACGGACTGAACATCTTGTGATTAGGAATGAAAACAAAAACCCTCCCTTTTAGTACAAAAACATAATTTGTCCACCATCTGTTGAACCTCACAGCACAATGAGGCTGAGTTTAGCCTAAAAATCAGTAATACAGCGATGCCTTGGCTTACTTAGACACTGGAGCTGTAAGAAGCGTTGCACATTCTGGCTCCATATGTGATTCTCTTTTAATTGATAACGTTTCGGCCTGAAGGCCTTCTGCAAGATCAGAAGTAAACAAAAGTTCCAGTGTGTTATACAGGCCACACCCTAGTGACACACCTGATAGTGATAAGTCATATTCACCCTCAAGGTCTTAACACTCCGCACAATTAATTCGAATGTCATTATACTAACTGTTCATGTCATGAATAATTTCACACAGAATGTGAATATTATGCGGAACTATTTCAGAACAAGGTCGATTTCTCTGCGTTTCTGCAACGCAAATAAAACCATCAACCAAGTCAAATCAAGTTGTGTGGAATGGATGTCATGTGATAAACCTGCTGATAAAAAAGGACAAAAAAATGAAGAAGACTGTGAACTGAAGGACAGTGTGTGTTGCAGCATCACCAAACAACTAGACTATCAGGACAGTGAGGAGCTTGTGTCATGTTAACATCATACAAATCACATCCAGTTTGTGATGTGGGCGTCTTTGTACCTGGACACTAGCTTTAGGAAAAGACATGGAAAAGGAAGGACAAATGGAAGACAGGAAAAGATCCAGAAGAAAAGACGACACTGGACATAGACCCAGAGGAACAGAAGACA
>JAPQRN010000008.1:3185318-3198096 GCA_037367275.1 Coranthus polyacanthus | reverse complement strand
GTGTGTGTGTGTGTGTGTGTGTGTGTGTGTGTGTGTGTGTGTGTGTGTGTGTGTGTGTGTGTATGCATTTGAGTGTATTAACCTCACTAAAAAAAGAAGAAAAAAAACACATGGCATGTTTTCTCATTTTCCAGTCCAGTACTGTTGGTAATGTGAGAGCATGGCTAATCCCCCAGAGTCTCACATCAGAGAATCAACCTCTGCCAGTTAGTAACACACACACACACACACACACACACACACACACACACACACACACTCTATCTACATACAAATTATGAATAGAAATACCAACACATTAGGATGTAAACAAACATATAAACACCACAACTAAAATGCATTTTCAATCAAACTATTAAAAATGTGTTTATTTTTGCTAAATTTCAAGTGTGTGTGTGTGTGTGTGTGTGTGTGTGCGTGCGTGCGTGTGTGTGTGTGTGTGTGCGCGTGTGTGTGTGTGTGTGTGTGCGCTTGTGTGTGTGGATGTGTGTGTGTTCGTGCGTGCGTGTGTGTGTGTGTGCGCATGTGCGTGTGCGTGCAAGCTGCCGTCTCCAGCCCCCGAGGGTCTAACCACAGTGTCCAGTAGATCAGTGGAGAACGCTTTTATCAGCCATTAGAATATGATTATATTTCCTTCCTCAGTGGGACCTGTGACTCACTCTGTAATTTCAAGCTGGAGACACAGCGGAGCTGATGCAGGAAGCTGTTCTGGGGAACCTGAAGCAGTGAGTCGAGGCCTCTTCAACGGGTGCATACGGAGCGTTGGACTCAGGTCGTGGTTGTTGTGCGCATGTACTTGTGCAGGTGTGTGTTTGTGTTCGGACACGCTACTCGTTGCTCGGCCAGGTGAGCGCCCAGTCGACCGGGTAAGGAGCGGCTGTCGGACTAGATTGGTATTCTAGTCAGGCCACTGAAGCTGATAAACCAATTATGAGGCAAGGTGCCCACACTGAGCAGCTCTGAGTCTCTGATGCCCGTTTTTCCCACAACCGTCACCCATCGTTATCAGCATCAGCCTCAAGCCTGGACACGTGTTCTGTTATCACTACCGGTGCTTGATGCTTTGTTACTGTTGGTTTTAAGTTCAGTCTTCTCACAGTAATACTCCTAATTAACAGTCTGAAGCTGTTACTTACTGTGTATTATGGGCTAGTGTCACCTTTTGTACCAGAGGACATTCAGTCTTCTTGATCCTCTTCATATTTTAATTACTTTTCATGGGAGTGAGCAACATTTAACCGTTGACTAAAATTTTGTCTATTTCTATGAATTTGAATTGCATGGTTTTCTACAGAGGTGGGAAGTTACGAAGTACACATACTTCTGTACATAGTAGTAGATTTTTCTTTACTTCATTGAGTCATTTTGTTACCATGTCTTTGCAAACTCTTTGTGTATTAAACCACGTCCTGGTGTCTTTCCTTCACCAGCCGTAAACCTAAACCACACATGAAAAGGTTCAAGGCTTAAATCCTACGACAGGATATTTGGGCAACTTTAGGAAAAATAAACATTTTTCGAGCAGGAGAAGGGGGTTAATATATATACGTTCTTTAGATCAAGGTTAACTGGAAAGTTTGGTTTGTTGATTCATGTTACGTCATTAACCTGAAACGGTTGTGTTGTTCTCGTTGGGGATGAGCTGCAGTTCGGCCTCGACTTTATCTTAGTAGTTTTTTCTCCGAAATTTGAACTTTAATCAAAGAATGTTTTTGTTTTTTTTGCAAATCGATGACTTTATGACCTCAGAGAATATTCACAGTTTTTTCACCATTTACCACTTTATTCTCAGAGAATATCTGTTATCTTCTTGTAAATTTACAACGTTAATCTCATAAATTTAAATGTATTTTTACTTAAAGTGGCCCTAATGCGCCATCATAAGGTCGAGTTCTTCAGGTAGAAAACAAAACATTTTACATTTACATCCAGGATCAGCAGTTTCACTGTTTGGAAATGACATAATTAACAACATTAATCATTATCTGGAGACATAATGCTGTTGGCGTTACGTTGATGATATTTAAACATCATTTCTGGGAGACAGTGTTACTTCCTTTTTTCCAGTCCCATAATGTAATAGAATATGTGAGATGGATATAATCAGCAGCAGTTCCGGTCCTTTCCTCCTCCCTCCCACGTTCCACCTTTTGGCCTCAATCCGGGCTAATTACCCAAAGGCTGTCCTCTCTCCGCCGGCCCGCCTCCTCTCCTCTGCACCCCCTCTGGGCTCCTTGGACCACAGCGTCCCTCCTCTTATTCCAGACCAGGTACAGACCCATAATAGAGCAGTGAGAGGGGAGTGGGGAACACAGGCACCGGGTTAATCTGTTGACCCAAGCAGTTGTTCGCTGTAGACTTCCCATCTGAACACAGTTCTCCAGAGTCTGGGCCTAAGCTATTACTATAAACTATCTGAAGGAGAGTGATTCTTAATCCTTCAAAGAGCAGCTCAAAGTTCATAACCTGCCCTCTGAACAAAAGAACATGTACAAACACAGGTGAATTCAGAGGAATGTGTTTTTTGGGTACACATTGGTATGTTGGTTTTTGCTTCATGCACTAAACACAGTCACTGATTGGTGGTGAACTTTGATGAAAAACGTATCGACAGATCATTCCTCAGAGAGACGTTTGCATGGAAACCTTATTGTCAGTGTGTCGATTGTTTCACATAAATGAATCGCCACCTCTTTTTAGAATTGATATGTTTCTAATAATTGACAACAATGGAGAAAAGTTGATGAAAGCTAAATGTGTGGGGTGTCACCTTTTCCCTGATGCAGTAACTACTTGTGATACTTTTATAGTTACTGTTTCCCGTTTACATTTCATGTCTGTGGGGTGTGTGAGCAACAATAGATCATGGTGTTTCACTGTTCTTTGCCAAGATAGTTTTTAGAACCTCGTCTAGAAGGTGATCACTCCTGTTCTTGTGTCCATCCATCTGCGTCTGTCTGTCAGCAGGATTATGTAAAACCTGTAGCTGATTTTCACGAAACTTGCTGAAAGTGTAGGTAGGTTACGGACCGAGGACAAACGGCTTCAGTTTTGGGGTAGATGAAATGGGACGCAGCCTGGAAGTGACCTTCTCTTTCTGTTTTAACACTGGAGAACCTCAGGCTAACTTAGGATGGTCAGTCGAATTCAGCTTTAAGAAATTCAACCAAAGGTGATGTGACTAAAGAGGGAAGATTCCAAACTCCAGGTGTAAACACATCACAGCCTTGGGGTCTTGGAAGGGAGACCTGAGGCTGTTCTGTTTGAATGGAGTCCTATGGGAGAAGTGACTCCGTTTCACCTATTTTGTGAAAACAGTTGGTTCCACATCAACCAGACGACCTCTGTGACGATCTTTAACATCTTATCCACAGACTTGTAAGAGATGTGGAAGAAGAACAGGAGTGGACTATTGTACACTTTATATAGTAAATGAGTTTTGGTTTTTAGTTTGTTGTTTTGTTGAGCTTTTTGTTATTTTAAACATTACCTTCACAGTGCTCACATTCCTATGATGTAAATTCATATGTTTTTAGTCGGAGATTATCTCCTACTAGATTAGAGATGTTAGCAATTGTTAAAATATATGTTTAAATCAGACCTTCTGCAGCTGGGGTGTATCGTATGTAATGCATATTTGTATGAAGCCCAGGTGAATTAGCTCCAGGTGGACCTGACCCTCCAGGCCCTTTCGCTCGGCTTCGTCTACTCCACTGTTTACCCACCGCTGATAACATTCACATGTATGAACCGTCACTATCTAAACAGGAGGCTTCGCCGCGTCTCAAAACCCATGTGGAAGCACAAAGAATCACAATGAAATGCCGGAGGTATTCACAGGCTTTGAATGAGAAAGCACTCATCTGATTCGTCTCGTGCGAGGTGAACCAATAGGAAGGCGGGACACGGAAGACAGTGCAGGACGTTACAGAGTCCAGGTGTGTTTTGTTTGTTATCTCCATCTGCTGGATGTAATTAGCAGCCGAGAGGAGAGAGAGAACAGTAAGAGAGTGGAGAGAAAGTTAACAAGAGGGAGGATAATTTGAAAAGGAAGATGGGGAATAAGGAAATATGAGAAGGGGACTCAAGTGGGTCTCAGTCTAATATTTTAACCTGTGTAATTGAAGTGAATAGAGAACACAAGACACACTGAACTTGTTAATGAGAACAGCGAGTGCAACGTTATAATTTGAAATGCTCCTCTTTGAAGGAGTTCATGGACTATAACAAAGTTAATGGAATTCATCGGTGCATGTAAAGTGGGGGTTTTCATCAGAAATTTGCAGTGTGGTAACTGCAAAAAAAAAAGAAAAAGTGTTAAAGAAGTGTTTCAGAATAAAGCTTAGTTTAGCTTATTTGCAGACATTTTGTAATAAAGTGATTTGACAAGACTTTATGTGCCTTAACATGAAATATCAAAAGTGAGACAAAAAAAAAAAATCTAAATCAATCATGTTATCTTGTAAATAGGTCTTGGCAATATGTCGGATTACTTCCAATAATCGAGGCTTTGCTTCCTGAAAATCACGTAAAATACCAAAATCGTAAAATCAAGGTTAAAGGAGAACTTTCTTTCTCAACAAAGATTCAGAACACAACCTGTTTGTCATATATTTATTGTGAATATGTTTCCTAAGTCATTACCTACCTGTGGTGCTTGATTTCATTTAACATTATTTCTTTTTTTTTTTATTGTTGTTTGTTGATATTGCACAAAATTACATCATGAATTATATTTTTACGTCGTCTTTGTTGCTTTTGTCTTGTTGCGTCTTTCACATAATTTTTGTCTTTTATCATCTTTTTTGTCTTATTTCGTCTGTCGTATCTTAATCTTTAACCTGTTATATGACTTCATGGGTTTGACATGCGTGGCTATAGGTCGACTTCATGCATAGTTAGAGGCCTCTAATTATAGGACATCTGGATATTGATTAGATAAGGGGCTCCTTAGACGAAGACCAGATGTCTTGACCCATTTTGACAAAGAACAACAAGTAGATATACAGTATATATGTGGACCGTGACATTGATATTCAGAGGTTTCCATATTGGCTCCAGGTCCTGAATGATGCTGTACTCACGTCGTTTTCCTCTTATTACGTCTTTTACGACTGAAGCCTCTCCTCTACATTTCACATGGCTTTGTTGAGGTCAACATTTACAAACTCTTCTTCTTCTATCTTTATTAGAAAAATGAATTCACATATCTGTCATATCATAACTGTTTCAGGCTACAGTTTTCTGCCTCTTTCAAGGCTTGTTTTCAGTTCTGCTATAATTCATATGCAACTTCATTTCTGTGAGTGTGAACTGACACTAACCCCGGTGCATATTCAGTAAAACAAAAACACAAAAAACACTGGAGAGACAGGGGAAGCTTACAAAGAAAAAGCACCGGTGGAAGCAGACGAGACACTGGCAGATGAGACAAAGGGATGCATGGGAGGTGGTACTGTATGTGGATGGACTGGAGGAGGCTCAGCCCAAGGCAGGTGAGGAGGCAAAAGACAGTGCATCGAAAACGGTATTAATATTGCATGAATTAGAGACATGCACACAGCTCATGCTCTGCTCTGCCTTCCAGAGGCTCCTCTCTACATCCCAGGGGTTATGGTGTATTACCCACAATGCCAGTTTCGTTTGTCCCTCTCACACTCTTATCTCTGTGTGTCTTTCTCTCTCTCTGTCTCGCCATCCGTCTGTCTGTCCATCCAGGGAACACCAACAGCGTTTTTGCCCTGGACTACATCAGCGGGTCCCTGACAGTGAGCGGCCAGCTGGACCGAGAAAACCCACTCTACTCAGCAGGATTCACTCTCACTGTCAAGGTGAGCTGCTGAATTGGAGGAGGGTTGGGGGTGGACTGACTGTCGCAGATCGAAAACCTGTTTCTCCAATGGATCAAGAGGGAGCTTTGATGTGTCGGTGCACTAAACCAGTGCACAGTGCAATGTATGGGCTTTCATATGCCTTCAAAAGACCAGCTAAATGCAGTACTTCACCCCCGTTCATAGCAGTTATTACAGGGTTCTTATTTGTATTTACTCTGTCAGACTGGTTTTTGATTGGAATACATGAGTAGTTGTAGTTGATTTAGTTTTTATTTAGTGTTTCAAGTACTTTTATATTTTCATGAAAGCTTTGGTTTGTAGATGTGGAAAAATAGGATGAAAGACATCAATATGTTTTACAAAATCATTGTTTATCAAAGGTTTTATTGTGCAAACTGTGAATCATTAACATCGCACCATCGGCAGCAGAGCTCTGTTAGAACAAAAACACACTTTTAAGGTTGAATTTATATTTTTTGAAAATGTAATTTTTATTCCATTGCTAGTTTTACTTTTAATCTGAGGCTGCTTTCACACCTACCTCGTTTGGTCCAGATTTTTGGACTTTTCAGTTTGATCCAAATCAAATTTTCAGGTGTGAAACCTGGACTGGACCACGGTGCGGAACAAACAGCCGCTCTTTGGTCTGACCAAAAGAGGTCTGGATCAAACTGAATCATGGTTCGGTTCATATACAGTGTGAAAGCTCATCTTGCAAAGCTCAGACTTGTGGATCAATTGCAAGAAGTTATGCAAGGCTTTGGTTCCCAAGAAACAAAAGAAGAAAAAAGAAATGGAAGATGTAAGAAAGTAAAATGAACTGGACTGTAGACGGCAGGTGTTTACGGCAGGATTTATGAAGCCCAGTTCAGACCAAAGATTCACCATGACATGAAACCGTTTCAGAACGTTTCAGAGCGGTGAGATCTGACCCGTCTCAGCTCCACTCAAACCGGCTGATGCCATCGCCAGCAATTCAGAGGATGGCTTTAGAACGTCATGATACACTGTGTGTTTTTCTCAGTATTTATAGGCTGTAGTTCACCAGTTACCACAAAGTGCAGCATTATGGTAAATTCTGTCTCGATAAGTCTGTGTTTTCTCTGCTTATTAGAGGTTTCACCAACAACAACAGAACTTCTCCAGGAATCGCTTTTTCATTTCAATAAATAGGCCAACCAGAAGTGCAGCTGTAGTAAATAACTGGCTGTCATTGTCCTCATTCATATTTTAAGACACTGCAAATTATATCCAGCTACAAAAATGGCTGAAAAGCCACCAGTTAGAACAGAAATACAAAGCGTACGAAGCGTAGTTGCTATTGAAACGATCCAGCGTCTCGTTGCATTGGTCTGAAGCAGCAGGTTTCACAGCGTTGAAAGTCGTTGCAACTTGCAGCTCGTCTCATGGTGAATCTTTGGTCCGACCTGGGCTTCAGTCCGCTCGGAAAAAAATTCCTTCAGACCTTCGGGTGTGAAAGCGCCCTCAGTTTTCCTGAACTCCAACAACCTCTGTTCATGCTCACGTACGCATATGTATCGTGATGTTCATGAGTTCAACGTATCTAGATGATGTGTCTCTGTAAGATCAAATTTGACCCAGACAACTTTACGCACCTTTGCTGTGGCTGCCAGCGAAGGCATTTCTATGTGTGATTGTGTGATGTCCCCTACAGAGCCTCATGTTGAGTGAACTGTCAGCAGCCGCGGAGGACAGCGGGAGCGGAGGAGAACAAGATAAAGGAACAGAATTTAGAGTGTTCCTCTCTGCTAAGGGTTCCTTTGTTCCTTTCCCTGCTTTGGTGCAGCAGGTGCAGCCTTTGAATCGCTCTGTCCCTTGAGCTGCGAGTCTATCTCACTTGGCTTTTTAGCATCGCAGCCCTGCCCTCTCACCCCCACCCACGGCCTCCCCGCCCTGTCCACTCTGCCACTTTGTGCCTGTTCGTCATTTGCTCTCTTCAGCTATTGTACACATAGTGGTTCCCACAGGACATGAGAGGGTGCATGAAATGGAGTTTCAAGTGCTGCTGAAAATGGAAAGGTTTGCGATCAAAGACGTGTTTTTTTTTTCTTTCCCACTGTAAGCCCCATGTTACATTGTGGATTTTGATGGCATGTCAAGTCGAATGCATTTCACCTGCGCTGCACAACAAATGGCCTTTTTGATGCTCATTTATTTACTCATTTGGCTGCAATTAGAACCAGATTACAGCTGAAGTCGGGAATGTACGCACACCTTGAATGAATGCATCCAAACTCCAAACATTTCATTTCAATATGTATTCCCTCTGTTAGTCCAACTACCTTAATTTGATCATGTGGAATCTCAGAATAGTAGTAGTATTTGCTGACATTGCCTTAAATTGTGTAACTTGAATCAAACACTTGGGGTTTGAGTCAGGTTCTCGAGCTTCACTGCACAAATCCACTTTTTCAGTTCAACCCACAAATGTTCTTGTGGATTAAAGCTGCAGTGCTTGATAGTTCATAGTTTTTTGGTGTTATTGAGCAAAAAAAAATAAATCTATAATTACCTTTCAGCACATTGTAATTCAAGTGGTTTGAGAGGAAACTAGAATTCTACCCAGTTCTGTGGACTTATAACAAGTGTTTTCAGACAGGTAGGGGTTAAATATGTGATTGACATCGGTATTTACCAATCACTGTTAAGATTTCCTCAGACGTCACTCATCTATCTTTATATTGAGTCAGAAAACAGAGAGCTGCAGAAGGAAAGGGTGTGTTTTCAAATTCTGACCTTTGAAATGTCAAGTTTTAAACCTGTGACCCTCGGAGAATATTTTAAAATAAATAAAAGCTGAAATTCAAATTCTTTCTACTATTATTTGGGAATTTCACATCATCAAAATAATGTAGCTGAACTAACAGAGGGAATTATACATTGAAATGAAATGTGAAATGTGGAAAACTGCGTCTGAATGCATTCAGCTAAAGTGTATGTAAACTTCTGACCTCCACCATATATGATATTTTTATATTAAAAACTGGATCCAAGGTTTAGTACAGAACTAGAACTGATAACATATTCCAACCTCGGTCTGTGTTTTAATTGAAATCAATAATTACAAAGAAGAAAAGCAGAATAAGTGAAAGTGCTGAAAACGAAAAAATGGCGCCCAAAAATGTATTTATAAGATATGGATTTTTCCCTCTACATTTTGTCTCTTCTCTCTGCTTGTGCTTTCTTAGGTAGTGCTACTATTGATTGTGGTGTGCCATAGTAATACAACTAATTTCTCAACTTCAGGCAGCTTAGATAGTGCTGAGCGTGTGAAGGTGGAGGTCAAATGATTCAGTGGCGTCGGGACGAGAGAAGCTAAACTACCTTGATTACCCAGAGCCCAGCATGTTGTTCCTGCCTCCTCGTCTATTGCTTGTGACACTCCTCTATCAATAAAAGGACCACAGCTGCCTATTCCCATCTTTCTCACCCATTTTTTTCCGAGGCTTCACATCTTCAATACTCAGGCAGCCAGAAACAGAAAGAGTGTGTAATTGTGTCTTCTCAGTCGCGCACCTTTCTCCTAAATCTCATGGTGTGGACGTGTATGTGAGTCTATGTGTGGCTGAACATGCGCTGGCCTCTCTTGGCCTCACATTGAGCCTATTTCTATGATTGCTTTGAGTCTCTCCACCTTTTGATCCAATAAATGAACAGCTGTAAATACCTGAGTGAGATTACGCGCTGACTGCCTCCACCCAAAATGACATTTTCAGTGCAATCAGATGCATCTCACGTGTGTCTCCCTCTCTCCTTTTGTTCTCAATAAGGCCACGGAGTTGAAAGAAGATCGGTCTCCATCGGACGCCACGGTGAGGACCACCTTCACCATCCTGCTTATTGACAAGAATGACAACGCCCCAAAGTTCAACAGTTCTGAGTACCGGGTCCGCATCACTGAACTGGCCCAGGTGGGCTTCGCCCTGCCCCTCTTCATCCAGGCTGAAGACAAGGACGAGGTGGGTTCATCACATGATGATAGAGTTCACACAGTCGGTGACAAGTATCTGACATTTACATGATTACACTAAGTGCATTTCCGTAAATGTAGTTTAGAACGACGTTTCGCATCAGAAAACGTTTATGGAAGTGACAACATTAGAAGAAGAATCCAGAATTACACTCACTTGATGTGGTTTTTGCCAGAAGTTAAACAGAACTATGAGTCCAATATGCATGTTATTAATTCTTCATTTGAAAAGGGGACATGTGACTGAAACACATCAGTTTAAACATGGCCCTAAAATGGGTCACCCACGACCTGGTGGACCCGGTGGACCCGGTGGACCCGGTGGACCCGGTGGACCCGGTGGACCCGGTGGACCCGGTGGACCTGGTCCAGAGGTTAAGAGGTTGGCCCAGTGGCGTCTGTTCATGAAGGAAAATGGCAGGAATGTTAGTTGTAATTTCTGTAAAATGATCATTTCAAGTGAGGCTGAAAACACCGACAAAGAGAGGGTTAGGGTTAGAGAATCAATCCACACAGAGAATCAATAAAGGAATCAATAAAGAATTAAACCAATGAGAAGAATCGATTGGCATCAGATCTTATCAGTTCCAGTCTCTTTGTACAAGCACAACAAAAAGATTTTGTTTGGAACAAGCCTGTAGATGCCTAATTAAAACTTTAAAAAAAATACACAGACTATAGATGCAAAAAATAAAAAATATAAGTACACTGGAAAAAGAACAAGGACTAAAGTAGCAGCCTTGATATCTCTGGATTTTATCGCTGGGAATACAAATAAAAACCTGTTAGTGGTTGTAGGACAGATCAACAAATGTCTGTGACAAGAGCCGTCCAATAAACAAGTCATCTGTAAAAGTTGTAAGGGCATCAGTAAAACGCGCTGTGCAAGACACGTTTATGAGTCTGAATTTGATTAAATTAGATCTCACTGGAATGACATCAAGACCCGCAACACGCGACTTATAAATGCAGTTTTTATTTTGTGTTTTTATTTCTCCGTTTAGATTTATCTTGTTTGTAAGTGTAGCAGTCAGACAGAAAATCAGCCTCTTTGTGAACCTGTTTGTGTGGAAGTGCTGTGTGTGTTTGTGTGTGTTTGGACTGTCACCGGTGTACAACAGCATGCTTTAGAGTGCTTTAGTGTGTCCGCCACTTCCCATTAGTTGTGTCTAGTAACCTACTGTGGTGACAAACAGTCACACATGCTCAGACACCAACACACACACACACACACACACACACACACAACTCAAACACTCTTTTACTCTGCGCTTGCTCTGCTGCACCACCGCTCTCTCACTTCCAGTCTCTCACTCTCACATGTGCACATGCTCGCTCACACCAGCACATTGAACTCGACTACAATTTAATTTGCTCTGGAAGAGATGGGATAGAGCATCAAATTATACCTAACGAGGAAAATCAATCACCTAGGGTGCAGATAAGCCGAAAGCTAGTCAACTCTGATTGATGCAGGCACAGCAGCCGCCAGGGTGGAATTTGACAGATAACTGCAAGTCAAGTGTATAGAGAAAAGGTGGAGAGGAGAGGAGAAATGAGGAGAAATAAGGAGAAGAAAGACACAGAAAAGAAGAGAAAGGAAAGGAGAAATGGGGAGAGGTTAGACGAGGAGAAACAAGGAGAGAAGACGTGAGGCTATAAGAAAAATGGGAAAGTATCCTGCAATGGAGCAAAACCAGAAGTCTGAATAATTGGTGGAGCAGGAAGAAAGCGAGAGAAAAGCAGAGCAAGGACAGAAGGAAAGCAGGAGAAATAACAGCAGTGCTTAGTAGCCGGTCTGTTGATTCATTCCAGTGATGTTGTGTTTGCTTCGAGTACTGTTACTGCACGGAGGAGGGATGCCGACCCACACTCCTGGTGTGTAATAGGGGGGCTTCCTGTCCCAGCACCAGAAGCACTCCGCTCAGCCTGGGGAGGCACCGAGCCACTTAAAATCCCAGTGACTCTAAACTAGCATTACTCGCTGTAAATGGGGAAATGACTATGGTAATACTGAGATGATTTTAACCAGATGCACCATACAGTAGATGATGCATTAGTAAACATCCCTTAAGGTCCACTCCATTAGTAGCCGCAGCTCACACCTCGTTCGTCATCATATTACAAAACGAAATGCAGCAGGAAAATAAAAGGAATTTACACAAAAATTGAAAGATTTAAAGTTACCGTATATGTTCCAGATTTGCCAGTCTTGCAGTGTAACAGTACTTCTATAGCTTTAACGATACATTCAGCTCAAGCAGTAAAATCTGTGAGACGTTTTTTTTTGTCTTGCCACTTTTGTATTGCTGTTTTGATCCTTTAAACCTGCATGTCAGCGCTGATACACACAATCATTCACACTCCGCTACACCTGTGCTGTAATCTCACTTTTTCCAAGTGTAAGGGATTATAGGCAGACGTTTCATTTCTTATACTATGACACAAGTGGTAGTTACCGCTCTTTGTCTGTCACTCTTTTCATATTTTCTTCTGCTCGGCTGGCATCTGTAAAACTTTTGCCGGTGGAACTTGTCACTAAACTTTGTGGCAGTCGCGTCTGACAGGGTGCTTTTATTGGGGGCTTCTAAAGGCACAAGCAAATGGACGGGCAATTACGTTTATGGGCAGTTTGAGGTGACATCCCTGCATATTGGATGGTCTTTTAAATAGGAGTCATCAGCCACAATGGTTCTCCCAGAGATGAAAACAAAAACAAGGGGGCTATTTCAACCGCCAACATAATGCCAATCGACCCCCGCATCCGTCTTCCTCTGTCTGCCACAATGGTTACGTGATTGGCCGCCCTGCAGCTTTATATATCAAGACAGGATGTTGTCTCCGCTTAAGACAGCCACAGGCTTTTCAGTGCTGTGATGTCATTTTGACCCTGACTTGGTTTGTATTTACCCATCATGCCTTTGCATATGGGGGGGGGGGGGGGGTGTGGGGG
>JAPQRN010000008.1:3158875-3178519 GCA_037367275.1 Coranthus polyacanthus | reverse complement strand
TACACTCAAATGCATACACACACACACACACACACACACACACACACACACACACACACACACACACACACACACACCTGACTGCAAGCCCACAGTTCTGCACATACAGATAAACTAATACTTCCTCATGGTTCAAATGTAGTACATTTTTGTAGTACAGTGTGCATTCGCTACAAATACAAGATAAGAGAACCCCAGTAATTAGTCGCTGTGAATAATCTCAGCATTGCCAAAGCATGAAGAAAAACACAGATTTCATATTATCTAATGACAAAGGCATTTAAATTCTTATGTCATGAAAAATGAAGTAAAGGCTCATTTACTGACAACAGTTTCCTCATTGAAATTCTCGTTCTCCACAAAGAGAAGAAGCGTGAGTACAGCAACGGAGAGAGAAAAATAAAGAGGCTAGAAATGAGAGAGAACGAGTGTGTTGAGTGGAAAACATAAATGTGAAGTTATTATGTGAGGATTGCCCAAGAGAACAGAAGAAATAAGGCATTTTATCTGATGAGTTCAATCGGGTGTGCGACAAGTGGATGACAATGACTTTCTCCAAGCAATGAGCTTTTGAGGACAGCCGAAACAGGAGTTCTCCAAGTGTAATCACCATGACTAAGCCAGTGACAACTGTTTTCTCTAGTTTGTGACAACACCATGGGGGCGCTGGAACATTCTAGTAATGTGATATGGCATGCAGCCAATGCTCGGAGTCTTGGGGCTAAGATTTTGTGTACTTTGCTAAATGTACACAAATTAGTGTCACTTTTAAGGCTTACGCCTACAGGCAAATCATGTTAATGATGAGGTTTTAGTTATTGTCTTTAGACGACACTCACATCTACAGCTAAATGAACAGCTTCTCACATACACTCACTTGCTTCTGCACATGCTCATCTGTGCATTAACACACACCTCTTAGTGCATGACAGCTACCAGTGCATCTGTACGTATTTTCGTGTTTGTGTGTGATTCGCAGTGATAATGGCCCTGTGGGTGTCTTGCCATTGGCAGACAAGCTGCATTTCATGAATACTCAATGAATGAACTAGTTTCATCAAAAGTTTTCTTAGAAAAAGCTTCAAGGACAAATATTGTAAGACAATTCACGGCAGATGAAAGCACCTTCCTTTTGCCGGGTTATTTGTGTTTTTGACAAAGCCGTTTAGATGATCTTTGAAGACTCCGGCTGCACCAGGCACATGAGGGTTTTTTCACTTGGAGAAGATATATTTGTCCATTTTAGAGCTATCTTTACATGGTGTTACAAGCTGCTTTGATAAATACAAGCAGGTGCGTCGCGGGGAGGGTGTAACGCTGCTTTCATACCAGATACAACGCAGTGCAGAGCTGTCAGTTTACCTCCAACCTCTGAACATTTATTCAGACATAAACAGAAAGCAAGCGTTCTGATAAACGCATTTCACTGGAGTAGAAGTCAGGAGTTCATTCTTACGGATTTTATATCCGGAAATTGTGATCTTACAATAACTCAAACGTGGCAGAAAAAACAGGATTCTGTTTGTAGAGCTGTCACAATTACTACATTATCTACAATAAATCATGATTATTTTACATGATCGTCTCCAATGTAGAAAAAACGCTGACAGAAATAACATTTTACTACAACCTTTTCCACTGTTTGACTCGTGCTCTTCAAGTACAACAAACGGCTTTTCTTCTTCAAAAGTTGTTTGTCCATAATTAAACTATTATTAGACTCATACAGCGGTGGCATGAAGTTAACAGAACAGACAATATCACAGTTATTTGTATCACAATTAATCATCAAGTCAAATTTCAATATTGTGACAATATCGCTCTAACTGGTTGTGTAAGGTTTTCATTAAAAGAACAGTTTTGGATAATTCCTACATCCTGTATCCTGAACCATAAAAACATTCAGTCATTAAAGGCCTATGATTTGCCAGACCATGTCTTGTCTTCTTTTTAGCTGTAGTTTCTATTCAGGACACATAACCTCTGTCAAATGGAAAAAGGTTTTCACAATTGGCCAGATAAAAAGTGTCAGTTAATGTTTTGACCAAGTGTTCCCAAGATGTGGGAATATTATTATATTTTTATTTATATAATTATATATTTTTCTAGAATTCAGGGTTTTCCCCTTGGTTTTCAGGGAGCACGTAAGTGCATGGTTTTGGAGCCTGGAGATCCTTCTACGAGAACGTTTTACAGTTTTCAATAAAAGAAGATATAATTTAACATCATTTTGGAACATTTTTACCTCCACATATGTGTGGAAAATAGTATCCAAAACATCCAAAAAGAGCCAGCAGCCAATGGAAATCATTCAATGTAGGAACAGTCATTTGAGTTATTCTGGATGTTCTTGACACTGATTTTACTCAAAATGGCTTCATATGTTTTATAATGGCAGGGAAAACAAAAGCTCACTGGTCGGTTCAATATTCTACTTCTTTTCCCTGATGTGGTCGATTCAACGGAGTCCGGGTCACCGATGTGAAAACTAGACTGATTCTCAACCTGGTCACAGACGGCAGCGTGATCCACAATCTCCAGGTCTCATGAAAAATAATCAAAGCCAGATATTGATTACTGGCTTTGATCTGTTCACTCGAGATGTCACATTCTATCTTTTTCACTGAGCGATGAACTAACAGCACAGTCTCTGTGTGTCTCTGTCTGTCAATTTCTCTCTCAAGCCTTTCCCGCCAAATTAGTTCTGGTTCTTGAAACCGGTTCCGTTCAGGATTCATGGAAGCTTGGAACCATTTACTGAACCAGCCCGGGGTTTCCACAGGTTTTGAGAGGAACTATTCTAATCCAGGATGCGTCATTAACAGAGGGACCATAATCTGAGAACATATTACTCCATCCAGCTCCAGTCTGCTCACTCTTCCTTGTGCTTCTTTCTAGCTTTTCCTTAAACTCAGGAGATACTAAATCAACACCAAGCACTGGCTTTAGTCAGCAGTTACTGCAGTTTCTTTTTCCACTGGTTTCTCAGACGTTTAGAGCCTGTTCTCACTCCCAAGTCGTCGCATTCTACCACTCGGTCACGAACCCTTAGCATAGCATCAGTTTTGTAAGGTTGGGTTGGACATGTTGAAATGTGCTGCTTCAGAAGCAGATAGTTCAGGTTCTCTTTCATAGCATTTGCTTTATGTCTTAGATTTAGTGAATTAGTGTCTCACTATTGGAACATCTCATGTGTAACCTCATCAGAAAGTCAAATGTCATTAGACCGGCGCTACACTAGTGACGCTAAAGTCAGGAAGAGGTGATGGGACCAGACGGTGTCAGATGTCATTCAAAACAAGCTCACCTCGACCTGCCTTCTGGAGCAAAGGGGAGTCACTCATGCTAATCGGAGAACTGGGGTTATAGCCGTGACCGTTTCTCCGAAATCCCCCTGAATCTTACACTCTTGGCCTTTTAATGTAAAAAATAAATAAAGAAGATGCCTTATTCCTGCATATTTTGAAGTTGAACAAACATTTTCTCATTGTAGTTGTTTTGAATATTCTGCTTCTAGATTTCTGAAATGTTGAAAACCACAAATAACCGTCGACTTTCACTCAGGACCAAACGTAAACTTGAAAGAAATTGTGATAATTATCAATATCGACAGACAAATTTTTTCTATTTTTGTTTATTTACATAGAGTGAAATGTGTATATACACCTAAAGAGAGAAACAACTACAGAAAAACATCGGACAAAAAGAAGAACAAAGGTAAAAAGGAGCAAAAAACAAAGATGCTTCCACGTTTACTCAACCCATCCACAAACATGTACACATGTATACACATGATCTACATGGACCTCAGCTGGTCACATGATCTACCCCTCAGCGAACGCACACATCGCATTTTCAAAAACATAAATATCAATAAATGTGACTCTTACTTGGAAAATTGGAAACGTGCAAAGTAAAGGAACCTCGACTGGTTTGGATTGGACTGAATGACTGAAAACAAGTTGAGACTGAGGTGATAATACTACTGTATGTACTGTATATCGTAAACCACTGAGGCCTGAACTCGACTGTGAACACAGCTGCTAGACGACACGGGACTAGACTAGACTTTGAATTGTGTTGTGATCAGTGTCCCGCAGACTATCTGCCTTCTCGGAGAGATTACATAGCACCGGGCTGAGGAGAGCTTCAGAGCGTCTAATTGAAAACCCAGAGAAATCCCAGGGACGCAGCAGTCACAATAAAAGCTCCCCGGAGAATAACAGGTATTAGCCTTGTCCATATTACAGCATGCCTGCTGATACAAGCGAGTAGTAGCCGAATAGAATCGGAGCATCAGGCTGTGGCTGGACTGAAGGATAGAGATACGTATGGAAAGGCAGACTGGAAGTAATCGCCTTTGCTACTTATCAGTCTGTCCAGGCGGGAAACGGCCACACCTGTCTGACCTGTGCCTTGGAGCCCTGGGGGGACGCTCTAAGGCAAGGCCGGCGGTCTCCCACAAACCAGTGCACCGGACGGGGTTGTGTTTTACTCGTTTGACAGAGGAAGGCGTGATGTTTACATTCTGCCCTCCAACACGGGCCAGGAAAGGCGGCGGCGATGCTCACCGCATCAATGCAGCAAAAAAACGTAGAAAATTAACTTATCATCTTTTATCAATTTAGACAATTATTCTGCTTTGGTTGTCGCAAATTAAAATCCAATTCAATTCGGCCAATTATTCTCTGCAATTTCCAAAAATAAGGAGATGCAGCGAGAAAGAAAGCATAGAGAAAGAGAACGGATAGAGATGGGCTTAAGATGGGATTAGTTGTGCTTGTGTGTAACAAAAGATAGAGAAGCAAGCACACTGATAAACAAGAGACTGATATGAAAGGCTTGAGGGATATCCTTTCAGTCCGTAAGATGCCGGGCAGACTTGTCATCGCGGGCTGCAAAGTTTACAAAAGGTTTTAACTCTTATCCTTGTGACAGCAGCACTTGTTGTCTTCTAACTCAGATAGGAAACGAAGATAGACAAGAAATAAATGTTACCTCAGTCCAACAAATACGCAACATTTAGGGTATACTGTTGTTTTTTTTTAAAGAATCATGTTCATTTCTTGCAAATAAGCTTTGAAATAGTACAACTGGATTTGTGTAAGAAAACTCAGCACAGTTTTTATCCTGTTGGCCATTCTCTCTTGTCTCTTTGTCTTTATTAAATCATCTTGATCGTCTGTCACAGACAAACGGAAGCTTTCAGTATCTTTTATTCATTGACTTACGACCAGTCTGAAGTGTTTTTTTAACCAGCTACTAAGTTCATTTTCTAAAACATCCAATGCTAAGGTTAAAACCTCGATGCTGTCACACTAGGACTGTTACCGTAAGGATCATCTGATATCCTCGACAGTGACTCGAGTCGTAGCAACCGGACCGAGCGAGTGGATATTTGATTCCCTGAACACATGGTTGCTACTCGAAACAGACACTGAACACCTGGCCAGTCCTTCTACTCACCCGGCATTTGCTAATGGAGCAATTACCAGCGTGAGCCCAGAACAAATGTATGTTTAAACATGACTTTATTGCACATTGAGAGCATCTGATGGAATAATACTGACAGCGGCCAAAGTATAATCCCATTTAAGCCTTGGTTTAAAGAATGTCTTCACTGAAGGTGAGAGTTCAGAGTAGATCAGAGGGAGAGTATTTTGATGTTAACACATTAAATATTTGGTCTGACATTTGCAGAATCAGGAGAAAACTGCATAATGGTAATAATAGCCAGAGCACTTTGATAACTTTCATCAGATCAATAGTGATTTGTCAGTGACTCTGTACAGCTTCCAAATGAAAACAGCTTGTGGAAATAACCTCGTAATTGCTCACGAAAATCTCTCAGACAAAGAGTTTAATTCCAGAGCAGGAGCCCAGTAATCTAAGGGACATGATTACTAGTGGATTAGAAATGATTGATTTTTTAATTTGCAGATACACACTAATACTTCTTTTTGACTTTGATCATTTGGAAATTGTGATCTGCAAGTATGTGTGTCACAAAATATCATCAAATAACATAAAATTGATTTGACAATTTTCCCTGGAGATGATTTTTATTTGTTTTTAGGGTTCATCTTGTTTGTCAAATAAAACACAAAGGACCAGATGCACAAAAGGATTGCGATGCTTTCTTTAAAACTGGTGCAAATGAGTCAAAAACATAGCATATAATTCACAAAGCACCTGGAAAACAGCAACAGCCTACAGCGCCACCTTCGGACCACACGACGCAGCCTCGTTGATTCGCTCCAAACCAGTTTATGGAAATGCATTGAATTAGCATTTTCTAAAATATCTTGTGTAAAGCAGAAAATTATGAAATTATGACTGATTAGTAGTAGGCTGAAGTTCCAGCTTTTAATGCTAATGAGAGCAGTAGGTCAAGGGTCCTGTAACAGATACAGCAGCATACGTACCCTGTGGACCGGGGATTTATCAGCAAAACCACCTCCCTGCTTCTCTACCATCACAACAAACAATAACAACTGCAACATCTGAGGCAGAGCGTTTCAGCGATTCCATCTTTTGTACACATCAAATCCCAGATCCGCCCTCTGATTGGAGGAGGGAGAGGAAATCCTCATCTCGAGTCCCACAACATTAGCATAAATCACAGTTGCAATTAAAACCTCGTTTATCTTAATTACTGAACTAATGAGACGAGTCCCGCAGGAGTGAGCCGCGCTCTCCGAGGACACTCTGGCGAGGAGCGCGAAGGCAGGGGAGGCGCCGTGCGGAGTCACACTTAAGTCTGCAAACAAGCACGCCCTCACACTAATCTGCCTACATCGGTGCATGTGAGCCCGTGTTGACATGTGTGAGTACACACGGAGTCATTGGAAAAAATTTAAAACACACATACAAGGCTCACACATGCATAGAAAAAGCATCATCTGACAACCTTACCCTCCCACCTTTATCTCTTGGCACCGCATCACCCTTCAACTTCCATTATCTATCAAACTTATAATGATTTTATCAACCCTACAGGCTTCATCTCCATGAGGGCTTAGTGCAGTGCTATAACTCTTGATTTTGCAATGACTGGGAATACATCGCACCACCTAATTAATGTCTTTTTAATGCTCTTCTCCTCTAGAGCTTAACTCAGCCCTTCAACTTTGCAACAAACACAACACACACAACAATACAGCATGTGGCGGCAGACGGTAAGTAAGACTAAGTAGGTGTGTGCGCTGAATGGAAGCACGGTGTTTATGGTGAGCCCTGAGACGACGGGAGCTGGGTTGAGGCCTCTCTGTCCTGCACACGTACATTTAAGTGCTCACGCTATTTTCTCACAAGGAAAACAGGACCGGAGGGACGCTCGCTTCTTAATGCCTCACACATGCCTCAACCACACATGCCAATTCCTTCGCTCGGCGGCGGGGTCAGGCTGTGACTCAGCAGATGGCCCAACAATGAATATCTTCATCACCCAAAATTCCCATGGTACGGCAGGCTTATCAAGCAGTGCCAGCCCTTATCAGCCAGCTGGCGACACTGGAGGCACCGATGTCCTTCCATACTGGCCATCCTGGGCTCGACAGGGGGCATTCAGAGTTTAAAGGATACGGTCCACACGCAGATGTACTCCTTCATCGCACACATCAACGATTGGGTCCTGAAGGATCTACGAGGGATGGTTTGTCCCCTTGGGATCGGGAACGTAGATTGTGGTGAAAATAAACACCCGACGGGGGCATTAAAGCGGTATTACAATAGAGTCAGAGTGTTTGCGTTTTATCTTAACAGGAATATGGAAACACAACTTACACTAACTTACAGCAAGAGACACAAAGTCAAGCGATATTTAAACCTATCATGAGAGCTTACAATCAAATCCATGTTGAAGCTTGAAGCCAAAAAGTTAAAGTATTAGCACTGATAACTTTATTTACACACTGCATCTATTCCCTCCTTTACAGTCGTGGATCTGGACAAATGACCATATGAGGATTTTTTGAGCTAGAATCACAATCCACGATCTGAACCCCAGTTCACCTCTCACATCTTGTAAAACGTAGCTGCTTTAAACCAAACGGTGCATTTTTGCTTTATTTTGGACCAATCTTGTTTGAATGTTAAGACAATAGCTAGAAGAAACACCAAACAAATGTGCTCATTAAAGAATAAACACGACGTCTACACTTTCCTGACAGTACACACATCTGTGATAGTCTATGTACAATGTACTGTATCCCATTAATTACCTAGACTGTGGCGGCCTGTCATGGTCTAATTTGTCTCATTATGAACTGAAAACATTTCTACACCTGTCACATAACGTGAAAGGTCTCTCATGTTCTGTTTTGCTCAGTTGCGTCTGTGTAAAACCAGACTTATTGGTGTAGACAGTTGGACGTACGCAGCCACCAGCTGTTCACTCATAGGCCTGTTCACGGAACCGGTGGCGTTACGGTTCACAAAAGTAACCGATGAGGGAGCATTTCCACCAAAAGTAAATTAGTTCAGAAGGAAGCTGGAAGGTTGGTTCACAGCTGGAACCAAAAAAAATTAGCTTATCATGGAAACGACAGCATCAATGGAGAAGAAGTGAAATCTCAATCTTAAATTATCCACGTAATATTGGAAAACTTGATTCCCATAATGCCCATGTTGTGCACTGGTCTGGTCTCGGTCTTGTTTTTCGGTCTCATGGACTCTGGTCTCAGTCTCGACTTGGTGCCGGCTTAGACGGTCTTAACTACGACACCGAGTTTGAGGAAAAGCTAGAAAGTAGCACAAGAAAGGTAAAATTTCCCTCAAAACCTGTGGAGACGTGGCCTGGTTAACTAGAGGCACCAAGGTTCCAAGACTCCTGAACAGAACCGCTTCAAGAACCAGAACTAATGTAGTGAAAAAGGCCTAAATGTGCTGTAATCCTTCACCGTCTGAAGTTGTCATGACTTTATTTCAGCAGCAGCAGCAAAACAGACTTCCTCCTGTTAAACGTTTAGTTCTGACGGACTCTAAAGAATCACTATAATCAGACTTAAATACACGTGGCAGCGTAGCAACATTAATGCTTCATATAATGTTTAAATGGGTACTTGGTTCCTTTAAATATAATATTAGTGGAGCAGGAAAGTTTGGACAGTGCTGTTATTTACTCATTTAATGACGTGATCTTCCTCTGAACACATCGCCCACCCTGTTCCCACCTCTGACCTTATATATGGACTATATGGACTTAGATATACAGTCTAATTATCATCTTAACACCACAGTGCCTGTCACACATAGTTGTCCATTTCTCTCGCTATTGACCCCGATGTCCTTGAGGGTAAACTTCACAGAACATCCTGTTTTCAAGAAGACAGTGAAAATGGTCAGTGCAGTGAAGCCAAAGTCCAGGAACCACAAACTGACACCGACAAACACAACACCTGCACCTGCGTTTCACCCCCTTGCTGTAACATCCCCAAAACACAATTCCCGCTGATGATTAAAAGTTCATTTTAAATCGATTTATTCACCTTGCAAACACACCTGAGGGATTTGGAATCATTTCTGTATTCCCATGTAATTTCACAGATAATGCTTAAAAAACAAACAAACACCATAACTGTCTAATAGTGACATTGGTAGATCTGGATCAACACCAAACCTAAACTCAGAGCTCCTTGCCCCAAGGTCAGTGTGTCCACCACATTTGATGGAAATCTGTTCATGAGTGTTTGAGATATCCTTCTGGCAGACACACAAGCCAAGTAACTGGCACAAACATCGCAAACTTGGCAAAGGAAAGGAAACTGAGTATTAAAACAGGATCACTGCTACAGCCTTATCACTACCGTGCAAAGTGTATCTTCCTGTTCTCTCCTCCTCAACTTCTACAACGTTGATTAACCTTTTAACATCCACCCTCTTCAGGGGTTGGGGTTAGGGCGATAACAGAAGGAGTGTATGAAACACATCAGGATGCCCAGCCCGGCTCAGACCAAAGATTCACTCCGGTCACAACGATGCGAAAACCCACCAGTTCAGACCGACGCAGCGTACCGTTGCCATAGCAACAATTCTCTGTACTTCTGTTCTAACTGCTTTTTTTTTATAACTGGATGTACTTTGCAGGATCTTAAAATATGAATGAGGACAGTGATAGTGAGTTATTTACTACAGCTGCATTTCTACACTGGAAACCAAAAAAAAAAAACAACCAAAAAAAAGGAGAACCGTTGAGAATGTGTCCCGGAGTTAGAGTCACTTCTAATAGGAGGAAACACGGACATTCGAGACAGGCTTTTACCAGGGATGGTAACGCTGCACTTTGTGGTAACAGTGAACTATAAAGCACATAAATACTGAGCTCACGCCGCAGCAACTTCTACCTGCGACGTTCCAAAACACTTTCATGTGGTTGTGAAACTTTGGTCTGAACTGGACTTTAAGAGGTTAAAGTAAGACCCTCAGACGCAGCACATTATGATCAGCGCAGTAATGATGGATGTCCACTGAATTTAATATCAACTCTCCTCAGGACCCACATTTTGGTCTTTATCTTATTTCATCTTTTACATTGTTTTCATCTTGTTATGTCTTGTTGCATCTTTTATGTCGTTTTGATCTCGTTGCTTGTTTTGTGCCATTTCTGTCTTGTTACGCCTTGTTGCGTCTTTAACATCGATTTGGTCGCGTTACATCTTTTATGTTGTTTTCGTCTTTCGTCTTTCGACTTTCTCCTCTGCATTTCACATCGCTTTGACGTAAACGTTCATAACTTCTACCAGAATTTTTTCCGTTCTTCTTCTATTTTAATCAGGACTCATATAGTATAGTCATAGTATAACAGCATTTTGGGTCCCGACCGAAGTTTTGCGAAAGGCAGCCTCGGAGCATTGCATTCGAGCTGTCAAATAAAACAACAAGAGCAAAGGAGAGTACAAAACCATGAGATCACACTCTTCTGTTTGGAGAAAGTCCACAAACCTCCAAACTATAATCCTGTGAGATAGCACGAACCGACTCGTGAATAATAACGCCAAATATAAGCTGACTTTTGCATAACTGCACCAAACGGTGATTAATAGTTCATGGTCGAGTCTATTCTCCAATTCTGAGGCTCTCTGCTGTTATTGACTGTTGTGCATGATGAGGCTTGTCTATTATTGCTGTGGGATTATGATAAGAAGTGATCGATTCCCCTCTCTGTGCCGTGGATGTCGGATTGATTATGTGACTCAGACCTGAGATGATGGTGTAGCCGATGCCTCTCGGTCGGCCCAGATCCTGGTCAATGGCCGTTATCTTCCGCACTTCGTAACCCTGCACAAAAACATACACAAGACATTCTGTATAAGCTGCATGTAATCCTCACAGATACGGTGCATTTTCCTGTACTTTTACAGTAGATTTCACTTTAATCTGACTTCTTATCAGTGTGACTCCGCAGTACAGGCCATTGGCAAATGAAACAATACCTGCTTTATGATTCTTTTTTCTGCTTTGTAAACAAAAGTGTTCATCGACATTTTGCTTGGATCAGTCGGAGCATTTTCCAGTCGGTTACGAAACCATCCAATGAAGCCCAAATTTGCAATCCTGACCAAGACTTAAGTTCTGCTCCTTCAAATCTCCATCAAATGTGGTTGTAAAATACTTGTGACAAATAAAAGGGATATTTTACAGTTTAACAGTAAAGTATCATCCAAAATGAGTGCATTGAACGGTAAACCACCTCATTTATTATGAATAACTGTAAATTAAAAAAAAAAAACACAAATACAACAAAATATACAGGTTTGGAAATAACTATGACAAAGTTATCATAAGTTTTCTTGTGTCTCGTGTGCAAATATGAGAAGTTTAATAAAAAAAAAGAGATGCATTTAAATGAGCAACAACAACAAAAACCTCAATAACAAGTAACATAAATGAAGAACATCTGGTGATGAAAAACAACCTGGAAAAAATGATTAAGGACAGAATCTCAAAAGTTTACAAATTCCTACAGAAAATCACAGGTGATCTAATAATCCTTTCTGAAGCTGTGTATAACCTGAATTAGGAATATAAGCATCTTTTTCTGTTTTTTGTGTTTGTGCAGCTGTTTCTAACTAGATATATCGATCAGATTCCAAACAAAATGCACTCACAACAAACCATGATTTGTGACCTAATCCTGAGCAGACTTTAGGTGCATTTCCATCCAGTGTTTTTTTTTTTATTTGCACATAAAAACCTGAACAGTGAAAAACCAAAATAAAAAGTCGTAAAAAAGTTTTTATGTCTGGGAGACGTGGAGAAGTTGGCGTATGGATAAAACATGAGACGGGTGGGGCGCGGTACAAACTGAAGAGCGACTGGAAAAGTCGAAAACAACGTACTATGATCCAGACCAGAGGTTCGGTTCAGGTGGTTGACTTAATGCCCGTTACATCCGTCAGCTCCTCAGTCAACAGCTCAGTATGTTATTGAGTATCAGTGAAGGACGACACATAACGGACCGAGTTTTAAACCAACCACGACGACCATGATGAACGGACACTGACTATTAAAAAAAATCGACAAAATAACAGTTTTGTCGGTTTTTCTGAAAATTCTGTTAAAATTTGCAAAACACTTGGATAGAAACCTTTGATTATTTTCAAGGAGGTTATTGTTTCGTTACCCTTTGATAGTTTATTTGTTTTCGAGCAGGTTTACACAGAACCCGCTGTGCAGATTTCCATAAAACTTTAACTTTTAACCTCATTAACCTCAAATGTGTCCTATATGTTGGCTGAAGTAAGCGACTGTGGCCTTGGAGCTGTTGCGTCCTGTTAGTTTGCATTTCATCGGGGTTCATATATCCATATATCCTTTCATTGTTTCAAAGATCTCCTGCTGTGCAAGTCGGTCCACGACTCGACAAATAAAAAACACCGCATGACAGCTGAAAAAAATCTGAAGAAAAAGAGAGAGAGAAAGCTTTTTGAAAAGTCTCTGATCCGCTGAGCTTTCCCTGCCTTCGTGCCTCAATCAGACACGGTGGTGATACTTAAAAACCTCTGCAGTGAGAGATGGTGAGACCCTCCCTACTTCCCAATTCCTTTCCACCTCTCCTCCCCTTACCCGACTCTCTCCCAGCGCTCTCTCGCTCACGCCCAAGAAAAGCTGCCTCCCATTGATCCTGCAAATTGTGTCTAAGGCATGTTTATGCTCCATTTCTGCCAAAGCATCTCCTGTCATTGACCAATTACAGCAGAATCAATTACAAGCCTTTTAGAGAGACTGATTCACACCAATCACCAGCTGAGAGGGAATCACGCAAACACACGACGCACACACAAACCCTGGTGGGCGGGAGGGATTTAGGGACAGGCTAAGGGAGAAATAAGGGACAGAGAGAGTGAGTGAGAGGAAGAACCGATGCTGAAGTAATATGAGCAATATTCTGGAGCTGTCTACACAAGTGGAATATGTTCAATCAACCTTTAAAGATACAATCCGCCCTCCTGCAAACACAGACACACACAACAACACACACTCGCACATCTCCCAAAACCCTCTCCCTCCTTTCAGTTCTAGCTGTACAGTGCATTACCCCCACCCCCAACCCATTCTCCTTTTCTCCATTTCTCCTCATTGATTTGACAGCCAAATTGTGTTTGTCCTAGAAGGAGCTCAAACGTCAGTCCAAGCACCGTGGCTTCACAGTTATAACAGCTAAAAACCCTGCCCTGTGATTTCATCTGAAAAATAAGAAAAAATCCCCCTACTCTTTTACAGATGAAGGCTCGACCGGCTGGAGAAAATGAGGAAGACGGACACAGAGAAACAAACGGGAACCGAGGGAGATGGAGGCCAAAATAGAAGTGGGATATTTGTGTGTGCGTTTTCGCTCACACCTTTGAGAAATGACCTGTGACAGGGATCCAAGTTTATATCCCTTTACGTGTAAATGTCACGGGCCTTGAGAACAGTTGACACTCGTTCCGTCACTGTACGCCCTTGGCTTATCACCAGCAAGCACGGCCTAATGGAAATGACACATGCCTGTTAGAATACCGCACGAGGACATCGCGAATGTGTGCGTACACGTGCACTCTTGGCCTGTTTTCCTGTGTCTTACTTTGTTGTCCTTCTGTCGGTAACAGTTGTGGGGTTAAAAGGGCTCAGATCCAGACTGTGGCTATTGTGTCACTGTGATAGGATTATACAGCTCCCCTACAGTAAGAGACAAGAACTAGACCACTAGGGTAGTTTTACAGAGGTTTAAAGGAGATATATTTAGTAATTGTACTTTAAAATATTCAAAAACTACCTGAAATTACCATTAGAGTGTTTAGAAAGTGTTGTTTGAAAGTTTGATGCTGAAATGTCAGCGTTTCTTTTCCACTGGTGAGTTTGATTGTGAAGCTTATGAAGGTATAAAGTTACTATGTCATGTTATTATGTCGCTGTCGTTTGTCGATCAACGGTTCAGATTAAAGTGCGACAGTTTTGACCTCGTTTGGACGATTCAAAACAGATCTTTAGTGCAGCTATCGACGACACAAACCCTTCAGAAAACGGAGGTGATTGGTGGTTTTACTGTGGCTGTTTTCTGTCTAAAAACAGAGCTAGAATGTAAACTATCGGCTGACGCAGCACATGGAGATTATAAGACACGGGGTTATTTTAACTGAATGTCTGAGTTTGAAGGAGAAAACTTGATGATCCACAAAACAGATGCACGTGAACACTGAGTTCATTCAGTGAGTGATACAGTCTGTGGAGACGTCGTGTTCGTTGGTGGTTGAGTGGTTGAGTGTTCTCGACTTCGCTCTGCCGTTGATAGCTGGATTCATTTTTGAATATCAATACTACATATAACCCCTTTAACGCTGCTCAGCTGCTGTGAAACTAGAATCACCACCTATTACTATAAAACGACTATTACTGGTTTTACTGCTGTACATGAAGGTTGAGCTCATTTAAACTACTTTACTTCAGTTTAATCTAAAGCAACGCATTCTATAAGATCATCATGTTTGGAGCAGCGCCGTCCTGTGAGAACCACGTATCTCTGAGAACTGAAGTTCTCTCAAGTATGATTCCAGTGAATCATTTCCAGTGAGAAACATACTGTCTGCACTCAGAGACTGTTTTTACAGAGTGTGACATTGAATAATGGACAGAACATCACAGTGAAGTTAAACTATGACCTTTTGGATATAAAATGCTAATGTGGTTATAAAATTAAATTTTTTATCATGGCCTTAGAAGTGGCTGCTGGTCAAAATGCCTTGTGGATACATGACTATGTCGTACTCGTTCAGCTGCCTGAAAAATAAGTAACTAGAATTTATAGTGACTTCAACTGGATTCACACTCAGACTATGTGATGGAGTAGGAGGACTAAGGACTAAACAATGGACTGTGACTGAAGGAAAAACCAAAACAAGACTATACTCTGTTACCTCAACAGTTCATTATCGAGCAAGTCTTTTGATTTCAGAGTACAATGCTCACACAAGAAAGTATTGTAGAACAATATATGTCCTTTTCCCTCTGGTCCTGAAGATGTGATAAGGATGTAGTGAACTATATCGTGATCCATCCTACGTCTGCTGTGAGTTAGTGGATGGATTTGCGAAATGATTTCTTTATTCGGTTGTTTGAGATGAAACTATAACGAGCTATCGCATGCATTAAGTTTTGAGTCGGTGTTGTGTTTAGTCGTGTTAAGTGTGAGTTTTTGGTATCTTGTCATCATTGTGAATTTTGTTGAATGTGTATTTATGGGGACCTCAAGAGTGGAAACGGTTTTTAATACAGTAGTTAACAGAACCAGTGAGTCCAGTCGTGGATCTTTTACGCAGCAGGTTCTCATGTGAATGACAGACGCACAGAGGGAGTTATCCCAGTACGTCTGATGGCTGATAGTTACTCAACCACAGTGTTTCTTAGCAGTGACTCGTCTTCTCTTCATCACACCGTTTGGATTGTTGGAAACTTATATATTCAACTGATGCACATGATGATCATGTCTCAAAAACATCTTTAACATCTTGTGAAAAATTATAATTTTAATATTTGATTTATTCATGCCTTCGTGCCTTTTGTAAACTGCTGTAATTATTTAACCAGTATGATGAATTTCAAACAAAATTATCAAAGGGTTATTATATTTAATTTCTACTGAGAAAAAACATAGATGGTCTAATAATTATTTACAAAGCTGTATATGATGATGGCCACATAAACAAATAGGTTTTTTAAAATTTAACAACTATTCAGCCATTGGAAAATCATCACCTGTCCTTAATTCTTGAGGTATGGCTCACAAAGTGTGCTTTGTGAGGCCACAGTGGCCTCGACCTTCGGCCACAAAAGAATCAACCAATCAGTTCTTCCTCGAGTCCATGTGAACGTTTGTGCCAAAATTTGAAGAAATATCCTCGGGATGTTCCTGGATTCATGAACCCGGCAGAGGCGTAAAAACTGGAGTCAACTAATGGCAACGATGTGCTCTTCCATGAGGCTGCGTTTTGAAAATCCTCCGCTCGTCCTTCTATTCTAACTCGGCACGCCGGCCGCTTTCTCCCGTCTGCTTTCACCTTCGTTAGCGTGTTTTCTGTTTGTCTCTCTCTCTCCTCTTCCTCCTGTCGTGACCTTCCTGGTGACAGTTGATGAATCAGAGAGTTGGAGAGACACTGGGCGTCGACTTTGTCACGGCCCGTTAATATGCATGCAAATGTAGCACTTGACATTTCTACTATGGCGCGTGCAGTCCGGGGACGAGGGGTGTGTGTGTGTGTGTGATGGGAGGGAGGGGGATGGCGTGGCGGTGGCGGTGGCGGTGGCGGTGGCGGTGGCGGTGGGGAGTCGCCGGGTGAGGCAGGATGTAAACTGATGAAGAGAGAGAGAACAGAAATAAGGACGGACAGTATTATGCCCCTGTGTGTAATTCCCTCTCCGCGAGTGAAAACATCAATAGCTGGACCATTAGCCACCTGGGAACTGAGCTTAGAGGGCTGAGTCAGGGGACTGAACATAATGGTGTACAGGGAAACAGACACTCAGTATATTAGATACCCATTACGAACCTACTTGCAATAAAGACAAAGGTAAGGTCACGGTGAGAGATCCCACTGCTTAGAACTTCAGACTTAGACTCACACACGAGCGTCGGTGTGAGCACATGAGGCGGCATGTGGAGATAAATCCTAAACCCCTGGTGACCTTTGCTAGAGGCCTCTCATCCCTGAAGTAGGACTGTAAATCTTACACAGTAATTACAGTCTCCAACACCTACAGCGCTGTACGTAGGGGCTCGAAGGCTGAGTTTGGGGGTGAGGTTGTGATGGGGTGGGGGATGAGAGAGGTGAGGAATCTTGCCCCGATAATAACTCAAGCCTCCTTTTAACCAGATTTCGGTTGCACCTGTTCCAAACAGCTCCTGAATAATCAAAGAGGAGCATGTACGTCGGACAGATGGAGCTGGAGATGAGCAATGAAGATGAAAGATAAGTAGAACATGTTGGCAACAGTGAAGAATTGGGAGAAGAAGGAAAGTGACAGAATGCAGAGGGTTTCACATAAAAAAAGCACGGAGACGATACAAGCTGTCACGGAAGAACATGAGCTGGTTCTCTGTCACTGACCAGGGGAACGTCCTCCTCAATGTTGGTGCTGTAGGGTAGATTGGTGAAGATGGGGTCCATGTCCTGGACGTCCGTGATGGTGATAGCCAAGTTGGCGAGTCGAGAAAGAGGTCTGGCTTTGTCTTGATCCTGACAAACGCAAAAACAGACACATTTTAATTTATTGGTTTAATAAACTGGGTTAAAGGGATATTATAGTCAACAGAGACTAAAACTATCAGTGAGAAAATTATTTTGTTGAGTGAAATAAAAACAAAAGTTTAATAACAGTTTTCAAAACACTCTAAAACTAATACTAAAACTAATAAATTCATCAAAATAAAACCACTTATGCACTAACTGGAACTAAACTGAAATGAAAAACCAAACTGAAGGAGTAAAAGTTAAAACTAATGAGCTTTTCATTAGTAATATAATATATAAAGTAAAGTGTTATTTCTGTGCAGACCGTGGCATTGACAGTGAGCTGGTAGGCTGAAGTTGTCTCGTAGTCTAGAGATTTGATGACTGTGACGGTGCCTCGAGCTCCGTCGATAGCGAAAAAGGGAGAAGGCGGCTGGAAGGAGAAGAGAACGCTGCCTCCGGTGCCCTGGTCTGGATCCGTGGCGTTCACCATAAACACCGATCTGCCCACTGGTGTGTCCTGGAAGATACGTTCAAGCAGACAGACACATACATAACTTGTAAAACTGAGAACATGATCCAAGTGCATGACCTGATTTCCACTGTACTAGATTTATGTTCCCTTATTACAGACAGAATTATTCAGCATGAATACTAATATACTTCTGATTAAGTAAAAACTGAACTTTTGACCTGTGTGGTTTACACAGAAGCCTTGTCGAACTGCAGAATTTAATTTAGTTATCATTTTTGGAACACAAGGTCCTGCATATACATCGCCTGCAGCTACTGCATTAAATAATGACTGCAAATAAGACTGTGTTCTTTGTTAATCTGAGTGAATAAAGCAAAGATCTTCTTGGCAGCTGTTACTGTACAGATTATCTCTTAGAGACCAAACGCTTGCCTCCGCGGTTCTTCAGTGATGCCAAATGACACAGATTTTTAACCTTAACCTTCATTTTCTACACGTTCATAGTATTGTAAATACAGAATATATTTAATTACTATTATTTGTTATAATATAAAGTTATGGTCAATTTTTAGTATGAGTCAAAAACATTCGTCTTCACACTGAATTGCATTTGAGAAATATGAGCATAACTTGCTTTGGTTTTAAATTCGGCATCTAGTGGCCGTCAGTGTAATACCACTGACGGCCACTAGATGCTGCTCCATAAAGCCCCGGCTCCCTTAGACTTACTTTGGACCTAAAAATCTCTAAAAATGTATCTCTAAAAATACTGAGTCAATAATATTTTTCCAGGATACAGTTTTACCATCAGTAAGCTAGCTCCGCCCCCTTTGTCCAAATATAGTCACTTCCAGCTCCGAAACGCCAACAGTTTTCCTCATTTGGAAGTTGTATTCATTATTTAAAAAGATCAAATGTGCGAACAAACGTGTGTGTTAAATAAAAAAAAATTGTGACATCCCTACATCACCTACTGACACACGATGCCACGGTGTGAATTGAATTAAAAGTAAACCGTAAGTTAACATGAACACTCATCTGTCAGATCATAAAATACAACTGCAGCTAAATAACAGACAGATGACGCAGCTGCTCCACACGTCATGTTTAACTAACATTTATTTAAAATGACGCCTCAGAGGAAAGGACGTCTCATTTTGTTAAACGCCTGCTGCCTCGACTCCTCCACCTGCATCTCTGGTGGGAGGGAGTAAGAGGAGGTGAGGAGACGAGGAGGTGAGGAGGTGAGGAGACGAGGAGGTGAGGAGGTGAGGAGACAAGGAGGTGAGGAGACAAGGAGGTGAGGAGACGAGGAGACGAGGAGGTGAGGAGGTGAGGAGGCGAGGAGACGAGGAGGTGAGGAGGTGAGGAGACGAGGAGATGAGGGTAAGAAATGGTTGGTACAGTATGGAAAATGCAAATTAAAAAAGAGAGCAGTGATGACTCAGTCCGTGTGAAATCACC
>JAPQRN010000008.1:3143193-3158775 GCA_037367275.1 Coranthus polyacanthus | reverse complement strand
CATTTATTTAAAATGACGCCTCAGAGGAAAGGACGTCTCATTTTGTTAAACGCCTGCTGCCTCGACTCCTCCACCTGTATCTCTGGTGGGAGGGAGTAAGAGGAGGTGAGGAGGTGAGGAGACGAGGAGGTGAGGAGGTGAGGAGACAAGGAGGTGAGGAGACGAGGAGACGAGGAGGTGAGGAGGTGAGGAGACGAGGAGGTGAGGAGACGAGGAGACGAGGAGGTGAGGAGACGAGGAGGTGAGGAGGTGAGGAGACGAGGAGGTGAGGAGGTGAGGAGACGAGGAGGTGAGGAGGTGAGGAGCTACAACTTGAGAAAAGAGAAGACGGGAAGGAGAGAGCGAGCACTGAATGGGAAACAGGTGAGTATGGGTGGAGACAGAACCAAACGTGGGAAACTACAGGTGAGAAAAGACACAAAGACAGGAAGAAAAATCAAACAATGACAAACGAGGAGGGAGACTTGAAAAATAAAAGAGGAAATAACAAATGTGACAACTTTCTCCTGAGAGCAGTGAGAGTTTCATGGCAGCGAACTAAAAGTTTTCACCACCAGCATCGCAGGTTGTTCATTGAATTCCATTTGATATCTCAGGGTCAAGATGCGGAGGAAAAACCTCACCATTCTTTAAAAAAACCACAGAAAGCTCCTGCCTTGTTCACAGTCAGGAAGCTGATCGTGCAGATTTGTAGAGATATGATATTTTTCCTTCGCAGAAATGTATAGAGATTTGACTGAAATGTTTGTCCTCTCTTTGATATGTGATAATTTGAGAGTTCTGATCTGAGTGAACATCCTGATGATATTTCATGATTCGAGGTTAGACTAGTGGTGATGATGTATCTTGGAGTTTTCAATGTTCAGTGGAGCAGATACTGTTGTGTTATGGTGTTTAATTGTAGAAAAGACCCCATACCCTGTAAGAATTTGGGCGTCCATGTTAACAGACAGATGTGTGACACACATCTCGTCTTCCAGGGATTCATGGTCAGCAGTTTCACATAAAACACATCATACATAAAAGCAAGACACGAGATTGAAACTTTTAAACCATGATGATGATGATGATGAAATACCACGTCTTAATATTCGCATAACAGTAGCGGATGGAAACATGCATAAATGTAAAGTTCCTTTGGCAGGTTCTCTAAAAATCCGGTTCACATTCGTGACACATTTGGGTGGAAACCTGCCTAATGTGAAAACTGGCAAGAGGAGAGAACAGAAGGCAATACAGAGCTCCTCTAACTATGAGGAACATCCTCATTAATTGGAATTTTATCTCAAAATAACCTCACGCGCAATTAATGAGAAATGAGAACGCAAAGATACAGTGCAGCGCAGGGGGACGGGAGGTATTCCAGGTATTACTGGAGGTGAATTCTTCCACATGCCGGCCTGCGTTGTTCACTCTTCTTATTTATTCACATTCACTCACCTGCACGCACACAATCGGAGGTGTGGGGCGAGTTCACCGCGACCACATGGGAAGGTCGCGGTGTTGAACTGAGCTGGGCCTCGAGCCAAAACTGAACTGATCCAGTAACAGAGCTGTTGACCCCGCAGTCTGTCTGCGCCGGTGTCAGGGGAAGCAGGTGTAGTTGCGTGTGCGTGTGCATTACCCGACTGTCTATGTGTGTCATGATTAATTCAGCTGTGGATTCTGCGTGTGCACGCCTAGGTGAGAACAAGTTTGTTAGGACAGTGAAAACATCAAGGATGTGTCAGCGTCTGTGTGTCTGTATTAGTAATGTGTTTGTCAGGCTAGTCTATGCGGACGCCTACATTATTTTTACACACATCCTCAGTCTCCTGTATTTACCTCTGCTTTGGTCACAGAGAACCTCCACTGCAGAATTAAGTGCATAGCAGAAGGAAATGTCACTGATAGTTGCCGAGTGAAGGAGTTACTAATCCAGTTCCCTACAACAATACCTGCATTTGAATAAACATCTAAGCTGCACTTCTCTGATATATTTATTATGCTTGTCAAGTTGTCTGCTTACCAGGGAACTGGAAACACCTGTAAAAGGTACCCTACAGCCTCCAGCGTGACATCAGAGCACAGGCGCAAATTAGATGGAGGAAAACGCACAAAATCAAACTGAATTAATTAAATATAACTGCCAGTGCTTGTTTGTTGGTGCATATATGTGTACCTGCATGTGTATCCGGCTTGGATGTCTGCTTTATCAACTTTGCTTTGATGTCAAGGAGGCAGTTTGATAGTTATTAAGTGTGTGTGTGTGTGTGTGTGTGTGTGTGTGTGTGTGTGTGTGTGTGTGTACAAGTGTTTCTTGGAAAGAGAGAGAATGTGTGCGGATGAGATCTGGAAATGTGCTCGGTAAGTGTGTGATACGACGTATGCGTTTCCTCCCCTAAAGCGCGCTGGGGTTCTATCTGTCGCTACGCAGCAGCCTGTGAAACAATGAGTCATTAACAACGCCCAGTGTCAAAACGCCAAAAGTAAGTAAATATCATCATACGCTGGTTCCAATACACACACCAACCCCAGGTTTGATCTACTAGATCTGATGCTGACACGGTGTTCAAAGAAGTTCAAGCAACAGCAGTTCAAAGCTGCTGAGAAGCACAGATGACCATCTCCTAATGTGTCGGTGCGTCAGGGTTGTACCACTGATGTGAGCAGGTCTGGATGTGCACAGAGCTGGGAAGGGGAGGCTGTAGATAACTAGTTACTCAGCTAAAAATAATAACTATTCTAATTGCTTTACATTTGAATACAGCGAAGCAATCAAGTGTTTCTAAAGGCGCATTGCTGAAAATATGCCAGGAGTCATTCCTGCATTAAAGATAAATTAAAATATTACGAGAGATACTGTAGACTATTAATCAGTTGGCCAGTTAATTGTCACCAATAGGATGTTTTACAAACTATTCATAGTTTTCAGTCACGTGACCATGAAGAGCCCTGAAGGTGAAAACACTGATCCAACATGAAGGTCAACACTGGACACTTAGCACAGCTCTGTCCGTTTAACATCTGTTTGAAGCTCTGAACGCTTAGATCACCTCTCAAAGGAATTAAAACAGTGATATGTGATACGTTTTGGACATTTGTGGTCCATATACAGCTCTCAACGCACTATTTACTGTAGTCACCCACTTAGATTTTTTAGTTTCTCTTTGAGTTTCGTGTTCAGTGATTCAGATTTATTTATTGAGGTATTTATTACCTTGACTCAGTGTTCAGTTCCACAGTTCTCCAGTTCATTTCAGACATACATGATGCATTCATTTTGTAGTTTAATTACATAACGTTACATGTAACTACTCCTCAAACACTGTCTGAACGCAGGTGAAAATAATGTTGGAGCTGCCGTTGGTCTCTGGCTAACAGAATCACATCTCAACCATAACCCATTCCCCGTTTTCACTCTTATCTTCTTGTTTCCTCTTTATCTCTGCAGCAGGCATTGAAGGTCAGAATGCACCGCTTCTGCAACCGGTGTATTTTTGAAACAGTAAAGTAAAACGTATTCCTACAGTTACCTTGGACCATCAGCGGATGAAATTCTCTGGGTTCCAGCAGACGGACTCTACAGGCTCTTCCGCTACAGTCTGTCTCATAATCCTTTGTGTGTTACTCACAGTGCAGCTCATCAAAGATCTATCAGATATAGTGTCTTCTGTTGGGCCTTTTGTATCTTCCACTATGTCTCAATAACCTCAAAATAAGGCTATTGACTGGACCCGTGCGATGCCAATTACAAGTCAATGTGGGTGACCGGGCACAGAATGCTCCGCAGTGAATCCCTACCTTTTATTAGCTCATAAGGACGTCCATTCGGTTCTTTATAAATTAGACACATGAGAGACATCAGGGGCACCATTTCCAGCTGTTATGTCACGACCTATTTCTTCACAAGTGCAAAAGCCAATTGGTTAGTCACGGCTTATGTATATTCCCGCACATACGTCTCAACCGTGCTTTGTAGCGTTTGAATAAATGGGGGCTATTTCCTTTGGGAGGCCGAATGTTAAGTGGTGAGACAGTTGGAGAGGGATGAAGAGAATTCCCCGCTGCGTCTTATCTGAAGTGAACTGCAGGAATCGCCCTTTTTCTCCCTATGAGAGCGACTACTTACGGAAGAGGAGAAGACATAGAGTATATAGAAAAAGAGACAGATTTAAAGGAAGGTCTCACTGTCTGTGTTTTGGAGAAGATTCAGAACCTTCCTGTTATAAACCAAAGTGACATTTTACTTACATTTTACATCAGTTTATGTTTGATATATCACGATCAGATATGGGAGCAACAAAGAGTATTTAACTTTAACTCTCTACACTTTAACTCAAATATCTCTACATTTTCAAAATAGGCTTGTCACATTAGTTTTAATGCATTCCAAGCGGATTATCGATTATTTCTGTTTTGCTTCATAGTGCAAAGTTGTTTGTTCTGTCAGTATTTATTGTCGTAACGACGCCGACGCTGCTCTCTTGGCCAGGAAGAGATTCAAACCTCAGCGAGGATTTCACCTGATTAGACAAAGGGTATGATAAATAAATATTCATCACATCTCGTCGCTGTGTAAAGACCTTTACAATGAAGATGTGATTGTAAAGAAGCACTTAAAGTAAGTGAGTCAGATCGCTTTGTTAACTCGCTTCAGGTACAGAAGAAAGAATGTTAGAAATGAAGGAAAATATCAGACTGCGAGATGCAAAGAAACAAACTAAGAATGAGAGGAGGATCGACAGAAGCAGAAGAGAAAGAAAGCGCCAGACCAGAGATGGGCTTGTGAAACTGAAAGCCTGTCACTAACAGCCATGAGACATCTCTAATAAAGACAGGCGTCCCTGCTCGCTTTTAACTATGCCTCTTGCTGTATAATATGAAAGTGTTTGCACTTCTGTCTCCACAGCCAAGGATGAGGGCGGCAGAAGGAGCGCTCATCTCCCGAGGGCTGAAATTCAGGTTCAGCATGACAGCGAGGCTTCTGGGGCCCTGGAGAGTCAGGGCTGGCCAGGAGTCGGGACTAGCCCGGCTTCTCTCTGGGACCTTAAGAGATGACAGGGACTCTAGAGTCCACTGGGGGCTCAAGCTGTGAGCGCTATGGATTCCAGTGGTTCAATGTCAGCACTGTGCTCTCGGGGAGTCCTTGTGGAGGAGCTCTGTTTGTGTAACAATGCTCTGTCCGACGACAACTTGGTGTAATTCATTTGTGCGTCGCTCAAGAGAGGGAAGAGCCGAAGCCAACGTCGCTCAGACTGCAATGAAAAGGCAAATTATGCTCTTCAGGTACATGAGCTAAAAGCACCAAATGAGTGAATAATTTGTTCAAATAATATGCAAATCACTAACACAAATCTTGCAATGGAAAAGTAAGGGCATTTCTGCTGAAAGCGTAGGGAGAATGATAAACAAATCCTCCATTTTACATATTTCTAAAAAAGATTCAGACTGAATGTGGAGGAATAAGGGTTTATAAAGGAAATGTATACGTATATACGTGTATATGTAAGCGCCTGTGCATTACACTTCGCCAACTCTCTAAGGAAATGTACAAATGTAGATTGGTCTCCATCAGCTGCGATTTATGCCTTTTTAAACAGAGACATAAACACTATTCCATCGCAGCTGGTTAGTATTCTTCTATTTATCTACTAAAGGTATATGGAGGCATGTTAATCCATCACGCAAAAAATGTCAAAATTACCAGAAATTGACCCAAGTACTACTTCAGCTGAACGCCAGGATTTCTTTCCATGCTTAAGTACTTCATTTGCTCAGGATTTGCGTATGTGTGATGTTTATAGCAACCCAGGCTCCGTATCGATTTTGTGCTTAAAAAATGTCATGTACTCAAACTGAAATTTTCTCCCCAAATGGTCTACGTTTGTTGTGATAAGCAAAAGATGCTGCTTCACTAAATGCTGTAAATGTTGTATTGACTGTGTCTGTGACAGTCTGGGTTTGTTCACTACAGAGGGGAGAGGAAACAGCCTATGAAATGTAGATATAATATTATTACATAATAAATAACATATTATGATCAGGGTGAGGTAAAGGGTCTTTCATGCGTGGGGTATCACATTTCTACCAGTTACGTTTACACGTCTGTAGGTCAGTCTGATCTCAAACCAGCTCTGTACTTACACGCTGACCTTATTTACACTTCATTTGCTGAATTGAATCAGACTCCACTTAAAAATAAACTACAGTTTCCACCATGAACATGATCAAAAGTGATGTGAGGGATGTGTTATAACATATTATAACATTAAAGCTGCAGTAGTACTTATAGTTTTTGGGCGTAAATTCCATAATTCCCTTTCAGAATATTGTAATTCAAGTGTCTGAGAGGAATCCTTCTCTGGACTCTAGAAAATCTACCCTGTCACGGGAGCTTCTGGCGTTCTGGTGTTTTCAAAAAGGCAGTGGGTTGAATATGTGACTGACAGCTGTAATTACCAATGGCAGATTCCGCTGTGGCTTCACTTCTTCACACGGTCTGTGCGATCTCACATGATCGATCTTAATTTGTCGCACGATCTACTTTTCAGAGGAATCGCGCAGATCTTACCATTTAAAAAATAAATAACAGTGCTGTCGAAACTTTCATACTCAGCTAACATTTGTTTTAAATGGCCCATGTATCAGCCTAATTCCAGTACTTTACAGACAGCGTTGCACTAATCTATGGGTTTGTAGCATTGATGTCATTAGTCTCACAGGTCTAGTGAGTTTATTTCAGTCCATTTACAGTCTCTCTGCACTAAAGGGTTTGGTTTTAGTCTGCCTTAGCTTGCAAAGTTTGTGGAAGAAAATAATGACCAAAAATGACCACAAGACAATGAGCTGCAGATCCGGCTTCTGAACTCTGACATGCAGTGAGTCTGATTCACACAGATGCTTAAGAGTTATGTTAGTGCGTAAAAACATTTTTGATTCATTATAAAACTCCAGCAGGATAAATTAGTCTGCTGTAATAGAGGAAATTAGTGGAAACACTGCAGCTGTATGTACAGGAAAATGTCGCTAGAGTTGACTTCATCTAGATATTATAATAATGTCGGGTTTCTAGTCTGATAATAACATCACGAAGCCATTAGACACAGCCTAAGCCCCTAGATTCCACAGAAAACTAGAGCAAAACTAACAGTTTGGTTGTAACTCACCTACACTTTATAAGAGGTGAGAAAATTGTGATTCAGATCATGGATTGTGAATCTACCTCAAATATCGACATCTGATCTTTTGGTCAGATGGACCAGACCTACTCCAGAGTTCAGACTATTGTTGTTAGTGTAAGGGAGATGATTTATTTTTGTAAGCATTTATTTTGTAGAATACGGAAGTCACAGATATTATAAGTTGGAACATTTTTGGTTGTGTGGCCGTCACATATGCTCCGTTGTGCTTCTGAACAGACGTTAAGCCGGGTAGAATCCAAACATAAACCGGTGTGACGCTGGTGGCAGTGGGTTTGTGGACTGTTCATCTGAGAATTCATGAGCTTCCTCTGACTTTTTTCTCTCCTCACTACAACTGCTCCTGTTAAAGCTAACACTCCACTAGCAATTCAGTCAATGTGCTGGTGTTATAAAACACTTTTTTTCCAACAGTAAATCACCAAGTAGGCAACGAAGAACGACTTTTGTAAGTTACAGGGGTTTTACTTTCTCTGCACACTCTGGATCTTCTAGCAGCTTCCTGCTACAGCTGTGCGGTCGCCGATCTGCGTCTCCTTAAAGCTCCGGGTTTTTTTCACTGGACAAAAAAAAACCACATAATTACCTTTCAGCATATTGTAATTCAAGTGGTTTGAGAGTAACCCAGACTTCTGCAGCTACGTCTTGGCTGCAACTCTACGACGGGAGGTTTTGGCCGCTCATACGTGCAGGTGGGAGGTGAAATATGTGATTGACAGCTGTAATTACCGATCGCTGTTTAACCTACTCCGTGACTCGACACAGAAGCTCGGAAAACTGGCTTCACTTTTCACAATATCCTGTATCAATATCGGGTCGGCGCATCCCTAGTTGCCTTACGCCTGCTGAAGTCCAGGTGTTATTGATTTCTTGGCAGTTAAAGTCTTTGGCATTCTATTGCTGCTGTTTTAAGCCAAGTTTACTTTTGTCCTACCTGGTAAAGGCTATGGAAAACTCATTGATTTGAGTACAAAACTCTGCTCTTATTTTGTCAGAAATGTTAAAGACTCAGTAATTTGCAGGGGCAGTGCCTGGGCTTTGACCCCCCGCTGCTCCGAGCTGTAGAGGCCCCAGCTGTTCACCACAATAGGACCATGATTACACCTACACTGCTCACAAGGTTCTCAGTTCCTCCCCGGCTCTCCGCTTCCAACCCAGCAGGCATGTGATTGTAGTGGATACGCTCACCCTTCCACTTTCTCTCAGACCATCCGTCCCTCCATCACCGCCTCCCACATGCGCCCCTTGTCGATCTGCCACCGGAATTATTCTGATCCATGTGATATAGTGCAAATGAGAAGAAAGTGAAGCCAAAATAATTAAGTTAGAAGCAACGGAAAAGAATGGTCTTTATAAGGCAAACACCTACTGGCTTTTAACGTGTTGGCATCTGTTAAAAAAAAGATAAAGGCCAAAAGACAGGGTCCTGTCCACGATCGTTTCTTTTAGTCCCTCAGTTAGGGTTTTGAAATCGGTTTAGTTTTAGTTAGTTTTACCAGTGCATACGTAGTTTTATTTCTATTTCAAGGAATCGACTGGTTTTAGTTTTTAGGGTATTAAGAGGAAAGCTTCATATGTAAGAGCTGAGAAGGTGGGATGAAAGAACGCATGACATTATTTAAAGGTCCAGTTTGTATAATGGACCATATTGCGGTGCCGTGTTTGCCTCTTCTTCTTCTTCTTCTTTTTTCCAGTTTACGACGGGTACATCCAGCGTTAAGGTGCATCGACATCATATACTATGTTTATTGTGGACAGGCAGAGGTCAGGGTCTCTGCAGGTAAATACATCATCGTACACTGACAGAGGGTCAGAGGTAATGATTGACACGATTATTTCCGTGTCAGTTTATATACAATGACTCTATATGTCTATATATCTTTTAGGAAAACGTTCCATATTTTGCCTTTCACTAAAACAACCCTAGTCCTATCAGCAGTTTAGACACTATTACAGTGATTAAAGGTTGAGGAGAGCAGACATCTGACCGTATCCAATCAGGTATGAAACCCACATTTATTTATTTTTTACCTAAGAGGGCAATGAAAAAACACTTTTCATCTTGATGTTAGAGCTCTTAATTGATGCTCTGATCACACTACGTACCTCTCTTTACCAAGTGTCTCTCTGGTATTAAAAACCTCTCTCCTGTGAGTACTTGTACATGCCACATCCTCCGGTAGACCGTCTCGAAGGAGGGCTTGTATGTGAGGAAACTCTGGGGTAATGTGAGTATAGTAAACTACACAACAAGAGTAATACATGCAGTATAAAACAGAGTAATGAACAGGTGAGAACGGGGCACTGGTAATGACTTCACAGTGTGCAGCGATGGCAGAGATGCTGAGGCAGGTGAATCATGAGAACACTTAAATTAATCATAGAGGTGACACACAAAGCCATATTTCACAGATGAAATTAGCTTATCAATAATTCACTGCTATTGAAACAAGACTAAGTGTCCTTCATCTTCTACGCTCCAAATAAATGGGCAAAAATTATTTATACCCCGCTGAAAAGCCAGAGTACGGGTATGCTTACTTTAAAAACGCTTTAGCTCTCCAAATATACATGCATATCATGCAATATGTGTAAAATTGGCTTGTGTACAATCCGTGCATCATGAGGAAACAACCTTATGGAAAATTCTCCATGATACAATCATGTCTGTGGTAAAATAAGCCCTCGGGTCCTGGGAGGCAGCCACAACATTAAATCATATATCATTGCAATAGGTTCCAAAAGCAATGAGACAGTCCTACTCATAGAAACAGGAGTCTGTCATTACGATTCCACTCATGGCAACAGTTGTGACTTTTAAAGCCAGTGCTTCGCCAGTGGCACAGAGCTCCAGTCCCCCTGTATGTCCCCGAGACACAGCATCTCAGTGGACAGCGCACTTAGGTTTGAGGTGGAGATATAAAATGTATAAAGGCCTTCACTCATCGCAGCCCCAGTGGTGAAGTCAGGATGGCTATTTGTGTAGTTTCTAGAAGCCAGTCTTGGCAAATCTGCTGATAGGTGTTTTCTATCACGGATGAGGCATTCGCTGCTGTTAGCGACGTCCGCTCTGAAACTGAAGGATGACAGCTGTGCAAGTACCCACTGTGCCTTGTGTACGACTCATTGAATTTTCAATGATAAGCCAATTGTCTGTTCGTGTCGTCGTCCAGTTAAAGGGGAGATGAAACTTGCACAAAATTAAATTGCCGCTGAACTGAAAGGCTTTGTGGTGGAAATGTCTGTTAAACCACGGAGCATTTCATCACTGACGTTATATGATGAAGATTTACGGCGGCGCCGGGGGACAGTGAAGCTGCTTTAGCCGGGTTCGTTAACGGGGGACGCCGGGTACAAACAAACAGCGTACGAGCGGCTCCTCTTAAATCACCTGAATCGATTGCACGGTTTTAGTGTCAGATTAGATTTTATTAAAATGTAAGTGCCAGAGATAGTGGCGGGTGGTTTTGCTGACAATTTTGTAGCCTTGGTCAAATCATAACTCACCAACAAAATGAACATCTTTCTGTAGATCTATCCATGTTTTTCTTTAATAAACGGGTTTAAACCTGTATTTTTGTGCTGTTGCTTTTCATGTTAGTACAAGTAACAGGTGAATACAATATGGGCACATACTATATTTCTAGTGAGCAGTGTTTCGTCTTGCCTTCGATTGCTGTATTGAATTTCGGTTGTTATGACATTTCTAGGTGCCTGACAACGCTTGTAAAAGCAAATTTAGCTTCTCTGAAGCAGGGTTTTAGTAGCAAAAAGCCGCTCGCTTTTCCAAACCCTCATTTTTGCATTCTCTTCCTCCTGTGCCATTAGGATTTGTGTGTTGATGGCAAGCAGCATAACAACAAGTTATCTGATCTTAAATTAATTTAAAGAGCCATATCAATGATTCTTAAAGAAACGCTTCTACAAAAGACAATAAGAGATAATAATTCAGAGCTGTACATGTTACTTTCCTGATGTGTGAGTTCCTTTGTTTTATATCCTAAATTGTGTTGCTCTTCTTATTGGATTATTATTAGTCTAGTCAGGAAATCAATAGCTGGACTGATGGGATTGGCAGGATGGTTTGTATGCACCTCTCTCACATGGCTGCCATTAATTTTCCTCTTCCCTTTTCACAGCAGTTAGCCTTTCCATAGAAATTCATTTGACCCGCTGTACCCAATGAATTTCTGTTACACCGGCCATGAAGACATAATACAACACATAACATGGAGGCTTATTGTAGTGTACAGAAGCCAGTGGCAAAAAATGTCTCACATTATAAGCTCTTTTCATTCCGTCTTGCTCTTGTAGTGCCTATGCACTCTAAGACCTGGCTGAGCGATGGACGATTTTCTGGAGAAGCACTCAGCCGAACAAAATGATTCCACACCAGCAGACAGGGAGAGGAGCCACTTTGGAAAGGCAAGGGCAGCCGGTGAATGTGTACGTGCACTTGTGTATGAGTTTTGTTCCCGTACATTAAATTGTAGTGTCTAAAAGTTGAACTTGATTTTTTTTTTTTTTTTAAGAGCGGTCATTTAGTTTGATAGTCACATCTTTAATGGCCTGGATTTTGGTTCAATTTAGGATTTTTAGGAGAACATTAGGTTTCATGTTAGGGTAAGGAGAGCTGTGATGATCAATAAGTAGTGAAGGTTTAGGCAGGGGGGTAGGATTGCATGAGGACGTGTATTATCTTATCTTTCTGATGGAAAAGTCTGTTCGAGCTCTAGGCAAAACACATTAAATGTTGCACAGAACGTAAGTTTGTCTCATAGGCCGTCTACGAATAGTGGACGAACCCTCCGTGACGTCGGCCATTGTTCGTGTTGTGCCCTTTTGAAGCCTTGAGACACTCGACAAGGTCGTCGCCATGTTGGTTTTTTTGGAAACAAGTGCCCATATTTAGATTAAGAGGATGGAGTCAGAGAAGAGCGAGAGTTGAAACCGAAACTTATTGAAAACACAGACAACTTTCCCTACGGAAAATAATGTCAGCTGATGTTCGTTAAACAGTTAATGATCCACTAAGATAACGCTGCCTTCTCTGACCCAACAGTCACGTTGTCAGCAGGAGTAAAAATAAAACAGGGGAATATATATTGTGAAATAAATTTCCGTCTATAAAAATAAATGTCACCATTAATTCATTACTTTGTGTGCAGGGAACACAGATACATCTTCAGGATGTCAGGTCCTAATAGAATTATAGAGGCATAATAATTCATGATGTTCAACAAATATAAGGTTTGAACGTCAAAGTGTTCAGCTTTGAGTTGGTTTTGAACAAAACCTGAAGAACAACTAAATAAACTCAACTCCAAACTCCTCAATGTTTAGACAATCAATGTGGTGAACGTAGCATCATCCTGAGTGGGTTTTTTGAGTGTGGACTCGCCCCGTTACCAGCGAAGAAAAAGTAACAAATAACATCTTCATCTCCGCATCACTTGTCCAACTCGGGGCTGGGCCGGGTTGGGTTCCCAGCCCAGACTCCCTGTCAGAGTTCACGGCTGAGTGCGTCTGAAGAGCAGCAGCTGTTTGTTTAAATGTAAAGGTAATCAGGCCGCGGGGATCCATGGAGTCAGGAAGAGGCAGATGGAGTGATCCCAGGAGAGGTGTACAAGGACGGGCCAGTTTGACAAGTCCTGCAGCCTCTCTACTTGGCGTGGAAAGTTATTTATCTCAATTCATGGTACTAAAGGTTTATTTTTTTTACTAGACTGTAGACTGCACCTGTAGCTATGCCAAAGTCAGGAGAGGAAAGTTGCAAAAGAGAATGAGAAAGTAAGCAGTATGAATGTACAATGTGGGTAGAAGCCACTGAGGGCTCCCAGTCCTCTCTGTGACTGTCTACCTTATGTCTCCAGACTGACGAGTAAGGATTCAGTTTAAAATAGTGTATAACAGCATTTTTAACATTCTGGTGGTTTCACGGTACATCAAATAGAGCTGGGCGATACGACTAAAATGCAATATGGTGAATTTCCGAGGTATAATCACGATCTGAATCTCACCTTGTATAAAACGTAGGTGAGCTACAACCAAACTACTGGTTTCCGGAGGCTTAGTCTGTGTGCGATGGCTTGTGGTTATTGTTATCTGACTAGAAACTCCATTTTGGACCATATTATTGCAATACTTTGACAACAGCTGATGAAGTAAACATTTGTCCACATTTTCTTAACTGTACATCCTTCTGTGACGCTGCAGTGTTTCATTAATTACATAGACCCCGGCGGACTGATTTGTTTCATAATGAATCAAAAGTGATTTTACACTCTAACATAACTTTAAGCATCTGTGTAAATCAGATTCACTGCAAGTCGGAGTTCAGAAACCGGACCCGCAGCTCACGGACAGCAGCAAAAATCCCCAAAAAACACGTTACACAAATCTGCAAGAGATGAGTTTTAGATCACCGGGTTTGGTTCTGGCTAAATAACGAAACCCTGATGGTTTTACAAGTCACAGTTATGACAAATGTTGTCATAGTGGTCCAACAATTACTTCCACTTCATCAGGTCCAGCACTACTTAACATAGAAACAACTGACAGAAGCATCAGCGGAGGCGACACGTTCTACTCTCACAACCAGGACCCGCGGAGCAGCCACTGTCCCGGACGTGGTCCACTTTATACGAGCAGATGTCGAAGGGTCAGAGTTAGTTAGTCTGATTTTACAGAAATTGAAACTCTGAATATATTACAGATGGAGGCAGATCCAGTCGGGCAGAACGAATACCGTAATCACAGGTTTGTGGAATTAAAAGCATTAAGAAAGCAAAGCGGGAATTTGCAGAGTAAACTATTAACATTCAGTCATGATATTCATGTACAGCTTCGGAAATAATTATTAGACCACCTGTGATTTTTCTGTAGAAATTCAATCTCGTAATTTTATTAGAAATTCATCAGAGTGGGTAAATAATTACAGAAATGTATTATAGACGTGATCAAATCTGATAATAACAAAATACATTCAATGAATGATGGATAAAAACACCCACATTTTACACTAAATGACCAAAAACATTTGACACCATCATTATGTGTACATATATAAGACTTACTGTCGTTTCATTCTGGATACTGTAGCTTCTCCTCTAACAGTCTTTATGTATGAAATGCTCTATATAATGTAAATAAACTTGCCATGTCTAACCTACTAAGATCTTCTAATTATGTTTAAATGCGTTTTGCGCTGTTGAAGCGTCCGACTCTTTATTCTTCTTTTATTTGCGGTTGCGGTCGGCTCTTTTCCATTTAGCTGCAGAGCATTCTGGGTATTTAAACAGCGCTGAGGATCCACAGAAGCAGACTTGAAATCTGATGACGTAGCTTTATGTAAATGAAGCCTTGAAGGATCCTCCCTCGACTTTTAAGAAACACCCAGCGTGAGGAGGAGAAGACGGACATTTTAGTTCTTCACGAAGACGAGGGCAGACTTAAAAACCACCTCCGGAAGAAAACACAGTCCGACTCCACCACGATCCACAAAGGAAGAGGCAGAAAACACATTTCAACACCACATCACAGTCTCATAATTGCTTCCGAGGCCGTACGTACAGTATTACTCGTGGCCTGAAAGGAAACATTGCATCACCATAAAAAAACCAAAAACAATCAACTACCTGAAGATGAAGAAGATGAAGAAGATGAACAGCGGAGAGCAAACAATAAAGTCTGTTTGTGTTTCTTCCTGCTGAATATCCTGTTCTCATACATATCTTTTCCTGTTCGTCTCCACTTCTGCTCTTTTTTAAGTCTTTTTTTTTTTTTTTTTTTAAACAGAATTAAATGCAAATTAGAGTCGAGCTGATTATCATATAAACGGCTGTTGCCTGAGGGGGCAAGACACTCTGGCTTTATTTATTTATTTAGTCATATTTTCCACAGTTCCCCATAAAATTCTGACTTTAATCAGTCCACACTTCCTTTTAAAGACATCGGGGATTCAGGGACCAGGTGAGGAGAGGTGTGTGTTTGAGGCTGTTTGTGTGTTTACAAGACGAGCGATATGTTCCCAGGACAGGGAGAGGCAGACATCGATCGCGACTCTGATCGATCGACTTCATTAGCATCATGCCACCGCTACTGTATGTCCTTCAATTGCGTGTGCTCTGGCTGATCTTGTCGCTCCATGTTCATAATCTTTTACTGTTCCCGCTGAGAGCGTTCACCTGGAAAGGTATACATCTGGAACGACATTACAAAGCCTCATAATCCAGTTCTAAGTGGCGTCCTTACGTAGCTGAGAAGAGGCATTTTATGGCAGCTGGATTATGTTTGTAGTCACTCACCAGTACAAGTGGTCTCATTTGAAATCGCAGGGAGTGAGGGCAACATTGCAGGGTAAATTACCCAGAACTAACATGGTGGGAAGAGATGGAGTGAA
>JAPQRN010000008.1:3128628-3143093 GCA_037367275.1 Coranthus polyacanthus | reverse complement strand
GAAGTCGTGAAAAGGGATTTAGGAAAAAAAAAAAAACATAAACCACGTAGTCTTGGCAAACCATCAACAAATCAACTTAAGAAGTGAAAATGATGTTCCTAAAGAGCTGTATGCGGTCGATGTAGAGACTTTGATGACAATTAATTACCTTCATGTTTACCTTCATTACCTCTAAGACAATGGTTTCTAACCCTTTTCAGCTCAAGACACAAAAAATCTGTCATGTCTCCTCTGGACCCAAATGTACAAAAATATAACATGAATTGCCATAAGGTCTACATTTTTACTGACTCTTCCATCGTCAAAACAATGTGGAATTAAATGCAAATCAAACAAACAATTCAAATGCTAAAACAAACACACGGCGACACATTCTGCTGCCAAACACTGTCTCAAAGTCTCTTTTTTATGTCACTTTCGTCTTGTTGTCATCAGTTTTGTCTTAATGTCTCAGTTAAAGTATCTGTCTCCATTATTCACACTGTAACCAGTATTGAGACTGGCCCTGAAAAACTTGCTCCTGCCGTGGTTTGTATGATGCAGACGTGGGTCACGCCTCTTTTACAAGTCACGGGTCCGATTACTGAAAAGACTCCTACAAAGGATACCCCTGTGTGTCCTCCATAGCCCCTCCAGCAGCCTCCTCAACCCTCGACCCTCGACCCTCAACTGCTGGGCTGAAGACCACCCCCATCTTAACAAAGATAGGTTGTGTGTGACAGGATGTAACGCTTCATGTTTAACTTACCAGCAAGCGCGAGAAAGACTGTCTAGTGATGACTTCTACACGATTGCCTTATCAATCATCGCTACATAATTAAAAAACAGAATGTTCGAATGTTAAAATTAAAACATTTGAACATCTGGGTCCAGCCCTAGCGGGGGCAGTATTCTTGCAGTGGCGAGTCAGTGCTGCAAAAGGAAACCCTGATAAGAATGTTATTTCCTTATCTGTAATCGGTGACGTGACTTGGCACCTCTGTGCTAACTAAAGCACATCATACCTGCTGAGAGAAGCTGCACATTGTGAAGCCAACTGTGTTGCTAAAGTTCCTGTTGAGGCCATTTCATCCAAGCAACATCACGTGGGATTCAAAGCTCTCTGCTGTTTTTCAATATATACCCTGCTTTCTCTTCTACCAGCACTGCCTTTCTATCCCCTCACCACTTGTTTTCAAGCCTTTTGTGTGTTTTCACTTCACAGTGAACTCTGCACCCCTGAATCTCTCCATTGTACAGTCTGGTCCTATAGGTACAGCACGCTCTACATCAACATCTCTTTCTATCTGTAGCCTCAGGCTTTGGGTAAAGGGCAGATGGGGCTCTTACTTGCATGGGTTTTAATGTCTTATGTGTCTCACAGACACACACAGATGTTCAAATACACACGACGCATGTAAGAATATACATGTTTCCCATTCAATGGATAATTCACAGGCTTTAGGCAAATATAGAGATGTCTAAGTATATACATCCAGGCTGCCTCTCTCCTGCACTATGACCCAAGGTGCCTTTAATTTCCTATTCATTATTTCAGTGCTTGAAGAATGCCACTGGTTATTCCTCATAGTGTGACAGTATGTGTGTGTGTTTAAACTCATCACTCTTATCTCTGACTTTCAGCACAGGCCACACAAACAGAGCATTAACATAACATGTGCATATGCTTTACCGGCTAAGGAACTCTGAGGACTGAGATCGGCAAAAGACATGGAGAATTAAGACGTGTATTACAGAGATGTAATAGATCGGTTGCATATTAATCACACCGTAAGCAATTAGGAGCGATTTCCTCCTTTCAATCCCTGCAACGCTTCAATCAACTCCACATTTAACTGTTTACCATCCATCTGCTCTGACCAGCATTACCTCTGCTGATAAAATACTGAACATACGGATTATTCTGGACTGGACTGATCTGATGGCACGAAATAAATTCATTTTTGTATTATCTTGTCCCACAGCACAAATGCATCTGCTCCCATTCTGATCCATATCCTCCAAGATTTGATCTGAAATAAACTCAGTGACGTCATGACTTTATAGACTTGTATTTTACTAATGTTTTTACTCTCGGCTAAAGTGTGCAGGTTTTATCTTTGTGGCTGCTCGTCATGACTTGAGATAAAACAGCCTTTTCCCAAACGTAGGGTCGGGTCAGAGGAAAATACACAACAATAATATGATATGTGCATTTATTTTCATTATTAAAATAGAAAAAGAATGGTCTGTGTTCCCAGAACATCCTACAGAGTTCCCAGAGTCAGAACAGAGTCAGGTAAACCAGGTTTTCAAGACGCTGCCTCTTCTTCATGGAATGATTTACAGAAGGACCTGAAACCGTCAGAACTTGTTACTTTGGTTGATTTATTGTCTATAACTAGATGTTGCATTTATTCATTTGTAGTGTATGAAAGTCATTTGTTTGTTCTGTCTTTATTTATTGCTGTAACAACGTCTATGCTCCTAGATTTTGTAATCTCAGTGAGGATTTTACGGGGTTAAATAAAGGATATAATGAATCTGGAACGGTTTATGAACGAGAAAAGAGACAAAAAGGCAAACGCAAAAGATAAAAACAAGATGAAAATGACATAAAAGATACAAAGGATGTAAAAGACAAAACAAGATGTGAACGATGTGAGAAGAGGAAAGTAGAAAAGAGACTTTGTGTTTCAGCAGCTTTAAAGTCAGTCGTGTGTTTGTGTGTGTTTGTGTACATGTTCGGTGTTTGAATTGTTCGTCTCACGTGTCTGTTGTGTTGCCGCCTTGTTAACGTTACTTGTGTGAAGCAAAGCGTTAGAAGAGATTGTTGACGTTTTATTTCCGTCCATGACTGACGTTCTGACCGTCCGTCGTTCTGAGAGAGTCAGTAAAAAACGTGGACGTTGTGGAAATTCATGACGTATATTTGTGAATTCTTGAGGAGACGGAAAATATAAATGAAAAGGTTTGGGAACCACTGCAGCGAAGGCAGTGAGTTTCTACCTTCACTATCACAGGTCATAGTTTGTAAAACGCTGAATTCAGTTTGACGTACGTTCATGTCTGAAGTGACATTTATATCGACAAGACATTTTTCCTTCATGAAAACGGAGATTTAACTCGAATATTTGTTCCCTCTTTCACATGAACATTTCAGACCAAGAAAAGGATGATTGGGGCAGATAAAGTTGGCCTGTTTGAAGCAGGTAAAGATACAGTAAGTAATGAAGAGCAACATCAATGTGAATTTATGCCCCTTAAAATATTTGTCAAGACAAGTGGCAGCAGCGAGTTTCATTTTCAGTGACTAAAAACAAAAGAACTGACATAAACAACATAAAATCTACAACATTAAGATCTCTCATCCTAATTAATACACAGTATTTACCTTGACATAAAGTGGGAATAAACTCAGCTAAAAGTTACCGAACAGATGCACAGAGTCTGCACAGAGAAAGTGCTGCACTACTGAGGCCCGTTTGCAATCATTTCATGTAGCTCTGCAGCAGAAAAAAAGTGGCGACAGAGAGATAAGCAAGCAAAGACAAGTACTGCATGAAGCAAGGAGATGGACGTGAACGGGACCAAAAACACTTCAGTTTAATAGAGCTCAGTCTACTCAGGGTTTACAAGGATTGAACTGTGTGCATACTGAACGATGACAGCTTATTACAAAGCACTGACAGCACTAATTATACTAATGCAAAATGGATACGTGTATAATCATGTCTTGTATAAAGTGATGATTACGTCGCGATTGGTACTTCCTACGGCAAAGGAAATATTCCAACCTGTTATTTCAATCATTTCATTCCCCTTTCATCTCTTTGTCTCTTCGTCTCAATTAGTCGAATGTGACACTGTCAAATTAAATTACATCTTCTTGATGGAACACGACACATGATACAGCTCAACTAGGAGTGTCAGAGATTATCTGCTTCCAAGACCGTCTCGATCCGCTTTGCTGATGTAACAGCGTTCGGTAATAGCCTTTTATTGATTTATTTGTCATGACTTACGAATTTTCGACAAAAGTTTGCACAAGTAATAGCTCTCGACCGCCTCATTTTCCCTCACAGACCTGCCGTATTACAATCCAATAACCTCTCTCCTGCTGAAATCTCTCTTTATGCGCCTCGCCTGGATTTGCCTGACGCTTCTTTTTTTTTTTTTCCTGTTATTTTAACCTACCTTTTCTACAAGCTGGGACTTAGCGGGGTCACAGAGGAGAGAGGAAGGGAAGGGGAGGAGCAGCCGAGTGCACAACTCAATTATACATCAAAGCGCTCACGTTGGGGACGCCGCCGGAGGAGGTTGGGAGAAATGCGAAAGGGGGTTTCTCTTGAATGAGGAGGGGGGGAAACCTCTGTGACAGAGGCTGGTATCAGTATCAGTGTCAGCGTGATAAAAAAAAAAAAAAAAAAGAAACCACAGTGAGTGAAAGAATGAAGGAGAACGTCGGCTCTTTCTATCCCATGTCTAATAGAAAAGAGATTCTAAAGCAAACTTGTGCAAAAACATCTTACTATTACTACTGAGGTAAAAAAAAGAAAAAAGAAGAAGAGAAAGGTTTTCGAGGGGGAGGGTAATTTTTTTTTTCCGAGATTAAACGTTTCGAGGAAAAAAACTCTCTGGGAATAAAGTGGTAAATAACTCATATATTTACAACGAAACACAAACAACCTGGAGAAAACAGAAGCCACGTTAGGTATAAATACACATGAAGTCAGTGTCTGAGTGGGTTGTGTGTTGCTGCCACGTGAGACCAAGGAAGGAATTATAGATTTTAAAAAAAGTTTTCTGGTGTTTGTGCAGAAAGTGGTTTTGTGGCAGATTTAGGTGAAGATGGAGAAGGTGTGAAGGTGTCTTTCATCTGGTGTGCATTCAAAACTGGATTTAAAAATGAACTGCAGTCGTGAACGCAACCCACTCAATCACAGTAGAGCTTTAAAGGACTTGGATTCACTTGTATTTATATTGAACATAACTTAGAAATCTTTAAATTTCGAGTCTTTCCTTGGAAATGTATTTGATTAAATTTGTTTTTTCTCATAAATTTGCATGTTCTTGTTTTTCTTCTTTTAGTTTCTTGTAGATTCACCACTTCATTGTCCGTGAATATCCTCGCCGTTTTCTGTGAATGACTGCACTTACTCCTCATCCTTTCTCCCTCAATTTCATTTTATTTTTTTCCATAAAGCGGCCGCAATACACCGTCGCACCTTACAGCGTAATATAGGTTCGAAAAAATATATGAAAATGAATCATTCATTCTGTCATTGTGTGTCAAAAATGTACAAAAGGTTCCTACGTTATCACGATGAAAGTCCTTTTTATCGTGAATTAAAACATTTGGTCGGTATGTCGTTAAAATCCCAAAGATGAAATTCCAACTATGGTTCGGTGATTTTATAAAATATAACACATATGCTAATAGTGGCTGCAGTGGAGCTAAAAGTTTGAAATGTGAAGTTGTTTCTAGTGAAATCAAACATCCCCTAAGGAACGTAAATGTGCTGGCATGAACGGATCAAAACGTATCATGGCCACCTGCTCGTCTGAGTTTTGATCATTTCTTCCGTGCAGGTGCAATTTGAGCCTGAGGTGGATCAATTCAGCAAAATTACACTCACTAAATTTTACTATCTTGGCCATTATTAGCAGTGTTTTGGAAGCCGACCAGTTGTAGACGGACTGACGAGAACGACAACCTGAAAATGCAACAGAGGTTTGACAAAGATGGACGTAAACTGGAGCCTAAACATCTGTTTGTACCTTAATTAGTTTGAAAGTAGTTTGTTGTGGTTGTCATGTACGTCTGCTGTAATACTGCTCTGGGTTGTGAGGTGTAAATGAAGGGTGCAGGATGTGAAAAATCATGTATGTATGTATTTATACATTTACAAAGAGCACTGCTTTTAACATCGGTTCAACACAGGTGCATTTAAATATTAGTGAAGTGAATCATTCGTTTTTTTCCCCCATAAACGTATGAATGAACCCTTGCTCTCCTAGTGCCCCAGTAAACTAATGCTGTTATTATACCAGATTGGAAAAAATAATAGCAAGAAAAAGTAAAAACTGTAGGTAGAAACAGCATTTTTTTTTTCTGTTCACCTTTCCTCTACTCTTCTCTGTAATGCATCTTTTATTAATGCTTCTCTCTGTACCATCTCAATAGAGAAAGTGGCAGCCAAAACAGATTTGAGCATATTGGAAAGGCTCTATGATGAAAAATCTAGCTACAGCAGGAGAAACAGTGAGAGGAGAAAACATACAAATGCAGAGGGAGGTGCATATTGAGACACGGAGGAATTTGCATAATGCCAAATAGAGCCCTGGTGAGGCTGATGGCACGACTTGTAGCTGGATAAATTGTTTCTACACATTCATTTCTTCCCTTTAGTGCAGAGTGCTGTTCACATATATAAATACAGTTTGCGCTTTATCCCTGTTTTTTCGCTCACACATATACAGCTTTGGGAATAATTGTCCCGCTGTGACGTGGTGTTGAAATGTGTTGAAATGTGTCTTCTGCCTCTTTGTGGATCTTCGTGGAGTCAGACTGTATTTTATTCTGGACGATGTAATTAGGGTTGTAACCACGGGGTGAGGACTTCGGCTGCAAAATGAAGCCAACGTGGAAGTACGTTAAAGTGTAATACCACCAACGACCACTAGATGCTGCTCCAAAAAGCCCATAGACTTGCACTGAACTTCTCTCCAAAAATACTAAGTCAATAATTTTTTTCCAGGAGTCATTGCGGTCTCATTGGTTTTGGACCCTCTAATAAGTGTAATCATTCGGTCTAAAAACTGTCAGAGAATGATGAAAAAGTGTTTCTCAAAACCCAAATGTCTTGTTCGGAGGAATAATCTGTCGACTATTTTCTCATTTGTAGGGTCGTCACGATATTGAAATTTCAAATAAGGATGAATTGTCAGATATTATGATCTATTCTTTTAACTTTATTCTGGAATAATTGGTGAGTATGTTATAACTGACAGACTTACTTGTTTGTTCTGTCAGAAAATGGTGAAAAATGATGATCAAGATGACGTCTCGTTTAGTTACAACCTAAAGATATTCAGTTTATAGAATCAGAGAATTTAGGTTTAGATTATTCAAACCAATTATAAAATTATAAAATACAGATCCACAATGATTCATTTCGTTGTGGACAAGTAATCAATTCCTTGATTAATCGTTGCAGCTCTAGTTGGAATAAAGTGTCTTCTCTCCTCATGAAAAACCTCTTCTAGTTATAAATTACTCTGGATTGTCTGAACCTTATATATGTATTTGATGCACACAATCATGGTCTTAAACCTCTAAAATGTTTTTGTGTTTTAGTGTAAAATTTGTTCAATATCTCATCTTTTTCTAAATAATTTTCTGAATGTATTTTGTTATTATCCACTTTGATTATAACTTATTGTAATTATATTATGATAAATGATTGAAAGGTTGTTACATTCACATGGGATCTGATAAATATTTCCAAAACCTCCAGACGTAACGTAGACACCAACAGCCGCAGGACACGGAAGGACTGTCTTCGGTGTTCGCAAACCTTGTCAGATTTCACAGTTCTGGCGAGTGAAGGCGAGTCGGGGGGAAGGAGAGCACCAAAGGCAGGGTGGGTGTGGGGATGAAGGGGTGGGACCCACACACTTGAAAGAAAGGGAGAGAGGGAACGACAGGTTGATTTATTCAAAGAGTGAGGAGTGGGCGAATCAAACTTTAATGGCTTTTGGGAGTGCAAGCCGTTCTCTCGCCCCCTTCAATCTCGCCTCTCTCACGCAGTCTTTCCTTGTGTGCTCCCATCCTACCTTCCTTACCTCCTCGTTTTTTTTTTTTTTTGTGCTCTATCTATCTCTGTCTCTCTTTTGGAAATGCACTTTTTGATGGTCACTCTCCGGAGCGAGCGTTCTTTTTCTGACAGACAAATCTCTGCACGGGCACGCAAATCAAGGTGCTCTTCATGCTCAGTGGGATAAAGTAAATGACAGATAGATAAAGAGGAAAAGGAGGTGATTTACCTTCACGAGTGGCAGCGTACATGATGCCTGGGCAGTATTTGTTGTGTTAACCCCTGGACTGGAAAGGATGCCCGGAATGAAAGCGTTCCACAGACCCGACATCCTCTCTGACAACCTCCCTTAAGCGGCCATTTGCCCTGAAAGGCTCACTAAATGAATTGTCAGACATGGGAGTGAATGACAGCGCTTCCTCGTCAAAAAATTTGCTTAAAACAGGCTTGCACTTAGCAAATATGTGCAGATTGAAAGCTGCACAAACCCTTCAGCACACAAAAAATAAACTCCACCAGCGAATTGTAGTGCATTAAATCAGATAATTGCTTGACGTGCGAGAGTAAGCAGCTGCTAAAACATGTTCTGTAGATGAGCCGACCACGTGTAAGGTATTCAAAAAGTAGGAGTCGGTTTGTAGCTGTAAACATGTTCTAATCAGAGATGTCATATCATATGAGCTGATAACAACGCATCTAAAACATAAAACATTCACCTGGACAATGGAGTCCTGAACTAAAGTAGTCTGAAATAGCTGGACTAAGGTTGTCTATAAAACACGGAGAAAAACCTAAAATTGAACGGGCCTGGAGAAGCTAATCCAAGGAAAACAATGGCAGCAGAAAAAACCTGAACAGGGAAAAAAACCCCACAGAGATTCATCTGGTAGAGCGTACGATAAGTCTAGGACTATTTCCAACCCTACCTGAGAAAGCGGGTTTCTGTTAATCTGGTTTAAAAGGCCACGTTAGTCTAGGTCTAGGCTTAATCTGTGTCCACAAAACCACCTCTAAATGTATTACAGATTTTATTATTCATTCTAAAAGATATGGTGCAGAGAACCCGCTTATCACAAGGCAATGAAAAGAGAAAGTGACTGTAACTGACTCTTCAATAAGGCCACTTTGAGATACCACAACTTTTGATTAGAATTTGGTCCTAAGCACCGGAAATATGTAGGACGAAGTTATAAACGGAGCATGAGGTGAGCAAAATATTGACTGCCTTCCTTTTAACCTTCTCACTTTATCCATTTTTCCTCTCTTTCTCCTTAAATCTCTCCATCCCTCCCTATGGGGCTCAGGGTCTTAGTGTCAGGCAGAATTCTCTTTGAGGCCTGCGCCTGTCAACCAGCCACCACTCAGCTCAGTAACCACTAGATTCAATTACGCTACAGGAGAGATGATACTGAAATTATTATGGGCTAAATCCACCTTCTGTGTGTGTGTGTGTGTGTGTGTGTGTGTGTGCCCTTATATTATGGGGACATAAATCTGTTTACACGGTCACATACGGGGACTCCGCTCCCTTTCGGAGACAAATGCAGGTTCCTAGTGTTTCATTTGTAAATCAGGAGGTCGCGAAACACCGAGAGGATGCTGTTCGGGTGAGTCACGCGGAAGAGGAAATGCTCACTGGACAACCTAACAACGCATCACAAACGCAGCATTTACATTAGACTTTGTGACGGTCAATAGTGCCGTTAGCATTCCAGATTTCTGAGCAACTACAGGACAGATGTTTTAAAGCTGCACTGGCCAAAAACTGCATAAATACCTTTCAGCATATTGTAATTAACATGGTCTGAGAGGAAAGAAGAATTCGACCCCTTTCTCCGGACTCTGTTTTCAGGCTGTAGAAAAGCTACCCCCAGGTCGGAGGTGTCGCAACCCGATCCGAACCGCAAACCCGATTTGTTCCACCTATGGTCCGAGATACCTCTTCCCGCGACTTCTTTTCCACAGCGGCATTAGACAGCGTCAGGTTCGTCTGTCTTTATATTTAGTGTTTTGGTTTGGACTGAGACGAGAGAGCTGCAGAAGGATGGTGCGTATTTTCAAAGTCTGGGTTTTTTTTCCCCTTGATTTCAGCTCCTACAGCTTTAAGTGGAGTTTGTGCGCATCACATGCTGCAGCGCCAGGTACGCACGGCCTTTTTACACAGGAATGACTCATAACGTGTTCGTATTTTTAGATGCGTCCACACATCTCTATATGACGGTTTGTCATTCAGTCGGTCGGTCCCTATTAGCTTTAAAGTGTGATATCTCAGGAACAGCTTGACAGAACGTCTTCAAATTTGGCACAAACGTTCACATGGATAAAAGGATGAACTGAAAGGCTCATGTCAGTCCATTTTTATGAGCGCGATATCAGGAACACCTTGAGAGAATTTCTTGAAATTTCGTAATTATATATACAGTTGCTACTCAAAATGGGGTTACATTTGAATACATTATTTTCTGTAAAAAGCTTATGTGTTCAGTATAACATTCATTCTTGTGCTTTGCATCTTTTCGTGGCCAGGAATGCCTTCTGTCGGCAGATTTCAAACTGTGAGTCCACAAAGCCATTGGATACCGTTGTGACACGGCCTGGTTTAAATTTGTTTCGCCACTTTCAGCTCAAACATTTGTAATCAAAAAAGTAAGTATTATTGATCACATTATTCTTACTGTATGAACTGTATTTTCTCTCTGCAAAAACGTTTCCGACCGATTTACCAGTCCTACTCCGCGGTTCCAATCCCTAACAATCCTCCCTATTTTTCATCTAAACCATTTTCAAATTAGTTTTTTTATTTTTCCGTATATTCACAATTTACTCCCAAATCCATTGCTACAATGCAATGTCAGTCAATAATCTTCATCCCACCTTCTTCATTCCAACCTTTTACAGTTTTCCGTGAGATTCCAAGGACCTCTTTACTGGAATAGTTTATCAACTCATATTAGAAGAAGAAGAACCAAACCATAGATGTTTTGTTCGGCCAGTCACCATAATTGCTCGCTTTCATACTTTTATTCAATATTCATATGGTTTGTCTTCATCTATGTCTCGACAAGCCCTCAAGGGTTTGTTTTTTTTGGCTCTTCCTGCACATTTCTTAGTGAAGTTATTTGTTTTACGTCCATCATTATGTACTGCATTTATTCTGGGTTTTTTTTACAGATGTGTTATCCATCTCTCTGCCTTATGTGCAATAAAAAATCTAAATCTAAATTTAGTAATCAAGTTACATGACTCGGATGAAGTAAGTAAAATAGTTAAATACATTTTTAACCGGGTAACTGTAATCTGTAACCCGTTATATTTCAAAAGTAACCTTCCCAACGCCGCACAACTACAGTATTAAGTGTGTTGTATTAAGAAGGTGAGTCTATACGATTACTATAAGGCAAGTATTTTATGTTATGCATTCAAGCACAAATAAAACTCAACTGTTTTACGTTTCCAGAGGTTCTTTGCACTTCAGAGATATTTGTCATCCTGTACAGTGGGCCCTGCTTTGCAACAAATATTTGTCTGTAAGATAGTAAATTACTTTTGGACGCTGTAACCTGCTATGACACAGGGCAGACGGTGAAGAAAGGCAGGGGATTAAATCTCAGCTTTGAGAATTGAACAAAGGAAAAGAAGAAAGGGAATATAACAGATTCATCTATGTTCTACCTGACAGTGACAGAGGGCGCATCAAATAGCACGTACCTCTGTTTTGCTGCCAAAGCCTGCATCAAGCACTAAACAGCTCATTCACAGGCATAATAGCAGCTCTCAAACACCCTCTGCCAATTTTATCTAGAATGTGAGTGCATTTGTGTGTGTCTTTAGTGCATGAAATTCTGTCATGTTTTTCAACTCAAAATTGTTCGGGAGCCGGAGTGGCCCAAAGTTGGAAGATGAAACGATGTTGGTTTGAAATCCTCTCCTACAAAACCTTTGAGAATGCTCCAAGGACACATACATCCCAACACGCAATTATCCTCTTGAAAGTTACCGATAATTTTAAAATGGAATAAAACGAGCTGAGAGCCGAACGGGCACAATGCCACGGACAAATGCATAAGTTACTTGAAATAATTGTTAAACACTGATGATTTCTTTCCTGCGCTCTGTCTTTGGTTCGATTCCTGGCTCTCACCTTGGACAGACCTGTTTTACAGTGTAACATCAGCCGTAGTTCATCAGAGCTTACTGTAGGTTAGAGAGGGACGCTGAGATATGGCTGATAGAAAATAGAGGCCGAGGAGGGATTTGCTCACCTGCCTGACATACCAAAGAGACCGTAAACAGATAAAGTATGGATACCTATCACTCGGAGCCTCTTTCTAGTCTGCCTGTTTGCCAATACATTTAATCCATCTATATGCAGCATTACAGTGCTGGTCTGATGTCAGCTCTGCAATCTTTTTTGCATCATCTCTGTTATTGAAGGCGAGATTCCACTACGCTGCGTTTGTGGGGATGCATATGAGTACACAAGGTGAATGCGTATGCTCAGTTAATGGTAAAAACAGTGTTTTGTGTATGTTTGTCTGTGGAGGAAAGACAAGAGAGGGAATGTACAGACCTGGAATGAACGTTTTCAATCCCGATCTATACATTTTAACACACGTGAAGTGCTTATCACATGACCATAATGCTGATAATGCCACCGGACACGGTAATTGTCGCAAATTGCCTGAATAACAGCTCGCTTGCTGTGAATGTAGTCAGTAGTATCATAATAAAATGGAGAATTTAACTGCACAACAGCTGCTAGCAGCGACAACAAGGACAGAATCACCTGGAATTTGGTATCAATGTTGAATTAACAGCTGGTAGTCGAGATTGGTCACATGACACGCAAACGAATCCGGGCAGGACACACAGACCCCATTTACACTCGGTATTAAAAATGCGATCCGCATCCGTACACTTTATCTGGATAATAAACAGCCTGATCTTGCCTTTGCGTTTACACCTGGTATTTTTAATGTGTTCTCACCCTCATTGAGATCAGATCTCTGTCCTCCAGAGCAAAACCGGCACGTGAGTCATTTCAAGTGGTGGCAAATCATCATATGATGTTGTAGCAACATGATCTTGTTATAATAAAAGGCCATTTTAACATTAGCGTTAGCAGGATTAAGTCGTGTCTCTACTGGTGTCTGGTTTCGCTCTGTCTAATGTTAAAGTAGCTGCGACAGATAGTATCTTGTCCAGCTCCTCAAAAATTGGCCAAATTATTCTTCTCACCTGCATTTCTTAATATTATCTTTAGCTTTATGATGAGCCACCTTTAGATGATTTACGGTACGTTGGCCTTGCAGCCAGGTCCGCTGACAACCTGCTCCAACATTTGTTTGAAATGTCTTTGTAAATGCACGTATTTCTGGAGGAACAGTCCAGTTTTGCTTTGACGTCACTGTCACCTGATGAAGCTTCAGGGAAGTGAATCTGATGCTTCTTTTCCTTTTCATAAGGTTAGCTCACCTCTGATGCAAATGCTTGGTGTTATTCGCGGGTCAGAAGGGAATAATGATGTAAATCAGGCAGATCCGACCGAAATCCGATCAGTACACATTTACACCTTGCATTAACACGTGTTTTAACTGATCTGGATAACTTATCCGGATACAGGTCCTCATTGGAGTCACAGTGACTGATAATGTGGGCGTCTCCGTTTCTGTCCATCCAGACTACAGTGCAATCCTGATTTTACAAACTGAAACACTGTCCAAAAGTCTCTGTTTTAAGGATGCTAAAACGGCAGAGTAAAAGTGGACACGAGGTGTAAACATAGCAAAAGTTTCAAGACAAAAATATATATGTATGGGTATAGCCAGTGAAGACTGCAGAGAATGTGTGTGTGGTCAAAGGGAAAGTATGAAACCACGGGGGATTGCACACACAGGGCACAGTTTGAGAAGCTGTTAGTGTCGCCATTTGATTTGGTCACAGTAGCGCTGACAGAAAGACCCGCTCCCTGTGGGGAACTCTGAGGGTCAGACAGCTGGGTGGTGGTTTTTGGGGAGGGATCTTCTTCAGGACTTGGATGGTCCCACAGATCCCCATTTTTGATTCGCCGATAAAGGCCTCACTACAGAGAGGACTACCTGTCGCGCTTGGGGAATGTGAAAACACTTCTTCTCAGTATGTTGTAGTCTCACTTTGTCATCTCATCAAATAATGGATTTGGGTTGTGGCCCATCTGCTGCTCTATCAAAACATTATTTCTGGTGATAGTCGTCGCTCTTTGTATCCAGTCTCTGCTGCTGCTGGCTGCCTGAGTGTGTGGATGCTGTAAATCTGGCCAGCTCATTAGCACTGACAGAGGGAATGCTAGCAGCCCACCTGCTCCCCTTCACCCTCTTTATAGCTCTACAAATTAAAACGACATTTACACACACTCTCCCCCCGCTCTCTCTACTGCACTGCTCACCTTGCCACTCACATTGCTTCATCTGCTCACTGTTGAGCTGTGTCAACCCGCTTTACACCTCATCCCGAACTACTGTAACTATACTCTTCTATTTTTCACTTTGCGATGTTATCTTTTGGCTTCAGTATTCTTCTTGTTCTGTCATTTAGCCATCATTAAATCTTACGTTTTGGCTCCTTTCAGTCATCGTTTATCTCTTAACGCTCTTACGCTCACTTTATACACTTAAATATTTCATTTTT
>JAPQRN010000008.1:3105739-3123850 GCA_037367275.1 Coranthus polyacanthus | reverse complement strand
GAAGGACCTCCTTTTTACTTTTACTCTTTGAGTACATTTCAGAGCTTGCACTTGAGTAAAGTTGAATTAGACAATATTTTTGAAACAAGTATCTGTACTTCTGCCACCTCTGTGTAGTTAATGAGCAATAGCAGGAAATAATACAAAGAAAAAACAAAACACTGAGAAAGTTTGTGTTGGACTTCTGCATTAAGACAAAACATCAGTGCTTCACTGTGGCTGAAAAACATGCAGCTCCATAAAACCATAAAACATAGAAAAGGACAGTCTGGAAAGGCAGGAGGCTGAAAGTGAGATGAGGAAAAGGAGACTCACTAACCTACACACTGCAGTTTTACTCAGCTCAGACTTTTAGGAAAGACAAGGGGGGCAGTGGGGGCATTAAATCAGCAGCTGGAGGATATCAATCCCTGCCGGATCAATACGAATCATCCATGTTAGACGGGGACTAGGCCTGGCCCTGCCCTGGGGCCACAGGATTAAGAAAGTGAAGGGGCTATAGGCCAAAGCCCTGTTTATTATGTCGCTGACATCTCGTTCATCTGAACGCTGATTCAGTGGGACAGGCGCTGTCAGGACTTCAATTTCAGGTATGTTAAGAATTATGGCTTTAAATTTTATGGTCCACAAAAGCTTAATGGGTGTATGGCAATATTCAGCAGGCTGTCCATCAAAGCAGCAGCAAACAAAAGAAAAGATGAAATCAGTATCAGTGGGGATATGACTCGATCTTTTCCCGTTTCTTATCAATAGTTGATGAATTGTCTTAAGGCAAGGCCGGTGAGCCTCGGGGTTGGAGTCATGCAATCAAGAGGCTGATGAGTCAGTGCGATGCCACTCATGTTACCTCACTGTCTGCTAACAAAGAGAGCCTTCAAACACATCAGCAACGCCAGGCTGAAGCCTCGCTGTCTCGCATCAATCATCCCCATCAAAAAGTCTCACAGACAAATGCTGTCTTTACTAACTACCAGCACGAGCACATTCAGCTCAGTGTGTGAATTCAGATCCCGTCACTGTATAGATTTTCTGCGCAGAAAGAGAAACCGAGCAGTCTGCTCTACGGAGAGAAGTTGTAATAAAGCCTCCACATCTGTTACATAGACGAGTTGTGATTATGAGAGTGTGACTCTAAGCTGCGATTCGTTTTATGCTCTTCAGCATCAGATCCATCAGGGTTTAGAATAACGGGCTAAAGAGGAAGCCCGAAAAACACTGTTTTGTTAATCGACTGTGTGTCATAATAACAAAGTGAGTGTTTTCTGCACACCGCCATTCTAGAAAAAGTGAGAGTCTGCAGCTTTTAAATTCTTTACACTGAAAGTTACACCATAAAAAATGGAAGAGAACGATGCAGAAATCTCATTTTGTTTTTTTAAATGAGGAACAGGAAAACGCTGAGCACTGTATTTCACTTAGAGATGGTAAAATGATAACGGAATTATTGTGATAAACACAGCGGCTGAGATTATCATGATACCATTTTATATCATGATAAATATTACGATCATGATGTAACAGTTTTGTCTTTAGGGTTTAACTTGTCAAATAAAAAACACAATGTTGTGTTGTTTTACTTTCACTGCGTCTCCTTCACGTCTTGAACGTTCTACCTCTAGATGTGTGAGATGTTCTGACGTATCTGTCATGTTCTGATTAAAAGGAAGAGTTTAAAACCACAAACGACTGCATTTTACGTCATTTTCATCTTGTTGAATGACGACTCCGATTCCAGGCGTTTTCTTTATTCTGACTTAAAATAAAGAAAGTGGACCAAAAAAAAGCACAAAATCAGAGATTAGAGGTTAATGTTGGGAAAGACAGCGAAGATGAACAAAAAAAATGAAGGAAATAATCTAGAAAATAATGATAATGAACAAAATAATCAAGAACATGAACAAAAATGAACATAAAATGAAGAAAAGAATGAAAATAATGAACAAAATGAACGAAAATGAAGCAAATAATAAAGAAATGGACGACCCAGTGAAAAAGGTTCCATGATGCATTTTGGGAAAGCATCACTAGTGGAGGGAAACGTGCACTTATGTCGTACAACTGTACATGTGTGATAATCCGACAGAATGCACAGCTACGTCCTCCACAGTCTTTACCTCAATAGAACCTCAGATGTTTCTTTAATCTCGGTTCCTGTGAAGCACTTTGGAGGTTTTGAAGTCAGATTCCATCACTTTTAAGTCCCAGTTTCATCCTTTATCTCAGTATTTCTTGGGGGGCGGAGGCATTAACTGGCACCATCACCTCCAGCCAAAAAAAAAAAAAACACAATGAATTAAACTTTACTTCCCTTCCTCCAAAATGAAGATGGAAATGAGTCGACGTCTATTCGTCGCGGCTGTCTCTGCCCACGGCGCTGTGTGCTGCATTAATGTCTAGAGGTCCAGGTTCCTTCTGGGGAAGCCAGTTAGAAATAAACTGAGCAGATCTACCTGGAATGACAACGGCGCTCGGACTTCCATTTCCATACAAAGAGAGGTGTATTTGTTCAGGGGGCATCTTTAATAGGGGAGGGAGGATGCATGCAGATGGTTTATTTCCCTCTCGGATGAAGACAGCCATGGAGAGTGACCGTAAAGGCTTTTCCCCAGGGAGGTCAATTAGACTGCTAGCAATAAAAAGAGATGGGAAGAAAGAAAAAGCTCACTGATTATGTTTGAAAACCTTTGTGCCAAGAGTAAACAAAATAGCACCGATTCTAAATATACCCAAGTTCTGCAGATTTACTTCAAATAACAGGCTCAAATTACAACTGAAGTTTGTCAAGGGGGGTTTTTTGGAAACGGTTAATTTATCGTACAGATATCCTCACTTTGTAATCGCTCCTTTGAAACAACTCAACATCTCATTTCCCTCTCATTTACCCTTCCCTTATTTTTTACCTCCTTTGTTGTGTGTGTGCGTACGTGCACGAGCGCGTGGCTTGTGACATCAATAACCATGATAGGGAAGAGAGCCCAAGACAAATAGTGCCTGGAGTCTGGCTTTAAGTGACTCCTGTGTTTCAACAACACACACCACAAGAGTCCTTGGGAGGCTGTGTATTAATCCAACAGATTTATGACTAAATCTGTCACGGATGGAAGGAGAACACCCTCTGCCTTTCTCTTAGCCGTTCCTGAGAGAAATACACACCTCCCGGTCCAGGCCACACATTGAAAAGTGTGTGTGCAGACGCAGCTTCTGAGTTACCAGACATCTGAACAAATACAACATATATGTAGAGCCGCAGCCAGTCATCGATGAGTCGTTGACCTATGGATTAATCCACAACTATTTTGATAATCCATAACTGGTTTTAAAACAAAGTCAAAATCCTCCGACTGCAGCTTCTAAAATGTGAATATTTTCTGTTTTCTTTCCTCCTCTGTGACAGTAAACTGATTATCTTTGTGTTGTGGACCAAACAAGACATTTGATATATACATTTGACGTTTGATGTATATATATATATACATACACACACGAAAAACAAGCTATATTTACTGTTACTTCTTCGTGTTTTGAGTTTCTGTGCCTGTTGTGGTGCGAGGTATATGAGGAATATGAGGAATATGAGGTATTTATTTTTCATACATTTCCCTCGGGATTAATAAAGTTTATCTGAATCTGAAAATACACAAACACAAAGACACATACTTTTGTAATACTTTTAGATGCTTCCCGGTTGGCTTCTCGCAGACTTCGAGTGGAAATTGAAAAATGAATCTCTACACTGTCTGAACAACGTGTTGCTGTAAGCGTCGTATACAAAATGAAGAACTCAGGACATCCATGAGAAACATGGACATGACTCCGTTGAACCGAGCTCTGTCTCTCTCTGTGTGGACAGTAGCTCTGTTTCCATCAAGATGTTTTTATTTGCATTTTTAATCTGAGCATTAAAAAACCAGAGAAGAAACGCCGAACATTCGAGAAGTTGTCGTATCGATAAAAGGTAAATGCAGAGACAGATCGACTGTGTATGAGGGCAACGGCAACGAAACGAGTGTATGAAGAACTGCAGAAACAAATGTCAGACAAAGACTTTGACAAACTGTGGAAGAGTTTGAACCAACGTTATATGATCCAGACCAGAGGTTCACATCAGACACAAAAGATAAAACCAGCTTCAGGTTTTAGTTTCTATTCACTGAATGATGGGATTTTTTTGTCAATTATACCTTTTAATAGGTAAGCGAATGTATGAATTTAGAAATCTGTTTGTGTCATGTTCATGATTATAAAAACAGAATAATCATGAACATTTCCTGAAGTGCTAGAAATGACAGATTAAAACAGCAAAAAGAGAAAGCACCTCTTTTTTTAGTGAGTGTCTTCCTTCCAAAGGAAACTAAGCCGTTGCTCATAGCAGGACTTAAAAAGCCCAAAGAGGATGAGCAAAGTGTTGAAAGCAAACAGGTTTATGCGCTTGTATCTTCAAATGAAAAACCTCACTCTGCTTTAACCGTGTGAAAAAAAGAGCAAAGAAAAGATTGTTTTGTTTTGTTCTCTTCCTGAAAGGACGCATCAAGGGAATTTTAAGGAGCTGTAAAATGATGTATGCATCAGGTACTATACCGCAAATACATTAAGTGAAGGTACATTTTAAAGGCAAAGTAAAACAATTTACATAAAGAAAGAATATGAGGCACTTATGCAAATACGGCACACTAAATGTTGGTTCGGCGCTGCATAAATTACGTCATTTAATACATCCAATCCAATCCAAATTCATTTATGAAGCACATTTAAAAACAACAACATTTGACCAAAGTGCTGCAGGTTGTAAAAACCATAAAAACAACATAATGAAAACACAACGAGTCGAGTAGAGTTGAATTAGAGTCCGCTGTCCAGGTATGAATCACTGACATCGAACGTGAACAATTCAGCTCGGTCTGAAGCGAACTGAGGTTATGATTGGATGTCCGGCATAGGGACCGGCTTCTCTAACACACTCAAATGATGAACTGATGAAAACACAGAGTGACAAGGCTGTGACTAACCAATCACATTGCTAAAGTCGGAGGACGGTGAAGGACATTAGTGGACAGTCATCCCACGCTTTGGTGTGGAGAGGCGGACCTGTCACTGCAAATTCACACGCAGCAAAAGCTCTCTGCTCTTGTATTTCCCATTCCATCCCATCTCCTCCACCCCCCCCCGTCCCTCGGCTTGGTTTTGGTTTTTTTTTTGTGCGTTTCCATTCTCTCGTCACGCTCCGTCCTGCTTGTGGAGGCCAGACAGAGGGACACAGGCACCCCTGATAGGAGTGGACAGGTGGCCGTGTGCTTCTGAGTGTTCTGGAGTGACGGCTGAGCCAGTCTTGCCTGCCGATGTCATAAAAGCAAACGCCTGCCACGAACACGCACGCATCCACCCCGAACCGCACCGCTCTTGCCAGCGTGCCAACACGTCCGTCAGCGGTGGCGCTCCGTAACGCCTGCCCAGTTCTTTTCTTCACATCCCGTCTTGCTCTTTTCATTCAGTTTGGCGCTCACCTCCGTTTTTAAACCACTTTTTATTCTGCTATTACCTTCTCCATTTCACCATACCAAATCACCCTCCTCCTCTCTCTCTGTCTCTCTCTCACACACTGGCCTTCTGCTGACCTCACCGGAGCTGACTATTACCTGAGAGTGTGCTAAATCATGGACGGGTAATGGAACATGCCACCTTCGCCGTGAAGCCCCACGCGCACACAAACACAATCACACTGAAACAAAAGCCTCCCCCTTTTGGCCTTTTCCGTTTTCTCTCCCGTTAACATGTTCATCATTTAGTCAGAGCGGGACTGAAATATAAGTCTGTTGTTTCTGTCAGGCCAGCGGACATGGACAGGGATGTTGGGGAACGGCAGGAGGTGGAGTCCAGAATGAGGCGATGGCAACTCAGAGTTGACCTCCAGCCCTGGCTGTCACTGGCAGGGAGAGTGCAATGCCTTAGAAAACACTGGCTCTTTTTCTTGATAAATATAGCTATAGCAAATACAGTATGTGAAGGCTCTAAGAATCAGCAGAGGTTCCTCCTAGAATGAAGAGAAGTGCAGGGATTATCTGCAAGGCACGGGACCAATTTAACCGTAAGGATGATTTAATGGTTTAACTCCATGTGTTGATTACGTTTGTATTTATCTGTATGTGTAACAAGAGTTGAAAACTAGTTAGAAACTCATGCTCTGTACTGGAACCATGTTAAATCCATGATCAAACAAATGAATTAGAGTCTACCTTCACATTAACTTCTTTTTAAATGTTTGTCAGATTGTTATCACTATCAACATTTTTGGTTTTCATTTTTTTAGATGCGTCCACGGTGCATCTCTATCAGATCTATCTGTCCGTTGGTACGTTACGTTACGTTGATACCTTAGGAACGGTTTGACAGAATATCGTCAAATTTGGCACAGGCATTCACTTGGAAGCACGGATGAACTGTGATGATTTTGGTGGCCAAAGGTCAAAGGTCAAGGTCGCTGTGACCTCATGTCTGTGAGGTCCCTCAACGCATTAAGGGATTTTCTTTTCTAATTGGGCACAAACTTTCACTAATAGAATTGGAATGCAAAGAGAGTGGATGCATCTCATTGAACTTATTACGGTTCTTGTTTTCTTGGACCAAGGAACTGCATAAGACCATAATGCATCCAGATATCAAGACCATACCTGACAGAGGTCGACTGATAGTGGCTTTTTAAAGACCGTTATAATAATGTTTCTACCAGGAACAAACATCGAGTCAGTTAATCACCAAACTGATTAATCGGTCTATCGCTAGAACCTAGATATACAGAAATGGTAGATACATTCTCTCAAAAGACAAGTAACAGTAAAATAGTAGTAAAATAGTAAAAGTAAAATATCTTCTTAGTAATAAAAACACCAGTCCCGATCCGAAAATATGAGTGAATATGTGCCACCATCATATTGCAGAAAGGAGAGGAAATGTAGGAGGAGCAACAAGAGGAAAAAGGATCACTATCTACAAAAAACTTCTGGAACTTGAAATAAACATCACCAACATAAGCATTCCTTATGTTAAATATCAACATCTGCTCATGCCGTTATGGTAAATTGAGGATTTTTAACAGCTAACATTATATCACCCTGCTTTTGGAGGAGCTGAGATAACACTGGACTGCGTACGATATTTTCAGCTGATGCCACATTTAAGTCTTGTCTCCACTTAATGATTTGTTTATTCCCCACGATTCATTTGCAAAATCTATTTCCATTGCACTTCATCACTTTAAGTGTTTGATACATTAACCTTTTCTACTTCAACCTTCGCCAGCATCTCAGCTGCTTTTTGGGTAGGAGAAAAACGAAAACATAACACATAATAACAGAATGATTTATTTACACTGGCAGCTAAAAACAAACCCATTTAGGCCATTCCAGTAGCAGATGTTTCAGCGTCACACCAGCACAAAGCAACAATACCAACAGAACATGATTGGTTTGATTTAATTTCTATGGAAAATTAAAGAGCCTAACCTCGAAATTGAGCAAATTTCTTCAAATATCATTCAGAATTAACATGACAGTGGCCTTGCCACTTTGAATCAGCACGAGTCCAGCAGCAAGGTCACTTCCCTCTGGCAAATGGATGAACAGTATATTAGTAGTGAGCTCTCACTGCTACTTAATTTCCTGTTTGCGTTTTAAAGGTAACTTAAACCCTGTCCACACCAAAAGGGATGTTTTTTTTCAACGGGTATTTTCTCCCTCAGTTTTTACAAAATACCTGTGTACGCTCTAGAACCCAAATGACTACAAACTGCAAATACTCCGCTGTGTCAAGTCTTCTCCAGCACATCCCAAAGATTCTCAATGGGGTTCAGGTCTGGTCTCTGTGGTGGCCAATCCATGTGTGAAAATGATGTGCCATGCTCCCTGAACCACTCTTTCACAAACCCAGTGACCCTGGTGAATCCTGGCATTGTCATCTTGGAATATGTCCGTGCCATCAGGGAAGAAAAAATCCATTGATGGAAAAACCTAGTCGTTCATTGGAAGCTGTTTTAAATACAATGTGAATGTTGTTTATGTGTAGATGAGAGAACCAAATGTAGAGATGCAAAATAGCAGTATTAGTGTGGGCAGGGCATTAGTGTAGCTGTGGCAGCAGCTTAGCAGCCTCTGGAATATATCTTTAATAGTGTTTCCTCACCAATCAATATGTTGTCACAGTTGTAGACTTGCACTGTGCACTACCAGTAACACTACTATTTCTGATCCACATCTGGTCCAACTCAGCTAAGTATAGCAGACTGACAGGCTGAGCCGTGCCGAGCCAGACCAGGCCGGGCCAGGACCAGCTGGACTTTATCTGTATCTGAGTCACTAGTGCATCTCTACCTTCCTCATCTCTCTCTCACTCTCTCTGATGTCCATCTGCTGTGAAGCCCCTCTTACCCTCATGTCTGCCTCTGCCAATATCTTTTCTCATCTTTCCATGTGTGCATCAGTCCCACTTTCCCCTCCACATTTTCTGCCAACTCTGTATCCTTTCACCCTGTCTCTCTCCTTGTGATCCCACTTCTTTCTCTCACATCTTCTCCCCTTTTCCTCCTTGTGTCCTACACCCTTCCTGACTCTCTCTTTTCTCTCCATTTCCTTTCCTTTTTTATTTCTTACTTCTTGGAGTCTCACTGTTGTCATTGTCATGACTGTCCTTAAAAGAAAAGTGAAGGGCAAGGCAGAGTAAAGAAAAGCTGGTGAAGACAGCTGGACAATAAGAGACGGAAAGAGGAGGTAGGACAATAAGAGACTGAAAGAGGAGGTAGGACAATAAGAGACTGAAAGAGGAGGTAGGGTGGTCACTGTGAAGTGCTAGCTTGAAAATATGCTTAAGCTGACCAGCAGAGGACTGCAATGCAGACATGTCAGACTCCAGAGTGTGTCTGTGTCTCTGTGTGAGAAACAGAAAATAAGAGAGAAAATGAGTGATTTCAAGTGGACGGAGCATGTGTGCGCCTTTGTGTCTATCTAAAAATGCGTGTGTCCATATAGCTGCCAATGCTTCTGCCTGAATGCGATGTCCGGCTGCCGCCATTACAGCTTTTTTCATCCTGTAACACGCCACACTTGTTTTATGGATTATAAATGAACTCATTATCTGTAGTGCTCATTAGCTGCAGGTCCTAATTAGCCAAAATTAATATTGTTTCCTGACAAAGACATTGGCACTGGCAAATTGGCAATTGACCTCCTTGGTCAATCTGGAGAGAACAACAGAGTGACAGGGGGAAGCATGAAAAAACAGGAGAGAGGAGAACTAGGCAATGACAGCTGCTCTGGCTGATCGGTTTTGGACTCATCTCTCACCTGCAAAGTATCTGTCCTCCCATCAAAAAGCAGCTCCTTAAGCACATAAACAGTAATCTCATGGATATCTATACTAGAAAACAAACTTAGGGCCAGATTCACAAAAGGATTGCACAGCTTTTGCTGGCACAAAACCGGTGCAAATGAGACAATAATATAGAGTGTAATTCACAAAGCACCTGCAAAGGGTGGAATTCACTGCAAACTGCGCTGCCAAGCACAGAGTGCAGATAATGCTGCCCCTGTGCCATTTGCATGGATGAAAATTAAGGATTATTCATGCATTCAGCGCAAAATAGTCCCCTTTTAAATAAGCCTTGTTGCAAAAACCGTCTAATTCACAAAAGATCTGCACAAGCTGCCACACGCACTTCGACTGCTGCAAATAACACCTGCAGAAAACTGGTGTTAACTCTCTTTCGTCAAATATTCGAGTTTGTGAGGCTTGAATGATATTGAAATAATGTTTAATGACATCAAGTACGAAATCTTCAGTCAGATATCGGTGGGATCAGGATGGTATGGGTGTTATCTCGGAGTTTTGGGTACCTAAGTATAAAACGTTTTGATGGCGATAATACCGCTTTATTACAAACACTTCACCTTATTAACCTGCAATCTCAGAGTGTATCAGCTACACAACATTAATGACCTGCTTTTAATGAAGTTACAGCTGCTGCTCCATGTGCGTAAATGTGCACAGCCTCTTTTGGAGTTCGGAGATGCCATGAGATACATCCAGCTGACAAACAGAACGTCAGTACTAACGTTTCTCTGAAATTCCCAGTTCAATTAGTGGGTGCATTCCATTCTTTGTGGATGTGGGGCCCTTAGGATTTTGTTTGTAAGATTCATAAGTTTAGGCATAATTGCAAAAGTCTGTATGAAAAACCATAGTATTTCACACACGATGGCTGACAGCAGAAAGGTCAGGGGGTTCTGAAACTTCTCAGTGGAAGAAACACTATCACAGAAAGAAAACAGAGAAAGAGACAAAGAACAAAAATGTGTGGTAGACAGAGAGAGAGAGAGAGAGAGGGTGAGGGGTAGACAGAGATGACAGACAATGCTGCCTTATTCCTTAAAAAAGGAAAGAGATCTGTGTGTCTAAGAAGACCTGTTAAATGTCAAACACCTTCTCCTCTGCGAGATAAGAGAGGAGTTCAATTATATCTCACCCTACCAAGCCAACTGTCTTCTAACATACAAAAACACGTATGAATGTACACCACACTTCACTTGATTGTGCCCCTTCTTCGTTGTATCTATAGTTAACATGTATGAGACTGAGATACTGTGAAAAGAAGATGCCAGCATATGTGCTTTAGAAGCCGTGAAGTTAAAAGTAAAAAGAAAACTGCAACACGCTGAGAGTATAAGAACAGAGTGTCCAGGGTTGAGAGAGAGTAAAAAGCTGAGTGAGAATGTTTTAGACCAGCGGAGATGACAAAGAGGTAGATGCCAGTAAACAATAGCAAGCAAATTTGAGTTAGAGACTGGGCTGTAAGTGGGGGACGTGGAGTGCAGGCACCCCACTTGTCAATTAATCCTATCTGGCACCAGCATGCTGGCCTTTATGAGAACAAATGTCAGCTTTCAAGACAAGGTCGAGATAACCTTTCTTCATAGAATGCATGGCCTCAGAAGACCAACACTGATATTACACTGCAGATGTCTAATATATAAGCTGATACTGCATGTCATCTGAACAACAAGTCATTAAAAGGGTTTAGCAAATGGTTACATGTGAATCGACAATGGCAACAACAACACTGAGTGGAATATGGTGATTAAAGTGCTCTAAACACTTTATTCCCTCTCAGCAGGAAATCATTTTCCAATATTCAGAACATTATGCACATCATGGCAACAGATTTTCTTTAGACCTTTTGACTTTTCAATACATTGTCTGTATTTTTTCTCATTTTTTACATCTTATTATGAAAAATTTGTATTTTCTGCATGCATAAAAAACGTTTTTTGGAGGAATCAAGACAAACAACAGTGATATATTTGCAACTGGAGTCACAACGCAAACTTCTGAATGTTCCTATAATACATGTTTAAAGAGGCAAACAGAACTGGAAAACACAATATGTGCATTCACACAAACACACTTGCAAGCATGCAATCAACATACATACAGAGACACACATGCGCATATCCCCTCTCCTCCCCTACAGCTTCCCTGCAATAGAGCAGAGAGGTGGTCGCTGATGTGAAACATCAATTTCCAGGTTAGCTGCTCTGCATGGCTCAGGCAGGTATCAGCCGTGACCCACCTGGGCCAGATAAGCAGCTGCAAGAAGCTGATCTGCCACCCAGCAATGCACCTCTCAGTACTGGAGAATACAGCAGTGTGCGCACACACACACAAAAGTAAACAAACCAAAAAAAAAACGGAGACAATGAGAGGAATATGTGGGGAAATGACAAAACAGCAATACATCAACCATAAATGAATGTTGTGGTGTATAAAAATAATGACTTTCTCCAAATTAGAGGGAATTCATCCTAATATAAACACTCCAAAAACGATTACTTCTCGAGTACAGATTTCACCTTCTTTGTAACCGTTTGACCTGCACAGAGCGACTAAACAGAATGATTATGACACTGATATGTGAGATGAACAAAAACACAAATCTACGAGATTAACCATCCAAAACATATTAAAAATAAACTCTGATGTGAAGTGCCTTACAGCGATACAGGATAGTGTCTCACGCAGTTGCAGACACATATAATATAAAAATCTAGGCTCTGTTTGGCACCTGAAAGATTGTTGGCTAAGTGTGTATCAGTGTGTGAGAGCTCAGCCTTGGTCGGTCAGGTAATCTAGCCACTGCCACCATCACACTCTGACGCCTGTCAGCTCAGTGCTGGCTGCCTTGGCGCTGCCGCTCAACCTGGTGTAGTTCAACATTTCCAAAGACAATTTCAATTAACTTTTACAACCCAAAGAAATATCACACTTACAGCCCGCGGCAATCCAAGAACACATCCCCGTCTTTGTGTCTCTGCATTCTCACTCTCAGTCTAGTCATAAGACAGATAACGTGAACAGAAGACGCCACAGCACAGAAGTACTGTCTTTTTCATGGATAGAGAGATCACAACAGTGTCACTAAAAGAAATATTAAATTAGTATTTCAAACATCTGAAGCTGCAGACTGTGCTGAACAGTGATGCATTAGCCTGGTGTAAATACTACATTGTAACAGCCAGCTAGTTTAATGTCCTCCTCTTTAACGCTTTACCTGAAATTCATACTACAAGTGAAACGTCAGAGGCCAGTAAGCAGAGTGTCCAGTCATTCAACGAACTCTACATCCTACTTTTGCTACAGTTGGTACATTTCAGCTCCTAAGGTGCTGGAATGACAGTAGCCAGTCGACCTGAGCCCGGCTGTCAGAAACATCACAAACTATTAAATACAAAAAACTGGAAAACTGGAATATTTCTGCTCTTTCAGTTCAAAAGTGCACTTTTCTTTTGCCTTATGTCAACTGTGTCTGACAGCATAAGAAAGAAATGCCCTGAATCAGAGTGTTTCTTCGATGTCCAATGACAGTTGACTGAGGCTATGGCTTGTTCCGTGACACACCTGCCGGAGCCGTTTGGACATAGTAGGACAGTGCGTCTAAAGGAACCTTGTACTATACACAATAGAAATAAAGTCCAGGGTTTTCCCTACCATTATAACACTTGGGTGCAGCACCTAAGTGTTTTTTCATGAGCCCATTCTCACTCTCAAGGTGTCACATTCTGCTGCTTGGTCATGAGCCCTTGGCGTCCGTTTAATATGGAAATATGGTGTCGTATTTCAACGCACAGGGTACGACAGACGAGTCACTGTGAGCCCTGAGATGTCGGACATGGATGACACGGGCCAGGTGACGTCGTTAAGTAGCAACAACCTGAGCAGGAGGCAGTTGGGTGGTTATGGCGGCACACCAAACAGGACAGTTTGTGCGTTTCATGCTGTGTTTATTTGTGCGTTTTCTTTCTGTCTTTGTCTTTCTTATTTTAGCCATCCCCCTGGTCCTTTCTTCCTAACGAAGTTGTTGTCATGCCCAAACCGAACCAAACAGTACCCAGTAAAACCGTACCTCTCGAAAAAAGACGCCTACCCTTCGCGTTGAAAAATGATGCTCTAGGTGTAACCCTGTGCATCGGAATGTGACGCGTCCGGAATGTGTTGATTTCACAGCACATAAACCAAATGAAAAGGGAAAAACCTATGCTGCGAGTCCTCTACCAGCTTTGTACGTCATTTGCAGTACAGATCCCTTAACTACAGTTTAACCAATATTATTTTGTGATTATTATTTTTTATGGAAAACAAAAAAACGTGAAGAATTATCATATTTGCTTCAGTTTGTCTTGCTCATGTCTGTGTAATGTGGTGGAATGGTTAGAAAAAGGAGCTTATTGCTCTGTTACTCCACCTTATGTGACAATTACAGGAGCAATGGCATAAATTATGTCAAATTAATGAATGAAATTTGGGTCATGGACTCATTTTCTTAGCCCTCTGATAGGCTGCATGTAATTTAAGACTGAGTAAGATTTTGCGGAGCAGGCAGAAAAGCAAGCGTAAAATTCAGATAGCTAGAAAGAAAACAAGATCAGTGAAGAGTGATGAAATTAGATTTATGTATGAGTATGTGGAGGACACGTTCTGGAAAATTCAGACGCAATGTTGAACTGGGAGGGTGGGTTATGTGAGCGTTTGCATGGGCAATAATACCTCAACGCACCACGCGCTTGGTAAGTGCAGACACTATATAGTGCAGCACACGTCATGATGGATGGTGTGTTTGCAGACACCGCTGAACCGTGGACCCCATTATTTCCTGGGGGAGGAAGAGGGGGGAGCAAGGCACCACAGGAGAGAGATAAGAGATGATTGACTAAACCAAAACAGAGGTCCCTCATGGATGGCAGTCTGCTGGCATTATTTGGAAGCCATTGTGGGAGTCAGTGGAACAGCTCAATGACAGCAGAGAGCTGTCACCAGAAGTAAGAAGATCAAGTGTATCCCCTTCCGAAAGTGAGGTAGGCGAGGACTCCACACATGGAGAGAAAAACATCCAGTCATTAAGAATATCTCCCAGACATGTTTGGACTCATCTCCCGCTGAGATCAGGTGGTTCAAACTTCCACGGGAGGGAATACTTTCTCCTTTTGCAGCCAAGAGATGGGATTTAGCAGAGACAGAAACGCAATTACTCTGACTCTCATGCACACAGTGGATCTGCCAACTCAAACCCACAAACGGTGACAGATACAAGATAGTTGTTAGAGATGCACAAATACGTCACATAATTTGTCTAAATGAGCACTGAAAGCAGGAACATAAACACACAGCGGTGCTGCCCAGCTTGAGTTAAGACAGTGGTAAATATCTGTATCACATATCCTGGAAGAAGCATCAGCCCTGGATACCAGCCAATAACCCATAAACAGTTAATGGTTTCTCGGGAAGTGCCCCTTCTTCTTCTTCTCCTGACAACACACTGACCATCCTTTCATTTTATCACCGTTCATCTTTCTTTATTCCTCTCCTCACGCTTCTGTTTCTTCTCTAGATTATGTGGTCTGTGAAGGCAAAGGACAGGCAAAACACTCATGTCTTTTCTTCTTCTGTGGTGAGGTAATTTCAGACACTTTAAATCTAAAATAGAATGTTTTACACTAAGTTCCCTGATGAAAAGAGTATTTAGAGAAAGACCAGACATGCGTTTTAAACCTCACCAAATGATGGTGACTTCCTGTTATGTTAGTTATGTAGTTATGCAACTATGATTTTCCTTCATGCAGATAAAGTCGTGTAAAATCAATCTTTCAACATTGTGCTGTTCATAGGTATGAGAACTGGAACCTTTAAATCTGGAAGAGTTTTTAAAGAGGGGCCAGTCATGCTGTCATCAGTAACTTACTGCTTCTCCCTTCTATTGTTCTGCAGTTTGTCCGTGCATTGTCCTGCTTGTACTGTCGTGACCGGCTGATTGCTGATGTTATTTTCTGTTTTTGTTCTTAACTATCCAACAATATACAATGACTGTCCGTATATTTACTGGGTAAAAACTCAGTAATAAAGGCAACTGTAAAAAGAAGGATTAACAGTTACATTTTGACCATACATCTTTCCACACACATAGTTGCTTTTCTTTTGTTGCTCAGTATAAACACCTTCGATGGGATCCATATAGCTGGTTACTCTACAAGGTGTTTTTAATCAGTTGGATGTGCAGGTACATGTCTTCTTCAGCAGCTGCCGCCCCGACTGCAACATGGACTAAAAGCTGTGGTTATCTATCACTTTGGATTGGCCTTGTTGTTCAAGGACACTCCACACGCTCTTGACTGGACTGAAATCTGCCAATCCACTGTACAGGTGATATAAAGAAAATGGAATTCATGGGTCCGAGACACCTTTTAGTTCTGATGTTCATGTGCCCATGTAGGCACTTTCGAGGACAGACAGTGGTTATCAGTGGCACTCGGTCTCGTCTGCAGCGGGTTGTGATGCTCCTCCCATAACCACCGTTAAAATGTTCCGTGACTTTCCATGTCTTATGTTTGAAGAGCCTTCTGCTTTTATTGGTGCCTGATATGCACTGTATTAACTGTATTATTGACATTAGGTTACTCTTATTACTAAGAAGGATGCACTGATCCGACTTTTTCAGTTCTGATACACAAACCAGGTGCCAGACTTTGGGTATCGGCTGATCCCAAGTACTGATCCCAGACCAGTTTCTGATTCATAAATCATTTCCCTCACTATATGGAAGAGACTAGGATCATTGTTTTGTATGTAAAACTTCAGACTTGACTTAATGAGAAAACATTGCTTTTGAGCTTTGTAAATCAAAATATAACAAATAAATACATATATATAAATGTACTGAGTCATTTACGTTTTGAAACAGATTGTAGAGATGGGCATTTCATACAGAAATACTAATCGATAATCCCTGGTAATTAGTCGTGACTATTCAGGGGGGGTTATTATCCGCTATTGAGCCGACGTCACGGTCATAAAGAGTAAATCACTGATAATCGTTGATCTGTCTGACACAGAATATGAGTCAACATAGCTCATAGAGGACGACTGGACTGGACAGAGCAGCAACAGGCTGAAACACTGTGACTGATTATCTGCAGCCTGTGTGACAGTCAAAGAGCGAAACAAGACTAAACTTTGTTACCTGTGACATTTGCAGGTTTATCTTCTGCTTTACATTAACTCTGCTCCTGAGAACAGCTTCTCTCGCTGAATCTCAGTGAATGACAGATACAAAGAGCCGCCGGGAGCTTCCCTGCAGCCCTGGTACGAGGCGCCGGAAAAACAGGGTGAATACAGTATATTTAAGAGACAGGACTAACTGAGTTTTTATAATATAACAGCGATTACAATATTCGACAATCGTGACCCATCCCTAATAGACAGATGTAAACATAGAATAAAACTAGAACTGAACTGAATAGATCCCATCGACTGGAGACATCGTCACAGATTCCTGATCCGGCTGTTCAATCTATATCGGACCAGTGTGGCCCTACTACGGTTACGAAACTGTTCTGATATGAAGTAAAACATTAATTAGAGGTCATCTGATAGTGAGTTTTTAAAGGCCGATATAATATTAGATTAATCAGCCGTTATCATGCTCAAAATATTTTGACACTGAAAACGCCTCATGCATGGCTGGAATTAACTACTTTTTACTTTAATAGAAACTGTATGACTGTTGAACCGAATGTCTAAGTCAAAGTAATTAATACCTAAATAAATAAACATGAATCACTGAAGATCAAACTCAAAGTAATCAATCAATAAATGTGGAACTGAACATCAAACTAATGTAAGAATCTAGGGATGATTTTTATCTCTGACCTGTTATTTCCCCCGTTTCCCAGTTTAGAAGCCAAACCCGATAGTTTTAAAATGTCGGATTAGTCGATCTCTAAAAGAAATCATAACTAATATCAGTTGAAATAAACCATCTTCACTTCATCGATGGTAGATTTATTAGAGAGTATTCCAACATGGTTACTCATGCGTAACACAGAAGCACAATGTCAGGCAGGTTGGTGTTAAAGTCTGATGCTGGAGGATATAAATATTTAACCAGAGGAGTCCACACTGTGTCATCAGGCTGAGTTTACAGGTGAGTGTGAGAGTGTGACTCACTGTGTCTTTTTAATAATTTTTAAGTAAGTTATTTAGTTTCTCGTTGCACACCACTGCGCTCACTATTCACTGCCCCGCTGCCTGCTTCATGCATATCTGATTACACCGCGGGTCAGGTCACGCATCCCACTGTACATCAGCAGCTGAGGTCAGTTTGTTTAGGTCTGCGGTTGATGGAGAGATAATAATGGATTGACTCCGATGCTGAGCTGTGCAGGTGAGGGGTGAGGCTGTAATTTGCAAAGTGGACCCGCGCACGACGGGAGATGAAAACTCACGGTCACTTCTCATTCTGTGTTGTTATGAATGAAGGGGGGGTCATCACCCTAAAGCCTCAGAGTAAACTGCATACAACAGTGTTTGTGTGTGTGTGTGTGTGTGTGTGTGTGTGTGTGTGCGCGCACTCAGGAATGACAAGTGGGGAGATTATTCCAAAGTAAATTAAGGAGCAGTGATCATCTCTCTGACGGACACAGATTCATCAGTTTTAACAACAGAGTAACAGCTTCCTCTGAGTTTCTTTCTACTGGTTTTATTAAAGTTTTCTTAAAAGTTGAAAGTTTTTGACATCAGCAG
>JAPQRN010000008.1:3057666-3080934 GCA_037367275.1 Coranthus polyacanthus | reverse complement strand
TGTGTGTGTGTGTGTGTGTGTGTGTGTGTGTGTGTGTGTGTGTGTGTGTGTGTGTGTGTGTGTGTGTGTGTGCTGCTGACAGACTGACAAACCAATCTTAGTTCTTTTATTTTAGGCTTTTAGAGTTTTTCTCAACAATTATGGTGAGAACATAATACACGTCGTGATTTTCCCTGTCTCGTCCATCCACTGATAAAAACAGCACAGATCAATGTGCTGTCTTGCCCTGTTTGTCCCACGTTCCACTGTTATTCTACTGAATAACAATGTTTTCAGCTTCAGCCCCTGTTTCACTTTGTAGACAGCCTATAATTGGTTTTATGAGACAATGAGATGTATTGTTAATGGGTTTCCCTGTTTTATACTGTAATCAAGGCAATAGCACGCCATTCATCTTCATCTGTATATTTGCCTCTGCTCTCTGCTACCCTGTGGTTTTCTTTTGTCCTCAGTCAAACATAATGGCAGCAAACGCATCCAAAGCCTTCTTAATGTGGACTGATTGTCTCTTTCCCAAATTCTACCGTCAGTCTGAAAATGTTTGCTCTTTGTTTTTACTTGACCAGTATCCGCTGCAATGAGCATGGCTAAGTCGTCCGAGCAGAGGCCAGTGAGCGTATATCAGACAACATAAACACTGACAGCTGTGTCAGAGGGCAGCCGATAGCCTGTAGAGACTCATTCATCTCCTTTTGTCTTCCTCTTTGTTAGGGCGCAGTCATTCCACAACAGAAACAGCTGACTGTTTCCATCCCACTTGAGAGTTCAAAACACACTATTTAGTAGCTCCTCTGGAGCACAGATGACCTTTGCATCTCAACACTTCACCTCTCTCCTCATTCAGCCCTGCCCTCCTCATCTCACTTCACCCTCATTGTCTCCTCCTCCTCCAGTCCTGACTCTGTGCTTTTTCAGCCCCACTTCAGGGCAACACTCCATGCGTAAATACCAACAACAAGGATTTGTCACACAACAAAGCTGCCATTAAATTGCTGTTTTGTTTGTTCGACACGGCAAGGTTTATTTCCACGGGAGACGATGATTTGATTTGGTAAATACTACAGATTTAGACACAAATCCCCAATGTTTAGACTGGGAGACAGGAAATGCCTGCAACCCTTCTTGTAGAAATTTTACTCTCCAAATTTCTTCATAGTGGTTTCATAATTAATCAATACAGGGATTTGAAACAATAGAGGAAAGCCAGAGGTTCTGGTGCATCCAACTACAGCCATAGTCTTCCGCTGAGTGATTGGACACCATTACACATTTAGAAAAGCAAGGCTTCACATCCAAAAGGAGAACAGCATGAAGGAATTGGTGGTTCATCTGAAATAAAAGTGGCTTAGCAAAATCACGCTTAAGCCCTCCCCTCCTCTCCAACCTGTTTTCTTAAGTTCCGCATCGCTGCCTTGGCTCGTTTAATGACCAAACCCAGATGGACCAGGAGAGACTTGGTTGTACAAGCGGAAAAACCGGAAAGCGTACAACGAGCATGACTGTAAGCACCGGGGGATGCTGTATGAATAAGGCAGAATAGTGAAAAGTGACATAAGGTCTGTGAGTTTGGTGTCAAAAGCTGACATTTAAAGACCACTGTGCTCAAACCACAACGGAGCTCCACTTTGTCAGCAGAAATGTACTGCATGGCTGTGTTAATATGGTGCAATAATAAAAAAAATAATTAAATCTGTCAAGCGTTACCAAATGAGTTAAGAGTTTCTAAAAGCAAATGTGTGAAAAATAAGCAGATAAATACATAAACAACACAGCAGGAGCTAACTAATAAACAAATAATACGTTCATAAACAATGATGTAATAGTTACAAAGCAGGTACAGACGATTCAGACGCTTTCAAACCAGGAAATCACTGCCAGCTTTTCCCAGTCGCATATTCTCACAGACTGGAAACGTTACAAGCAAAATGCAAACGCTGTGGAACTAAATAAAGGCTTTGTTTTAATATCCACCACTTCTCCAAACACTACATTGTCTTTTCTTCCCTCTACTGCCTTCTTTATCATTCATCCTACTTTACAACACTTCAGACCTCTGCGTCCTCGCTCAGCTCCGGTCCCTGTCTGAGACCTTACAGTCCAGAAGAGTCGCTGTATCTGCAATTCATCCCCCTATCCCTCATACTGAGTTTCATTTGAGCCTGTCAGTCAAAGGCCTGTCAGATATGGACTATCCATTTCAGTGGGTTGTTTTTTTTTCTTCCTTCTCGTATTTTGAATGAATTCGGGGAGAGTGACAGACACTCAAAAAGGGCATCTGTGAGAGGCATGCTTTCCCCAAATTAACAAAAAAAAAAAAAAAAAAAAAAACACACAAAGAGTTTCTCTCCAGCTTATCACATACATAAAATATGTGATTCTTTAAACATGAGATGCTACACCTACAATCATTTTTGACGAGTTGTGCAGCATGTTTTGTGCTATGATTTGCGATAGAACCACAGAACAGAGCATGAACATGTATGTGTTATCTTCACATTTCAACTTATGTCATATTTTCTTTCCTAATTTTAACAGACAATATTTGCATCTTGTAAGGCTCACTTGTGTGTAGACGTTTCCATCTACTTTCAATATATATGTCAAATTAATCAGCCTTGGGTAATCAATATGAGCTAAACCTGCTCAACAACGTGACAAATATCATCAGTATCAGTGTCTTCCAGACTGAAATACAGTTTAATATAACAGTCAGCCTGGGGCAATGACAAAACGTTTCCTTAAATAATACATATTTTTCAGAAAGTGAATCAAAAGTATGAGCACTTAAACCAAACGATAAAACGGACTCTGCATCGAATCCCTCTGCAGAATCATGCGGCATTGGCAACCTATGGAGAAAAACAAAAGCGCCATCGCATTAAATATGAAGCCATCGCTAAATCTACGGTTACACGAAGGTATTACATAAATAAAGTTAACTGACCCGGGCAGCAGGATGAACGGTTAAATTCTTTAGCAGAACGGTATTCCCCTTTAACCTGGCGTTGCGTCGCTGCCGCGTTCAGGTGACACATGAATAAATAAGTGGGCAGCACGCCGCTTCCCAGCAGGCACCTCTGGAGACGCTGAGGCTACCTGAGATAAAACCTGTACACCTGACACCCCTGCACAAGCATGCACACGCGACCTCACATGTACACACCGCTTCATTACTTTGACAAAATGATAATGATCCGGGATAAAAAAAAAATACAAATAAAAACCAAACAACAGCAACAGTTGGAACGGACCCGTTACAAAAGACGAAATAACTCGAGGGAAGTGGTCGCAGATGTCATTTTATGTTGGCTATATAACCTAATGAGTCACAACATGGCATGGCAGCTAATCAGTATTATTTTCATCACTCAAAAAACTTCTCAAACTCCCCTCTGATGTGCAAATGCAAACGACACTGCGCACTACGCAATCTGTAGCCGAATAAAACAACTATAGCGCGCGTAAAAGTCGCGAATTACGCACGACTGTAAAGGGCAAAGAACTGACACACTCCACAAACGGAGAGGACTATCCTTGATGTGAAAACATCTTGTGTGCCGCAGTCATGACTCTAACACTGCTTTGTCCATATCAACTCCTAGCAGGATGATCATGTCATTATCATATTGTCCTACCTTCCTCGTCCGTGTCCGTCGCTGGCTGAGCGCCTTTAGATTCGATTGCCTGTCCTGCTGTGATGCGTTACCAAGTATCTGCCCCCCCCCTTCTCCCTTCTCTCCCTCCCTTTCTCTTCTCTCTCTCTCTCTCTCTCTCTCTCCCTTTGGCTCTACTGTATACCCACCAACGCCCTGGCTATTACAAATTTCACTTCCCAGTACGCAGAACTACCACTGCAAAACCCACCAAGGGCAACGTGAACCTTCACTCTTGTGGAGCTCCTGCAAAATGTCCCGTATTATGTATTGGGTTTCACTCCAGCAATTCCAGCACTTACAGGTGCAGCCCCACACTCTTGGGTAGACTATGTTTTCAAAAGATAAGGTCTGCAGCAAAAGGCTTTACTTTAAAAAGTTTACAAAAAAATAAATAAGAAAGCCATCTTAAATGAGTTCCTTATTTTTAGAAGTTAGATGAGGGATGAATTTATTACAGCTCTTCTCAAGCAGCAGTCATAAAGCATAGCCTTGGTGCCTTAATTTCAGAGAAAAATGTAAAATAAACACACTTAGATGTGTTGACAAATCATTTACAACCTTCACAGAAGAGAGAGGGATTCGCTGAGATTAAAGGGATCTATTTATGAGCCTCCTAAATAAGCTTATGATCCAATATATTAAACAGATTACATCTGAAATCCATTATTTAACGGCAGAGGTCATGGATGTAGGGAGGGATAGCCGGTGTGATAGCCTCACCTAGAGTATGTGACTAGAATTACAAATAAAAGAAGAGATTCTACTCTTGGATTGGTCTAATTTACTCAACTGTGACTTGAGTTTGTACTGTGTCACTGCTGAAGAAAACACCTGCTTCAATTCTAAACTGAATAATATTTAAGATTCGTGATGTTTTCAACCCGATGGAAAGGTTCATCTGTGAGACTGATTTCTGTCAAGTTTATTTTGATTTCAGGATATAAGGCTGTATTTTACACCTTTTCTCTTTTATTTGTGTGTTTTTTAATGTGTTGAGGATGTCGACACCTCCATGTGTCTAAAGGACAGGATGTGAATGTAGTCACATGGTTTCAGTCAGCGATGCATAAAAGAAACAGTCTGAGACGCTTTAATGCATGTATTTCAATCAGTCTTTATGATCACTTATTGCTGGAAGATATGGACAAAAAAACTGAACAGATTTTTTTCTCCATGAACTTGAGCCAAAACATGATTCAAAACTAGTGTCTGTCACATGACGGGAGAAACAGATTCACAACCAATACATTACAACAAATAAACGGGTTTTGAAGTTTTGTTGAGCAGGAAAGATCTCAAGGGGAATAATCTCGATTTTGTAATTCTCGATCAGGAAGTAAAAACTCGATTAACTGAATTCATTGGATATATTTCCCAGCCCTGTGTTAATGCGTGAAGAAGAAAACTCATCTCTGTGGACTAACGTCTCATAATGACGCCAAAGTGGAAGAAACCACCTCAAATACGAACCCTTTTTAACAGCACTGGCATCTGCAAACTTCGTTTTCTGTTGAATTCAATCAGGTTTTAAGCCTTGACCTCGTCTTTCTCTCATACGTCAAAGAGCTTTTGATCAGAAATGCATCGTTTTCCTTCACGAACAACAGTTTCATATCTCAATCAATCTGTTCGATTCCTGTTCGATACAAACTGGACGCTGCCTGCAAATCACTGTGACAGACACTGTCTACAACACATTTCAACTGTGTTCATGCCTGGATCAGAGGTGGCTGCCAAACAAAATGTAATTTGGTTCAGATTTATATAAGACTTATTGTTCATTTAGAATCCTACACTTTGGACAGAAAAAAAAGGCTCCAGGCAGTTTTAAGGCCTTAATTGGGCAGAGACCGTTAAGGCGACGCTCGTTTTTACTGGTCGTGCATCCTGTTTAGTTCAGTTAATTAATCTCACAGTCCTGATCCCCGAGGACTGGAACCCTTACTGTTGAATGTAAGAAAAAAATTAAGCATAAGAAACTAACTGAAGAAAAGTGGCTTGTTGAGAAACCAAGCACAACAAATGTTGTTATGTTTGTTGATATTTCTGAAATCTTTCCTCACTGGTGGTCGCTGCTGTTTGGAGGAGTTTCCTCTTTTCATGAGGCTCAGAATTCCTGAAAGCACATCTGTTCTCACTCAGCTTTCAACTCGAGGACGACAAATTTAACTGTTTTTCACAATAAAAAAAAGCCTTGGGATCCTTTACTTAACCCTTCGACGTACGATCCCGGTCAGTTTCAACGTGGACCAAGAAGCCCCTCAAAACAAGGAACAGCCTTTATCTGACATTAATAAATGGGTGATTCATTCTTTTTCTATGACTGAAAACAACTAACAACAAACAATGAAAGAAAGAAGAGGAAAAAATAGGGCCTTTAACACAAAACATTCTCAATAAATAAATAAATGGGTGATTAATTTAGAATTAATGTTTCAGAGAGAGTGTGTTTTTTAGGTTTATGGAGAAAAAATTTAAAATTACTCTCACACAATATCATGTCCTATTTTTACCTAAAAACATAACAGCTGTGATTATTTAAATATACTGTATTTTATCAAAACTGAAAGAGGATGTACGGGTTAAAGAAGGTTACAAATAATATCTTTTATTTAAGATAAATATCAAAGTGTTCATAAAAGGTTCCTGTTTTACTTTTATATCTGATGTTTTTGAGTCATTTTCCTGCTGTTCATGTTTAATGTTGAGCTGTTGTGTATTTTAATCTACATCGATGCATCATGTTCTATAAGATCATCATGTTATCTTATCTCTCTGTTATGTTATTATGTATCTGTGAAAAGTCAGAGAAACAGGCCTGTTTTCAGCTTCGTGACGACATGTTTTACAGAGAATCCAAGAGGGTTTTTAAACAGTTTATCTGGAGAATTTCCTGCATTAAACAGAAACGCTCACGTAAACGTATAAGGTGATCTAATTTGTACTTCCTCCACCAGTGAACACATGCAGGCTGCAGAAACATCAGTCCATGTAATTAACATAAAGGGACGTGTGTCGCACTCACAGACGTCATTTTATGTCGAGGATGACATTTAAAACCAGGGCCTGGGTCGACATGAGCTCTCCGTCCACCCTCCTCTTGTGTTTGTGATGCTCAACGATGCTTTGCTGCTCTCTGGTGGACGTTTTACTGAAATACATCCCAGACGTGTCCAGATGGCTGTTTATTGTCTCCAGACTCAAGAAAGTGTCACAAAGCTGCACTGTGCTGACAATATACTAATAAAAATACTAAATATTTAGTAGTGGTCAACAGGAGTGGAGGCCGAGTAGCGGGAGCTTTTCTCTTTATTTAAAGGGTTAAATAATGATAATAAATAATGATATCGTAAAGTCTTGACGTGTCAATATGAATAAAACTGAATTGAATTGAATGACGTGGTGAAAACTATCAATGCATTTGCAAATGATTGACATAAAGGCAGAGGTAGATGTAATTTTGTATCATGGGTAAAATAATAAATGCTACAACAACAGTTAATACAATATACAGGCTGTATAATGGAAAATAAGTCAGTAAATAATTACCATTTGTTAAAGTAGACCTAAATAGAAAATTACAAAATTAACTTGTTTAAAAGGTGTTTGGTTCAAATCCTAAAGCTCCAAAAGCTGAAATAAGGGGGAAAAAAACGCCAGAATTTGTTCTACAGCTTCTCCTCGCGGTCCAAATCAGAAGACAAAATATAAAAGATAGATGAACCTGACGCTGTGGAAAAGAGAAGACACTTCTGCATCGAGCCACAGAATCATTCCTCAGTCTGATATTTTGGACTTAGTGTCACCTCTGGAGGGTCGCGGGGGGGCTGGAGCCGATCCCAGCTGACATCGGGCGAAGGCGGGGTTCACCCTGGACACGTCGCCAGTTCATCACAGGGCTGACATATAGGGGACGAACAACCATTCACTCTCACATTCACACCTATGGGCAATTTTAGAGTGACCAATTAACCCGTTTAACCTGTTAAGGTTAAGGTGCATGTTTTTGGACTGTGGGAGGAAGCCGGAGAACCCAGAGAGAACCCACGCAGACATGAGGAGAACATGCAAACTCCACACAGAGAGGCCCCAGCCGGCCGCGGGTTCGAACCCAGGACCTCCTGAGGCGACAGTGCTAACCACTGCACCACCGTGCCGCCCGCAACAACAACATGTTTTTGTATTTTATTTATTCTAGTCTAAGTTTGCATGTTTAACTTGACATTTCTACATTTGTAACCCGCAGTAATCGTAACGTGACCGTTTCACTACCGTGCACCATCATGCAGCCGTAGTTTAAAATGTGTGTTTGATAACTGATAAAGGGCGGTTGATTGAAGTGATAATTGATGAAGAGTTGTCCTCTGGACCTTGTCGTGACATGGAGCAGATCTGTCCTTACACAGCGAGTGCGACGGGTCCGTCTGTGTTTTGAGTAATGCGATAGTTTGCTAATGACTTCACAGCTGTCATGTGGAAGAAGCTGAGGCCAGAGTTGGCAGGAGGGCGACGACGGCTCAGCCTATTACACCGGCGCTGCCACCGAGGCTTCCCCAGATACTCATGAACACCTAGACAACCGCCGGCGTAGGTTAATGTGCAGCCTATTAGTGATGGTTACCTAACACCTTTGGAAAGGCTCACCACTGCACTGTGCCAAGATGCACTGGGTCCCTGTCTTATTCTTTTTTGCAGAAGTCACAGTCTGCTTCACAGAACTCACTCACAATTAGAGGCGCTGCTCTTTCTTTTCAGTCCACGGCTATGAACGGGACGGAGAGACTAGGTATAGAGGATTTTAAAAAGCAGAGGGAGTGAAAGGATGTGTTATTCCTCAAAACCGACATGGCAAATGGGGAACAAATTCACAATTAGGACTATTTACATGGTAATTTATATTTCAGCACGACTGTGTCAGCCGTTCTGGAAACAGACGGATCCAAGAGCTCTGGTCTAAGTGAATACATTCATTTCTGCTTCATATGCATCAGTGATGGCATTCTGGGTATCGACCGCTTGGTTTACCACTTGGAACACCTGGATTCTGGCCTAAATACAAGCAGGCACCAACTTAAAGGCGTTGGTCCACCATGTGCCTCCAGAACAGCTTCAGAACAGCCATTGATTCTACAAGTCTGTGAACAACATTCAAACAAAAAATATTCCCTCATTTGTTTTTGTTGTTGGAGAGCGCGGTCTAACATCTCCCATAGGTGTTAGATCATCTGGGTTGAGATCCGGTGACTGTGAAGGTCACAGCGTATGATTCACATCGGTTTCATTCTCATCGAAACATTCGGTGAGTCCTCGTGTCTTACGTACACGCAGTAAAAAAATAAAATAAAACACGTAGACGTATGGATTGAACTCCTTTACTCACGTAAAGATTCACAGGTACAAACTCTGAAACGTAAAGAGTAAGAAGTATTTAGACATTTCTAGCAGCTGCTTCTGTGCTGAACCTCACGTCATCCATGGTGATATCGAGGACGCATTAAGAATGTAGAGGCCTCTGGATACAACCGTAGACACACACACAAAATCCAGGTTTACAATCGTAGGTTTTCAGCCACTCGCTGTTGGAAACATCTGTAGCTCATGTTTAATTCACACCGACAGCCTATGATCACAACCTGAAAGACAACATCAACACCTGGAGATGCTTTCCATCATACATGATTTACAACATACGATTACAACATGATCAACACATGCGGTTCTATGATTCAGGTTCTTCTGTCAATCACGTACAATAGTTGGGTCGCTCTGTCCTGTATAGATAAACCTGTAAGAGTCTGTAATTCATATTAAACAAGATTCCACATCCTGATGTAAAGACACAATGATACAACAGCCTCGTGTCAAGTGAACTCCTCACTGTATGAACGCAATAACATACAGGTCAGTCCATAACACATGAGAAGAGCAGCAGGATGGAAACAGACAGTATGTGATGACTCTGATAATGTTTCATTCTGAAACTACGCTATAATGCTTTTCCCTGTCGACACTTTTTCTGCCAGAGAAAAACGCTGTCAACACAAGACCTGGTGTTTAGTTATTTAGCCTTTCTCAGGTTGTTTCATGGTTAATTAATGCAGTTAATTTTATGACTAAACCCTCGTTACCTCAGTCGCTTCATCCTGAATAATCTATCCTGAAATATATAAAATCGTGGCCCACAACGTCCTGAAAGGAAAAAAAACAACTCGGAAGTCAATAAAAGGCAGTTTTATGTGAAAAACAGGCCTCGAATGGACTGTCTCTCACCTCAAAGTGACAGGTAAGTAATGTTAGTGTCAAAAGAGAGAAAATTTGACATCTAAATATTGTTACAAGGGCCGGTTCAAAGGCTGCATCTTTGATATGCCAACAGAGTTCTGCAGTGTTCAAGAGACAATCGGCCAAGCATACTAACGTGTCATTTTGGGAAAGAGAAGACAAAGCCCTTGCTGTGCAGAATATTCTTTTTCTAAAGCAGATGCCTATATAAGAATTGGAAATGAAAGTTATGTACGTGCTGCCTCACGAGCTTGGGAAACAGAGCAGGCCTTTCTCCGAAGGTGAGTTTCTGAAAGACTGTCCTGATCTGTAACACAATGCAGTGTGTTTCACCAGTTGTGAGATAAACTAATTTAAAAGACGCCGCAGCAGTAAAGTGGACTGTTTTAGATAAGTCATCTTTTCATTGTAACCTCAGCAGATTAAAACATTCACCTGTAAAAACAAGTCAACATTTTGAACCAGGACTCAGGTCTTCTGAGCCCGTTGTGCATCACTTCAGCACGATGCGCGTCATGTTTCGATTCAAATGTTCAATTTGTGGCCCTTTCACTTATTTCATCCAAGTCAATATGACCCTGGTCCTCTAAGTGGACACGTGGACCCGAACCCCCGCGTATCTTTACAAATCGCAGCAATGCAGGAACCTGTCAGTCATCAAACGCGCTGTCGGACACAGTTTCTGACCTTATCGACTGACGTCTTTCCCATAGACTTGATGCAGATGTCACTTTAGCTGCTGCTCCTGTTGATACACGACTGAAGCTCCTGCCATCTGTGCCTGAACAATGAACCCTCTTTCAAAACCACTTAGATCTTTTCCTCTTGTCATTTTGATGCAAAATCACGATCGTCTGGGCCGGCTCAGTATTCTTTCTACATGCCGCGGAGCATGACTGATTCATTACTACTCATGTAACGCACCGGTGGAAACATCTGTATTTGTTATGTTTCTCCACTCATTTCGTGCGGTTTCCTTAATTTGTCACCCGTCTGTAGATTTACCCGTTTTCCTCACATTTGTCCAGACCTTCACGATCCTGTCAGTTCGCGTTATGACAAATGCAGTTTTGCTCTTGCACCATCAGAATTTTAATTTGCCCATTAATAATGTAACGGGTACTGCTACTACAATCCAAAGGCAGCCAACAGAGTGACTTTGCGGAGAGCAGAGGGAGGTGTGAAGTCGCCTCTAGGTGTCACAGACAGTGGTTTGTGCCGACTGGCTTTCACAGTGGATGGAGCCGATCCGGAACATGATTTCTCACAGACAGCTGTAGCAGTGATCCATGAGAATAACCCCTGCAGCCTCCTGAGAGACGCTGTGACAAAAAAGACGTGCATTGAACTGGCTTATGTTGCATGACTGATGCTGCGGAGCCAGGATTTAAACTGTTACCAACGTTACACAATAGCTTCATTAACCTTTTACCACAAACCATGTTCAAGTAACATGTGTAAAATTACACTTCAGCACTAACAGACAAACGTAGAAGAACCTTAAGACCAAAACGCACGTGTTACACTTAATGATTATAGCAAAAACAAAAAAACATTAGACACAGGAATGAGGACAAACAGCTAAAAATGGGTTTTGCTGAGTTTTTACAGCAGCAGTTTGATGTCGACAGAGGTCAAGCAGGCGCTTACGATGCTCCTTAAAGGGTTATGAGTAACCAGTGACCTGCTGGTGGTTAAAAGGTTAACGGTTAACCTGTGACAACTGTTGTTTAGACCCAAAGTCTTACAAAGGTTCAGAAACTGAGTCACATTTTTGTTTATGTTTCACTTATTCCTCCATTATCCTGTTACGGTGAACGCGACCGTGGCCTTTAAGAGGATGAATTGGAAAATCGAAAACTCGCTGAAGCTGGTTGTTAAGACAATTTGAGACACGATATCGCCTTGTGTTGGATATTAATAAATGATCCCTGCGTTTTGCTTAAATATGTGTATAACACTTAGATATTGAACAAGGGTTTAACCAGAGGCTTTAATGTGTAATTTCAAAAGCCTTTTTAACAACTTCAAGTGTGAGCAGAGACTCTTTGATGCAACATGATTCAAACAGACTCGATTCGAGTGATTGGAATCTGATAATACACCTTTTAGATGCACATCCTGTAGGTTTCCTCTTTTTCAAGAACTGTATTTATTATTAACGTGACATCAAAAGGCTTTTTTGGGGCTAATTACACTTGTGCTGTGTGATGCCGTGCAACCCTTAAGGTTCATATTTCAAGGCTCCATAATTTGTGAAAGCGACTGGGCACTTTGAATAGCATAAAGGGCAGTAGAACGCAATTTACCACCGCTGTGTCTTTGAAACAGAGGTGCCTGACGCCGAGCAATGGGCAGAGTAATACATCTAAGTTGGTTTTTGACAGACTTCGTTGCAATAACAGATGGCAGGTTAGGTTCTCATGAATAACAAATGGCACAGTAGACCTTGGCTTGTTTCTCTTAGAATCATATTAAAATAAAATTACTCGGAGCGGTTTGGGATGAAAGGAGCGAGCGTAATTTGCTCTGAGGAAAGAACAAACACATGAAAGATAGGTGTCTGAGAGTCAGCCTGCTTCTCTCTGTCTTTTACTGACTGCTATTACAGATGCTTTAATGGGGTTTTAAGTCACCAGGGACTTAAAAACACTTCTGTAATGACAGACATTTGTCACCCCTCATCCTGCCTTTTGTCCTTTTCTTCTCTGTCCCTTTCCATTAGTTGTGTCTGAGTTAGTTTGTTATTTCATTAAACAGGTTCCACAAATACAACTCAGGCGCTAGTGGCTGAAGAGTAGAATTGCTGACCTTTGTTTTACAGTTTTTTGGTCATGGAAAAACTTCAACGTACAATTACCTTAAACAAAGGGACCAAATGTACAAACACATTTTCTGCTTTGCATCAAGTCTTTCTTACATCAGACACAAAAAATGAAAACTCATTCAAAATGCACACATTTGAAAACAGCTATAAACCAACTGAACAGGAGAATAATTTGACAGTATCAGGATATGAACCGTCCACCGCATCCTTTACAATCCCACGTTTTGTTGATTATGTTTAGTGTCGTATTGTATTGATTATTGTACTGGGATTTCCACAAAACACAAAAAACAAGCCCATAAGCCTATGTTTTTTCTGAAGTCTTTGTATTTTTGTGTTCATTGTAGATGTGCTGAACTGGAACTTTCTTCGAAGAGGTTCACGAAGTACGAAAGGCAGCGACGGTTAGTTTAAAGACATTAGACGTATGAGACATTTCATTAGAAACGGCGCCTTGAAGAGAGATGATTGGGCTTCATTTTGACACTGAAGTAACACGTTTGAACGTCACGTGCAGATCTTTGACACAATGAGGCAAATTCTGCAATAAGTGTGTAAACAATCTGCAAAAACTGAGGATTTAGGACACGTTGCTCTGTTCGTGACGAGAGAATCTAATATCTTTTTTCTTTCTTTTCGTACAGGAGGCAATGGCCCAGTTGTTCCAAATGTAATAATTCATTTGTTGAAGCGTTCTCCTTTCGTGTTCTTAATTTATACCCCCTCTCTTTCCTATTTCCTGAACTTTATTCTTTTCTGTTTTCCACCGTCTCTTCTCGGTAATGAGAATGTGGAGAGAATGTTTTTCATTATACGTAAAGAAAGAAGGATGTTTACTTTCCAGAACTTGTGTAAAGTTTGCCTTTTGAGGCTGTGGACGTGTCACATATAGAGATTATTTTAAAGGAATAACACGCTAGAGGTTTATTTCTATGATTATGTCAAAGGATTGACCATTTCTAACAAGTGTTTATACGGATTTAACTGATAAGATTCTGCTGTTTTTAGATTTTTACTGCACATAAAAAAATACACGAGAGACTACATGCAGTACATAATTATTGTGAAGTGAAATAAATAACAGAAAGAAATGTGCAGGAAGAGTCAAAAATATTAAAAGTGATGGATTTATAAAGTGAACTGAAACATTCTGAAAACAGACCGGGTTGATAATCTAATCTGAAGTTACTACGTTCAAAACTGGAGGATTTAGAAATGAAATAAAAATACGCTCTGAGCTCTGGGTCATCTTCCAGATCAGCATCAAAGAGGAGCAGATCTGCACCATCTTGTAGAAGGACCGAGATACGACACATTCCTACCTTGTGTAGAATGTTCGAGTCTGTGCTGCTGTTTTTGAGTTTTTGAGCAGAAAGACAGACCTGGTGAAGGTGAAAACAGATCTGAAAAAGGTTTAGAGGAACAGACGAGAACAACTGGTAAATCTGTTGGAAAATGAAACACTTTGTAGAAAACGCTCGTGCTCACATTGTGCTGCTCGGTCGTGAGCCTCTAGCGTTCGTTTCAGTGTCACTTTTTGATGTGATGTGACCGGGTAGAAGTCAATGACCTTAGACGCTGGAAATCGACGACGTGGGTCGGGTGACGTTGTAGGAAGAAGTCTAAGTGGTCTACGTTTTTGGACTTCACACAGGAGACCAGGGTTCATGTCCCGGTTCACGCTGTGTTTATTTGTCGTTCCATCTTGGTCTTTCTTATTTTAGCCCTTCCCTCGACCCTTTGTCCCCAAACCAAACCAAACCAAGTACTTCTTATGCCTAAACTTAAACAAACCGAGTTGGGAGTGAGAACATGTCGTTTAGTTTGCTTTTGAAGCCCAAATAATGTCGCAGTAGGAGACGTATGATTGTGTAAAACAGACTGAGGGATTTTTCTTCATTACAGATGCCGTATTCTTCTAATGACAAATAACGTCGTCATGTATAGCTGGATGCGGAGATTCGCGACACAAGTGGAACCAGTGGCAGAACAGGATGTTAGAAAGAAAACAACAAAGTACAGTCCTGAGCAAATCAATATGTTTTCTTACTCAACAAGAATATCTTAGAGGTAAATCAATATATTTTTCTTCTGCATGTTTAAAGGAAGAATGTTGGACCCACTCTACAATCTCAATGTTTTAAGTGTTAAAGAGATTGATTAATGACAGGATTTCACTCCTCAATTTAGAGCAGAGAAAAAGGAAAAGTCCATCCTGTAGTTGCACTTGGACTATGAACGTCCGTAAAGGATTGTACTTTAGGATTGTCTTCACATCCTCTTGTCACTTCGTCTGCCTCCGCCGCAGTCATCGGAGAACTTACATGACAATAAGGCAAATGTGACAGAGTTACAAATCAAATTAAAGCGCAGCAGACTCCAGACAGATAAAAAGAGCTGCATAAATATTCCTTCCTATTCTTGTAGCGGTTTAATATTTCATCACTGCGTGTCATTTTCAAAGGCAGAACTAATTGCTGACATTAATTACTAATTTCACTGATGGCATTAGCAGCGATAAGATGATGATCAGATTACTCAAGCTGTATTATACTTAAACACTCACCAAACTGAGGGACAATAATACTAATAATAATAATAATAAGAGAAAAATGAACAGAAAACAACACACGTCAACTGAAACAGCAGCTCCAGTAAAACCAGTCACACACACTCTTCATATTTGTTCAAATGTTGACGGTTAAACGGGTCCAGTCGAGATCTTCAAAACCTTCAGGATCATCAAAACCTTCCACACACTGAGGTGAACTCTTTACTGTCACTATGGACACAACGTGGCCTTCAGCAAGATGTTCTGGTTTGGAGAAATATCTCACAATATCAAGCTTCACAACGTAACGCTCCGTTTGAATTTGGACAGCTGACATTTTAATGTAACAGGACACAGTTACACAAACCAGAGGTCGACCTGTTGTGGATTTTAAAAAGGACCATATTATGAGAGTTCGGAGCGTTTCACTGGATTAGAGCCTAACTGTTGAAGTGAATCATCTGAACACTCGGATGGACGGTCTGCGATGTTCGATGATCTTCGTTCGTCGTACGATCTACTTTTCAGACGCATCGTGCAGATCATGTCACAAAACATTTACAGCGCTGTCGAACATTTCCTACTAAGTTAACATTCACTTCAAACGGTCCGTTTACCTGTTAAATTACGGTATTTTACAGAAAGCGTTGCATTATGGGTTTGTATCACAAGGCTGAGTTTATTTCACTTGATATCGAAGTGTTTGGTTTTAGTCTGCCTTAACCTGCAGAGTTTGCATAACGTGACGGATTCTGAACACTGACCTGCAGTGAATCTGTGCAAAAACATTGTTGATTCATTTTAAATCTCAACAAATGAGGCCACGGCCTGTAATTAATGAAACGCTGCAGCATCACAGACGGATGCAGGAACATGTGGACGACAAAAAGCATCAGACACAGACTAAACCTCCAGGAAACAGAGACAACTGGTTATCGTTTGGTTGTAGCTCGTCTACGTTTTCTAAGAGGTGACATTCAGATCATGGATCGTGATTCTGCTTCAAAAGATCCTCACGTGACGTTTTGGCCAGATTCAGCAGACCTAGAATAAATCTGAATCACTGAACATCAAAAGGAATTAATCAATAAATGTGGAACTGAACATCAGACTAATCACATCCAAGAGGGAGTGAGTTTTGTGTTTGAGCTGTTATTTTCCATGTTTCCCAGTCGGTGCAGATTAATCAGTTAAAACGGAAAATAAGAGCAATATGAGTTGTTATTAATCTTTCTTATTCTTTTTATTTCCAGCAGCAGGAGGAGAAAATGCCAGATCATGTGAAGTAGATCGTCTTAAAGGGGAATATTTTCTGGTTTCTTTCCTCCTTTGTGACAGAAAACTCTGGACTCATAAACCAAACAAATGAGAGTAAATGTCAGTCGCAGCCCTAGTTCTGACAATATATGGAAACTTCGAGACCTGCTTCATATTGACAATGACCATCATTAACAGACACTGAATGAATTAATATTAAAACTCAACAGGATCTTAAACAAACACATCTAATTTATTCACTAACCAAACTCTTTCTCAAACGCATTAATGTCAGCAGTTCACACTCAAGCTGTTTTCAAGCAACGCAGTTTCACTCAAATGGTTTATTCATGTTTTTTTTTTCCCTTTTCTTTTTTTGCCGTGGGTGGTTAATACAAATCCACTCAAAGTGACTGATTCAAACGCAGCCAGATGCCAAAATAGTCTGTATTTAATATTTATTCTAGCCACATGCTGCTCGATCGGAGTTACTCTTTCTGCGCATCTATTTCCAAACCTTTGCCCTTGAACGTCTACTTTTGACCCTGTGTCACACATTACATGCCTGAGAATCCTGAGCGGAGGAAGGAATATATAACTGAGGTTGGACGTTTACATACACGTGGATAAATGCATTCGAAGGTTTTCACTATTCTATTTCATTTCAGTATAGATTCACTCTGTTGGTTTAGTTGACTGTTACATTTCAGAATGACAGTAAAGAGAATATTTAATTTTAGCTTCTGTTTATTTTATCATGTACATGTGGCTTTTCTGATTGTCATTATGATGAAAAATGAATTTACTTTATGAAAACGCAAAAGAAAAATGCAGCTGGAAATGCGACTTACAGGTGACCACATGTCCACACACGTGTCCACACACGTGTGAGGACACGTGTCCACACGTCTCCAACTAAACATCAGACATGATCCATCAGCTCATGACACTGGCTCAAAACAAAACCTACATCCAGAGTATGAGCAGGTTTGAGCACAGCGGTTAACCATGGTGACAGTTTTGTAAAAGTGGGAATAAAAAACACCAGGGAGATGACTTGACCTGAACGAAACAAATGTCATTCTAATCTCGTGTCATTTACATTTATGAAAAGAACGATGGTTGATTAATATCATTTTAGTATCAGGACAATAACTTTATGAATACATGACCTTAAAATGAGGAGAATTTATCGTCAAATATCATCACATTCAGAGGGTTTTTCATCCTCCCCGTCGTCACCGTTGTTTTGCTCTCGGAGGTTATGTTGGGCTTCTACTCTTTATAGTATTTTAAGGTTGTGTCTCGAGTTAATTGTGTTTTATGACTGAATAAAATGAATAAAATTGAATTAGGTGTTTTTAGAGACAGCAGAGTTTTTTGGAGCATATTGTCGTTGCAGTTGGAGAGAACGGAGGGAAATTACATCAAGTTGAAGTTTAAAAACCTAAAAGCTTTTGGGAGAACATTCGAGCCTCAAACACTGCACGTCTCCACAGTAAAGGAAGTAGAGGTAGATAGGGTAGGGTAGATTCTAACAGGAAAAACCTCATAACAGATTAATCAGTTCTGCCAATTCGGAATTTTAAACCATCCTAATGCACAAGGTGAGAAAGAGCCCAACGTCACGTGGTTAAAACTTTCCAGACGTGTGTGGAGAAGGGAAACGGACATCCATCCACTGGATTCAGATGGACGGAAACGATTAATATATGTCACACCATATAATGCCACTGTGCTTAGTTTATCACATTTAGAGAAACTTCTACACATTATTTAGGCAGAAAAGGCTACAATAAATCCAACTAATTCGGACTTGTGTCTTTTTCCAGGAAAACTGCATTTTCAGCAATGGGGGATGGAAAAATGTTGCCAAAAATATGTCTGTTTCCACTTTTGGGAGAATGGAGACAGTACAGATGGGCTCGGGAAATCTGGCTCAAGAAATTATTCAATTATTTAGGCTCTAATAATAGAACTCCCAAAATACAAACTGTAAAATGGGTGATGCTTCCCTTGTTCTCTTTGTGTTTTGCATTTTATCACATGTTTCTTTATACATCTTATTAAGTCGAAGAGTTTATTACATAGGCAGTAGGATTATACAACAATATCAAACTTTACACCTCCCCTTTGTGCATCACCATGTAAAAACACTGCCCACACACTGATAGAACACTGTATATAAACCACAAATGAAAGATGTTTTCTAATAAAACCCTCATACAAAGTTTAATGAGGAGAGATGACCAACAAAGGCCACAACTCAGAGAGCAATGGACCGATTCCTCTGCAGCATCATGAGTCACTCAGTCACGACCAAGAACATCCTCAGCACTGGAGCCGTGTAGGTGATTAGAAGCACTCTGTAACAATGCATTCAGCGTTGATTTAATGATGTTCTGTGACCTATTTTAGAGTCATATATGTTCACAACCACAGGGAACATGACTCACCTAAGTGCAGGGAAGAAAAACAAGCTCAAAGAAATAATAATACTATAATGAAATATAAGGATAGACACAGAAAAGAAAAATCTTGCATCCATGCTGCTGCAAAGCAAACATCTGCAGGGCTTTTTCCTGCACAGAGAATGAAGAGGTGGCCACGTCCATCACATTCTGTGCATCCTTGAGCTCTTGACGAGGGGCTTCAAGGGAAACACTGCACTCAGTAAGTTTCTGTCGATTGGAACAACAGTTGAAGCGTGACACGGATGTGGTGGCTGTACGTTTTTACCAAATACAAACATTACTTTACAGGTGTAGAAGGAGGATTTTGAACTCTCTTGTAGGATCCCAGAGGGGTTTTGTTTTACCAACTGATCCCTTGAACTCCAACAAAAGTTACAGCCTGTCTAAACTACAGGGTGAAGATTATGAGATAAGTAGTAAATCTGCAAACACAGACACTATGACATACGTAGAGAGGTGAAGCCCCGCCCCTTCCACTGCCCCATGGGAAAAAATATAAACATTAGTCACATAATGTTTGATCCCATTTGAATCATTCTATCAATTACACATATGACGTTTGTCAAATTAAAATACGATTTCACGAGTCAAGAGAGTCGCAGTTCGTGGTAAAGATAGTGAAGTAACGTAGTTTAGTGCGAGATGGACTGCATCCCTCGTGTCACATGATACGCGTCACATGTACCATGTTACCTTGACACATTTCACCTCCTTTGTTGAGAGGGAGGTGAAAAAGGACGTGAGAATCACTACAAGTCTGGAGATGTTGAAGCTGCAGAGATGTCTTCAGCTGCTCTGAACAGACGATGATGTCTCTTACGTGACTTTTGCTTGTGTAAGTCTTTCTATTTAGGTATTTTCACAGGCTGGAACTCTTTTACAACAAACTGCATCTTTCCAACAAACCATCACTTTCCATGTGGTCTGTGTATATAAGCTGGATCCAGTAAACTGAACTTCGCCTCACTATTCCCTGATTTTGCTGACTTGAAGTAGTATTTGTTTGATAAAGTAACAGTATAACTGACTATCATACTAATTAATGTAATAATTGTCATTTTCTTCAGAACATTAGAACTTGAGCTTGAGCCAGTTGAAGGTGTGGTTCACATGATCAGGATGGAACCACGAAAAACCCTGACTTCCTTGGTCTTATCCACAGGCTTGTTTTGTTTTTACCCATAATGAAGTGTGTATGTACCTCTATCCTGTCCTTTTTCAGCATTGATTGGTCTGGAAAGCCGCACCGACCAGAGTGAATCATCTGAACCGCTGTGACGAAGGGAGGTAAAGTCATGTTGATGGCTCGTAATAAACATGCCACACTCTCTAAAAGCTGAAAAGTCTGATGGCTCCCGGAAAGCTTTGAAGTTCTGGCTCACCTCCGTAACCTACCACCATTTCATGTCTCCTCTTATTTTCTTTTGTTCTTATTATTAGGGAGCTGGCGAAGACTTCAGGCGTATCACCAACTCGGATGTGTACCACGGAAAGAAAGATCAAACCCTGCGCTGTGCGTCTGTCTGTGCGTGTGCATTCATTTGTCTTAGTCATATGTAGCGTCTTGTTAAGCAGCAACTTTCTAAATTGCAGTTTCCAGCTCGTCAATCCTGACCCAGAAAGGCAACAGAAAATGTTCGTTTTTTTTTGGGTCAGGGACTTTTTTTCCAGATGCACATACAGTATTTTGGATGGGCAGGTAATGCAGGAAAGGCCAGTTTTAGAGAGCATCAAATATTCATGTGTGTCTGTAAAGCTTCCTTGGCCTGCAGGTATCCAGCTGCCTGTGCTCTTTTATCACTGTCCGTCTACGTGGGCCCCGAGGACCTAGATTCTTCATGGTGGAATGATTAGACAGTATGGGGGTGATCCTCAGAGCACAGGACTCCCCTGAACCGCCCTGCCTGGGTTGGCACAGTAATATAATATCAGGCTCAGTTTTTAGCCAGATGCCTGTGTTGATGGATTAGTTCCACCGGTCGTTTCGTCGTTGTGACAAAGCGCTGGTCACAAACACCTACCCAGACGGGACCACCTGAGCTTCACTGCATTGTTTATGCAGTATTTCTTGGCTTCAGACCAGACAAGAGGAAATCCAGGTCACCACAGTAGCTGTGTTTCCATCAAATATCAAGTGGATTTGAAGTGCACTTTTAAAAAGTCGCAAAAAACGAAAATCTGAATTTTCTGCGTTTCCATTAGAGATGCAATGGATTAGTCGTCTATTATTCAACTATTCTGATCATCGAAAAACAGTTTAAATCATTTTTTTAAGAATTAAAATAAATTTTCTGATTCCACCTTCTTAAATGGGTATATTTTCTGGGACATCATCATGAACTGATCAGCATTTTTCACCATGTTCTGACATATTATGGATCAAATAATGAATCAATTAATAAAAATAATCAACAATAAAAATAACCATTCTCTGCAGCCCTAGTTTCCATAAACAGGTTTGAAGTGAATAAACTCAGCTTTGTTGTGTCATCAGCAGGTGGCGCTGTAGGTTGCGTTACACATGGCTCTGATAAACAGAGAAGAAGAAGCAGAGCATCCTGTTGTTGTTTTCCATCTAAAATGGCTGTAATGTCTTTTTTCATGGATGAGACAGAGGAATAATTCAGTCTCCTCTTCAGTCCACGCGACCTCTTGAACCAGACATGTTTTACACTTCATCAGAATATCTGGAAGACGCTCAAACAGCTGATCAGTCACGAGAGACTGTTCACTACGTCGGAATGTATTCAAAAAAGGTGTTTCCATTTCTCCTTATGTATTTACTCTTTTATGAAAAAGGCGAAAATCACCTCAAGCAAGCAAAAAAAATTTTTTGTGAAATTCGGGAGGTTTTTCCATTTTTTTTTCCAATTAAATACTAATTATCGGCGCCAATAAGAACTTTATACAAACTATCGGTAGAGCTTGGCTTCAACAGCGCCTGATGGATTTTTCTGGACCTAAACTGGAGTTACTGACTTTGAGGGAAAATAACAGCTCTGAAAAAGATCAAAATCACTCCCACTAGATTATTTAGGATGAGCTTGAGGTTGATTCAGATTCATTTATTTCATAGAGTACGTTCCTGTGGGACACGTTACGAATGTTGACTTACATTTAGATGTAACGTCTACTTTTTTTTAAACTTTTTTTTCCTCTGCAGATTTCTCAAAAGTTCAACATTTTTGGATGTAAACTTTAATCTGTTTGAACTCATGTTTTCTCTTTAAAATCTAAATGTCTCTATAAGTGGACAAAATGGAGACAAGGGATACAAATGCTGTGCAGTCCTTCATAAAGCGACTTAAACCTGGTCAGCCTAAAGATAGCTGATTTCGGACATGTCGATCGACCAATTATCAGCTTTTTATTAGTATTATTATTATCCTAATTATAATATCGGCCTTTAAAAATCCATTATCGGTCGACCTCTAGCTGAGGTTTTTTTTTATTTACTCTTCTGTGAGGTCCTGAGTGGTGTTCCAGAAACATCTCGTCATCTGATTCTCCAAAGTGGAGCTTAGGACGTGAGACAGAGAGAGAGAGAGAGAGAGAGAGAGAGAGAGAGAGAGAGAGAGAGAGAGAGAGACTTCATGAACGCTCGGTGGAGCTCAAAGTCTCTCCCTTTACTTTGCCGTCTCCTTTTCACTTTCTGCCTCAATACTATTCCACACCTCGATTTTTTTTTTCCTCCAATATTTGCCGATGTCATTTGGATCCCCTCTGCTCAAACTCCACAGCTTCAGCAATTGATGGAGTGGAGGTCGGAGACTTTCACGCGGTAGAGCAGCAGCTGTCAGCAACAGAGTTGCAATAAAGAAAATTGCCCGAGGGGGACTTAAACAGACGCAGAGACACGGCGAAGACGGAAGAAAGGAAAAAAAAAAAAACCGAAAAGAAAGACTGCTTCAGGTGATTGAGTCGCGATGGAGGCGCACGGCATGTGTGATTAAGGAGCCCTGCTTTTCTTTTTTTTGGGGGGGAAGCGCCCGCTGTGTTAAGGTGGATTACAAAGTGAACAATCTCAAGAACTGACCGGGACCGCCTTTGCTCATTTCACTTGACGGATTAATCTCTGAATCATGAATGTGTCGCCCCCAGACCGCAGGAAAAACATGCGAGAACTGGCTTTGGAGATTGGCATCCGAGTTCTGCTTTTCGGAGTTTTTGTGTAAGTGAAGCCTCATTCCAGTGATGAGTTTTCTATTCTTTGACAAAACC
>JAPQRN010000008.1:3035510-3052851 GCA_037367275.1 Coranthus polyacanthus | reverse complement strand
TGGCCAGTGCCTTGCCTTTGACTCCCCTCAACTGTCCAGTCGACGGATGAGGCAGGGGGAGTCATCGAGATATCTTTTCCTATCCTAACCCCAAATTCTTTGTTTTTCAGTATTGATGTGGATAGCCTTTATACAAATATTGATATTGCGTCAGGGTTGTCTGCAGTTAGAAAATGGTTCCTGAAGTACCCAGATGAAAATAGACCAGACAAAGAACTCTTGGAATTATTGGAAATTAATTTGACTAAAAATAATTTTGAATTCAATGGGGAATTTTATTTACAAATTAAATGTACCGCTATGGGGAAAAGATTTGCTCCGGTGTATCTCTGGCTAATATCTTTATGGCTAATTGGGAGGAGGAGGTTTTAGCTAAATGTGATAAGAAACCTCTTCATTATTTGAGATATTTAGACGATATTTGGGGAATTTGGATTGGATCTGAGGAAGAATTGGTCAATTACATTGAAATTCTAAATTCCCATGACCCTTCAATTAAATTAAAATACAATATTGATAAAAATTCAGTTGATTTTCTGCATACCACTATTTATAAGGGAGTTATGTACAATTCAACACACAAACTAGATATTAAAGTTTATTTCAAAAGTACAGATTCACATGCTCTACTTTACAAAACTAGCTTCCATCCAAAACATATTTACAAAGGGTTAATCAAATCCCAATTGTTGAGATTTAAAAGAATATGCACTCAGGAGAATGATTTTAGAGAAGCTGTTAAAATTCTTTTTGGTGCTTTAAAACATAGAATTAAAACATTTGAAAAAATGTTTGAAGTCCTTTACTACGGTAAAACCAGGGAGAACGGGAAAGATTATTCTGTTTATAATGACATTTCCATCCGTCAGTACAATCATTAATCACAAAATCAAAACCAATTATCAAGATTTATTGAAAGATAAAGGGTTCTTAGAGGATCATCAGCTTATATCAGCATATAGGAGAAACAAAAGTCTGAGTGATTTTTTGGTACGTGCTAAAATAACCCTACCCACGTGGCACTAATCCTGTCTCCTCCTTATTAGTTACCTGGTGTCTTGGGAGTCCGGGGTGATGGCGCCTAGTCGTACCTAGCCCTGGACCTTTCTGCTCTCGGGGTTCTGGAAAGGCAACGCTTTGATGGGGCTGGTCCTGGGATTCCTGGGGGGGGGCACTAGTGCAATATTTAGTACAAATTCGAGGTGGAGACATAGATCTATACAAATGAGAAGGAGATGTAACTCTTTAGCTGCCGGGTGTCTTGGGGGACCGGGGGATCGGCCTAGTCGGACTGCCCTGGTCCTTCCTGCCCTCGGGGTTCTTGGAAGGCAACGCTTTGATGGGGCTGGTCCTTGGATTCCTGGGGGGGGGGTGCCTGTGTAATCTTTAGACCTCTATCTCTGCGCCTATGCCTATTTGGTGAAGATTTGCGCGTTTTCTAAACTTAGGTTTAGTAATGGAGACACACCCTGGGACTTGATCGATCCCAGCGGGGCCGTCCTCAGAGGAGGGTGTCTAGTGGTAATGGCTGAAACGCCCGATGAGTCCGAGGTACACTACTGATGAGGTGTTCCTTTTAAAATAGCCTTTAGTTGCGATTTTTCTCATGTCCTTACAATTCCTCTGTGGAGATCAGTTATACGATTTAACTCCTTTGACTGGACTACTGCCCAATCGGGACATAAATTGTCTATATAATTTATTGATGGGATTTTCCCCAATCTCCAATTTTTTGGAGCTTCATGACGAATAGAGGATTAAGAAAGACTTAAAAACCCAATCGGGACATGGATTGTCTGCATGACTCCTTGATGGGATTTTCCACAATCTCCAATTTTTTGGAGCTTCGTGAAGAATGGTGGATCAAGAAGGACTTAAAAACCCAATCGGGACATGGATCGTCTGATGACTCCTTGATGGGATTTTCCCCAGCCTTTCATTCTTGAATCTTCGTGGGACTCCACTAAGCTCTCTTTTTTGTCCTCTCCAAGGCATGCATATGTTTAGGCCATGAACATTTTTAACAGCCCAATGCAGGGGGAGCCATGAAGAAACATGCGTCTGCCAGTGCCTTGATGTGGGCTCCCTACACCAAACCAGTGGGGCTATTGGTCCCATTTGGGGGGAGTCCTAGTTTTTCACAAACCTAACCCTTTAAATCCTGGTTCTCCCGGGGTTGGTGCCATTCCCTTTGGGCTCCTTCAGGACCGCGTCGGCCCTGGGCTGCTGGCGTCTGTGCCCCCTCGGGGGCATTCTCATTGGCGAGCCTCCATTTTCACACCCACCCAACCACCCACCCACCTACCTACCTACATCTCTCACTATCTTAACTTTACCCGAACCCTTTGCAGCAACCCCAACCCAAAGACTAAAATTAAAGTTCTCTGAAAAAAAGGAAACCCTAGAAAATATCTCTGAGTTGTTTTTATTTTTAAAAATAAATTTGAATACAATACATATAGAAACACTTATCTGATGTTGTACAGAGAAACATCAGCATAATTTACATATAAAATGTATTTTTTATTACAAAATTCAACATATCCCCTTTTTTACTGACAGGATACATTATAGAGTAAACACAGTAAAATACATTAAGTTTAACCACACTGAAGTACATTTTAATAGTGTACTATGAAGTATCTCTTAGTATCATAAAATGTATTATTTAAGTACTTTCACCTTTCTGCTGTGTTGTATTTAAAACAGCAGAGCATCTGTCGCTATGAGCAGTTAATGGAAAGCCTTGTCTGACAATATTTTCCTTTGGTTAATCTGTGATGAAAAATGTGTTACTAAATGAATTATTATCTCCATCCATGGAGTAATAGCTCACTATTATGTTTCTACACTGTGACATAATATTATTTAATGAGTTCCACCTTAGTGAAATCAGTCCGATAAAAGATTCCAACTGAAAGGTTTACACACCACATAAAATGACATGATGCGTGTTTACAAACATTTAATCTTACTATTAGAGCTGTTGTCTGCATTGTTTAAGTTGTAATGTCCTTGTCTTTTGTAAGACATTGTGTGTGTATAAAGTCATTTTGTTTTGACTTTTGTCACAATAAAAGTTTTTGTGGACCCCAAGAAGAATAGTTTCAGCAATGCTGTAGCTAATGGGGATCCTAATAAACTAAGTGGCAAACATAGACTCCAGTTCTTTTATATCTGATAAGCAGTCATTATCTGTCCATTATACATTAAATTGTGTAGACTTTTGTGTTTTTCTCTTTACTGAATAATGACCACATTGTGTCTCAAACATACAGGGAGCAGATTTATCTGATGAGCCATAACAGCATTTCATTTATGTAAAAACGTACTCACATTATTATTACTGACCTTTCCTTCTCATGGTTTAATACTCCTGAATCTTTTCTGGAACAAGACACGAGAATGTTAGTGATGTAAAGCTGGCATGAACAATCATTCACAGCAGTTAATTGGTTAAACACAAGCCTTGTGTGTCGTTACATGTGTACAGTATCTGGAGACGGATGGTTTTCTGCAGCCTCCCATCAGCTGAATTATGGCGGGAAAATCAGAAAAGTAAATGTTGACGCAAGCAGATATTTGATGGAAAAGAACATCTCCGGTGGTTCAGATGAGTTTTAAGGTATTTGAGATGTTACGTAAGGTGAAACAGTAGTTTTTATCTTCAGTTTATATGGTAAGATGATTGTCCAGACACAGTATCTCTGTATCCAGTCATGCAACAATAAACACATTATAGAAAAAAAGCCAAAACATTTACATCATCAAACTGTACAAAATGAAGAGACATATGAGACATGTGTTTCACATTAGTTGGAAATTTACAGTTTTTGCAGCACTAGTGGAAACTTGTGCTGGTGAAAAATAGTATACAGTTAAAATATGTCGGTGCGGATATTTTTGATGGATATTAGCCTCTTAATTTCATTTTAAACATCACTTTTCATATACGGAGCCATATACAGTAATGACTCTTACATAAACCTCAACATTCCTTTAAATGCAGCAATGTCATCCCTCATACAAAATCCTTTCATGTTTTCTCATTTTCATTGTCAATTCTCCTTCGCTATTTCTTTTTCTCTTGAATCTTCTCTGCAGAACCTCTTCTTTCAGGAGTCTCATGTGAGGACGTTTGGATCTGATCTGTGGAGACAGAGATGTTCAGTGGAGACCTGTGGTCACAGTTATAAAGATTCCTAGTGCAAAGACTTGCTCCTAGAGATTCTAAGAAAATTGGTTTAATGGTACAATCCACAGTAAAAGCATTTTCACTAAGTATTTTTTTTTTATGAAAATGATCTCCCTCCCCTCTAGCATTTTTGGAAAGTGTCAAAAATAATCTCTGAACATTCTAACGCACCTGAAACACATGTCACATGATGAAGGTAGCTTATAATGCTGCTGAACATGGGCTCATTTTTGCCTCTCCTTAAATAAGATCTTAAATGAATACTACCTGTTTGAAAATACAAACAATCAAACTAAAACCCTTGTGATTCATCAGCATTTGGTTTCAACACCGGCATCCTGGGTTTCTGTCTTTCTGCACTAAGATTGACATTTTTAAAATAACTTTTTAAAAATGACTAACCCTGACTTTTCACCATAACACAGGATTTCTGTGGGTCCTTAAAAGTTTAAAATCTAATAATATTAATTTATTAATTTTGTCTTGAATCTGATTCTGGCAGGACTTAAAAATGGATTTGATTATGAAGCTGCCATTACATATATATATATATATATATATATAAAGTATGAAGATGTTGTCCACTGTATTTGCTCATGTGACAAGACAATGTGATCAACCTAACCCTAACCCTCAACAGCAGTGTACTGCTTATACCCTGCCTTGAGGCCCACTGTAACTACCTTACATCATTGACCAAGGACATAAAATGCAAAGTCCAAATAAGATTCATTTGTTATTGGTGAGGACACTAAAGGGTTAATTTGATTTGTGGTGTTCTATTAAACTGTGAGCTCAGGAGAAAAGTGGTCTGTACCTGAATGTTTACTGTAACCAGGTGAAGTCCAGTTTGCTCTCATGACCCAGTGCAATCATGGAGTTCCTGTTTGGACCAGCAGCTTCCACTGGTCCCAGATCAGGTCTGAGGAGAATGATAGACTGTTAGCACTGAAAGATGATTGTTTTATTTTTTGTTACACACACCAGGGTTATTATAGTTAATGAATACGAAGACTAAAACACAAACAACTAATGAAAAAAATAATTTCATTAAATTAAATACAAATGACTACAAAGTACAAAGGAGTATTAAGGCCACATTGGAGAACAAAAGATAAAGTTGCAATATTATATATATATGAAATGATGAACACAAATCTTTCACGTCATATAATCTTCACATTATATTAACATGACCTCTAGGTTCAGTTCACTTTGCACACAAACAGTGGCTAGAAATGTCCATCATAGGCAGAATTTAGACTTTTATACTTTGAGGACATTTCAGAGCCTTGACTTTCTCACTTTTACTGCAGTAAAGAATCCATAATTCTACTTTCACCACACTCTGTTTTTACACCAGTATCTGTTCAATATTAGTATCTGTTCTACTGGTGTGACAGCAGTATTGATCCTAAATTAAAACTGATTGAGCTACTAGTCTTTACAGTTGTGGATGTCTGTGTATGTGTTCAGTCTAGTGAATCCTGGACTGCAGCCATATCTCAGCAGGCTTCCATTTAAACCCAGTTGGGAATTCTCCTACTCCTTCAGGCATACCTCAGGCCTGACACTCTGACCCCTCCCCCTCTAGGTCCATCTGGGTCTGTGCCAAGCCCCAGTCCACCTCCTATCAACAGACTGCTCTACTGTACCAGAAACCCCACAGATCAGTCAGACCAAAATAAAGCTAAAAGCTGCTTTAATGTGAATCTGCCAGAATCCCATCACACTCGCTCTAAAGTCACTGAAGCTCTCACCACTTCTCACCCCAAAAATGCTTCTTTCCCTTCATGCTAGCTCTTACTCACTGGACTCAAATACCTCACATTCCTTGTCCTTCAAACAATGTTTAAAGAATGTTGTCCTTTTCAGGCACACCTCCTTTTCAGAGGTTTTGAACTGGAGTTGTCCAGACATCAACACATAAAGCAGAACAACACAGAACATTCCTATTTGTTTTAAAATAACAATAATATTTGAACTTAGGAAGAGTTTATGATCAGTATTTGTTGGGATTACCCTTAATTACAGTTAGAACCCTCATGTGCCTTTTTCAGGTCTAGAACTTCGGATTGGGTTATTCAGAGAAAATGTGGCAATTTTCACACATATTGGGATAATCATATCATGTGGATTTTGATTATGGTGTTCATGTTTTTTCAAGGTCTCATCACTGCAAATGTTTTTCGACCAAATGTGTTTTTACTGTGGTAAACCAACCCCTATTTTGTGCTGTGAATAATATCACAGCCCTAACACTGATTTGAATTAAAGGAGGAGTACAGAGATGTGTATCCGGTGATGTCTGCTGACCTATACAGCTGTGGACACGACATCTTCAGTGAACTGGAGCTCATTCCCAGTCGGCTCTGGTTCCTCAGCTTCGTTTTCCTCACCAGGTCTTTGACTCGACCCCACGAGTAGTTTTCGCTCAACTGCAGACAAAAACACATGCACACGTTAATATTAATCAGATTTCATTCATTCAAATGTTTTTTTTTAAGCTCTGGAAATCATTGAAGTTTCCCTCATTTTCAATTATGTCGAGATACAGACACATTTATAGACAAAACATGTAAAGATAAGTACGATTCTCAGTTGCAAACTAAGGTAAAGTGATTTGAAATCATCATCATTTGAAAAGCTTATAAAAATGCAAATATGCATTTATTTAATGAGAAATAATTTTATCTTTAATCTTCTATTCAAGCACTAGTAACACCAAAAGTGAATTTAATTTAATTAGATCTGCAACACATGTCGATGTGGTGTCTCAGGCTACAACGCGAGACACCGCAGGCCTGTGAGCCTCAGCATTCATAGGGCCCACATTCACAACAGCTTTTACCCAGCCACTGTCAGGCTAGTGGTACAGGACATTAAAGAGGGTAAACTACTACAACACTACAGAACCCACTCAGTCACAGAGCAATTAATCCCCCTTGCTGGTCAAATTAAATTATGTGCAATATAACTACATATGTGCATTATCTGTGTAAACTACTGCTTTTATATATTATATATTATTTATTTGCTTTTAATATTTGTTTTTAATACTATTTTATATTATTTTCTACTAACTCAGGGACACGCACAAGAATTCCAATGTACCAGTTGTTTCTTTTTAACTTGTACAAATGGCAATAAATTCTATTCTATTTTATTTCAAAAGGCTGGTGACAGTAGTAGGCCTATTTTCACACATGGTACAAATTTCTGGTTTCTGGTGCAGATCAGGTACAGGTCCTTCTGAAAGCATCTTATTCATCATGTTTTACCATACACACAGTAAACAGGGATGTGGAAGTTATGAAACCTGAAGAGACAGAAATGCTGAACACCACCCAATTTCTCGTGTAGTAACACTTATCTGCTGAAATGAATTGAATCTTTGAGGTTTTGATGCCTTTTACTCAGTTCTGCCATGTGTTGATACGTGTAAATAAGAGGCTTTTTCTGAGGTTAAACAGCAAAGTGGAGCCGTAACATGCTGACATGACTCACCCTGCGCTGGGGGAAGCAGAGCCCCTCAGTGCTGTTACCCAGGAACCGGACCTCCCCCTCGGTGTAACTCCTTCTGTTCAGGCCTCTCCTCCACACAGGAACAGGTATGAAGCCCTCACTGCTCAGCTCTGAAACAACAGACAGAAAAAAATTACAACAGACAGCAGTGAGTGTGTGGATGAGTTCCAGTGAAGACAGTCAGATTTGTTTGTACTTATTCGTTCATTTTCTCTGTCAGTTTGTCTGAGATCATTGTCTTTTATGGTTACAGTTTTTCTGTCCTTTGTGTTTCAGCTGTCACTCATTTCAAGTTCACCAAGGAGTTCGCCTTCAACTGAATAACTTCTGCATGGCAGTTCTTTAAAACCACCAGGGGGCCTCTAAAGGGGTCAACTAAACATGTAAACTGCTTCATATGTGTAAGCATTTAGTAGTGCCTCCCATACACTAGAACAATTGATCTCAATTGGTCTCACTTTGGATCCACATTTTCCCAGTTATCATGTTGCAACCCACCACTATAGAATTCGAACAAAGCTAATTTATATTTCAAAAGTAAGTTACACATGTATAAAATCAGCATTTTTTTCAAAAAGATATACACATCCTGTCATCCCTGCATTCAGATCACATTAATCTAATACTAAAACAAATAAACATCACGATTGGCTGCTGCTGAAAATCAAGAACATGAATATAAGTAACATCATAACTGTGACAGCCAGTCCATGTTTATTGTCTGTCTGTTTATCTATATTTAACTAAAACTAACGTAAACCTAGTCTGTCAGCTTTCAATCAAATGGTGGTGTTACTATGGCAACAGCCAGTCTACTGCATGTCTTCCACATGTGTGTCAAAATAAGTGTGACATCAAACAGCTACGCATTTAAAATACTTGTTTTATTTAACATACATTCCACAGCTCATTCAGAAGGAGACTGCAACCCACTTTGGATCCTAATGCATTAAACCCATACTTGGAAAACCTGAAGCCTGACCCACTCTCACATCTAAATACAAGGTCTCATGCAAGAAGTCATACTAACAAATCTGGTCTTAAATGCCACTGATGAGTATTTTAGGAGAAGTTGACACACTTACCATTTTTTTATATTTCTAATTTCTTTCAGATACGAACACGGTTTATGAGTCCAGACCTGTTGTAGGAATCTTGTGTAATTACTTTACTATAATTGTAACCCAAGTTTTTCACTAAATGATTGTATATTTCTAAGAGAAAGTTAGAATATGAAAATGTTCTTGCATGAGGCTCAATGTGCCAGAGTTTTTAGTCACAGACTAGAAGATTTTAAAGGTTTGGAAATGAAACAGGATCACTATTTGCAAGGCTACATTAGATACATTTTAAGATTTGTTTGTTTTTTGAGACTTTTTGTTTTTATTTTTTGAAATAAGTGTATGTGGGTTTAACCCTGGCCTCCACAGAACAGTAAGAATCAGGTCAGATCATCAGATTTGAGGATTCAGTGGATAAAATGTAGAGTTTAGTGCAGACTAATTTGAGATCTGGACTCTAAACTCTAGAGAAGAAAAGTTAAAAATCCTGCATATAAGAAAAAGTATTTAAATGACCAGACAGTCCTGCCTGTAGGGGGCACTACAACTACTATAATGGTTTAACCACAAAGGAAGAAGGACAGAAGAGAGAAAACAATTGTCTGTTCATCATCAGTCTCAGCACTAACATCATCTCTGCAAACACAACACACACACCAAACTGGATTGTGTGGTTTTATTTCCTATTAAATCCAACATCTGACATCAGGGAGTTCATTTAATCTGATGCTGAGAGAAAACATGTACTGGTTGTTGAAAGTGTCTGTATGTTTGAGCCAAGACTAAAAACGTATGATAATATCACGTTCTGTCTCTTTGGTTTGAGACATGTGTTTGTTCACATGTCCAAGGTCTGCCTTTTGAGAAGGGAGTGATGACTGCTATGAAAAATGATGATGGAAGTCAGTGCAGGCCTGTTATTTGCCTCCTCTGTCAGTAGAAACCATAAGCTCATACAGTCAGAGTCCTGAAAAAAAAATCAGTAGACTCAGAGGACTATAAACTAATTGTGATGAACAAAAAGCACAGTAACTGCAGATGGTCTTATTTTTAACGATAATACATTAATAAAGTACCTCCTAAATACTAGTGAGTAGGGATGTGAAAAAAATTAATATCTCAAAAAAGTTTTGCTGTGGGTAGGTGTGAAAGTGGTTGTATGGATTATAATCAGTTTTTTTCTGCCCAAATTGCAAATGTGAATAAAACCAGCTGGATAGAAATGCACCTTATGATGATCCAGGTGACAGGAGTGTTGATAGTTATGTTTAACACTTCAGTCTCATGTTGAACTTCTTAACACTCTGTTTTTTGTGTTTACTACTGAACTCTGGGGCCCCTCTGACTCCACAACCTCTTCTCCAGATCCAGTTTCCTGCCTGTCAGAGGAAGAAGCAGCGTGGCATTCCTCTGTCCACAGGACATTCTGTGTTCCTGTCATGAGCCGACTCCCTGGAATTCCCACTCCAGTTATAATTTGATCTTTCCCCCTGCGGGATCACGGAGCTCCTCGGGGCAACGTGAGCCGCTCTGAAAACACTACAGTACAATAACATGTGGGCAGATGACTAACCGTCACCTGGAGAGGGTATACGATGACAAGGTCAACAGAGATGCAGAAAAACATGCAAGGCTGCTGCAGGTCAGACTGAAACTGAAGCTCTGTTAAAGCTTTTTAATAACACACCCATTAGATCCACTGCAGAAAGACTCACACTAACAATGAAACTCAAACTGTGTGTGTGTTTGTTGACACATCATGTTGCAGCAGGTTATTAAGACTGATCCAACTACTAATTAAACTCTAAGGTTAATTAGAGATGGCTTCAGTCACCTCCAGGAAAACAAACACTATCATATCTCATAAAAATACAGCGTGGAACCCAAGTGAAACCAATTCAAAAAAGACCAACATATTCACTGTAAAAGATACATTCACTTACATTAAAGTCTGTGTAAACCAGTAATAAATATGTTCTGAGTTTGTCGCACAATAAAAATATTATATTAACCATCCATCTACAGAGGAGAGTCCACGTTTCTACAGTAGCGCAGAACACATTTCTTCTTTCTGCTTTATATCAGGTAGGTCTGATTGATCTCATAATCTTAGATCAGAATCGATCTGCATTTGTCATATGATCTACTTATCAGAGGGATTGTACAGGTTGTGAAATTGAAAAGCTAACATTCATTTTAAATTACCTATTTACCAGTGTATTTATAGGATTTTACAAAGTGCATTGCAATACACATTTGTACCATTAATGTTGCTAGGCTAGTGAGTTTAGTGACACAGATGGACTGATATAAAGTGCATGGTTTTAGTGTCTTTAACCTGCAGAGTTTGTGTAACGTGTTGTTTGTCATAAATGATGACTTTAGACAGTGAAGAATCAGTTTAAGTCTGTGATCTGCTGGCTTCTGAACCGTGACATGCACTGAGTTTGATTTACACAGATCCTTTAGAGTTACATTAGAGTATGAAAACATTTGAAATTGAAATGGCACTTTAATATCTAATATGTATATGTTGATATATCTGTCGATGCAGATCAGTTATATGTCTGACAAGCTGATAGTCAATTGTGATGGTCATCTGAATCAGAAATATTTTATTAATCCCCAAAGGGGAAATTGCTTTTGTTACAGTAGCTCCTGTTCAAAGTCCTAAAAAAAGTAGAATATAAAAAATACAAAAAATATAAAAAAATATCAATATGAATATAAACATAACATAAGTAGAAAATGAAATAAAGACATATATAAACATAAAATATAAAAATGTAACAATGTACATTCTAACTATGGTACATTTATATACAGTATAATAAATAATACTGCAATTGAGTTATGGAAATTTGTTATTGCACACAGAAGTAGTTATTGCACATTGTTAAAGAGAGTCTTAAGTAAACCAGTTGACTCAGAGTGTCTGACACTCTGAGTCAACTGGTCAACTGACACTCCTCACACAGAGTGAGGAGTTGTACACTTTTATGGGTTAGGGGTTTTATGGGTTACCCTACAGGCAGGAATGATTTCCTGTGTCGCTCTGTGGTGCATTGTGGTAGAATCAGTCTTGAGGTTTTCATTGTAAATCTGTCGTTCACAGGAGAGAATGTGTGTTTAAGTTAAAAAGATGCTAGAGAATTTAAATGTAAATATATTTTAAATATATTGTTATATACTGTATTATTTTGTATTTATTCCTCATTAATTCAGTGCTTTTTACATTTAAATTATTACAAGGTTCAGTCTTAAGAAGAAAAATGCAATTAATCGCAATTAATTACCCAAATTGTGCGATTAATAAACATTTTTTAAATCGATTGAAAGCCCTAAAACTTACATATATTAATCACTTTTCTATTTAAAATGTGTCAGTGGATCATAACGTACCATAAACACATGCAAATCTTATATAGTTTAACAGTTTTATGTTTAATCATTTTCTTTAACCCTTACATACTGTTCATTTTCTACACCTTTAACCTGGCTGAAGAATCCCATCAAAATAAGTGTCTTTACTAATTTCTGAACCACAGATCTATTTAGAAAGTATAAGTATCCTATCTGACATTAATAAAGTGGTGATTAATCCTTCATTGAGAAAAAACATTACTACTAATCACTCGATATGTGATGATGATTTTTACTGGAACAGAAAAGAGCAAGAACATTCTGGAACTGTCGAGTTTATTATGTAATCTTTTACAATATTTATAACATCAAACAGTCTATATATGTCTATATCTCTTGTTTTTGGGCTCAATTTAACCCCATTCACTGTTTAACATCTTTAAATAAATGACTCATTTTTTCTTCATATTTAATGACTTAACATTTAATGACTTTTCCTAATTGAATAGGAACAACATTAAAGCTGTACGGTTTCATAGTTTCTAGATTTCCTAAATGTACCATATTCCTTGATTTGACCCACAATGGTGGATCTAAAATCCATTGCAACAGATTCAGGTCAAACCTGAGCATCAGCCTCATATCCTACATATTTTTGTATGGTAAGTGTACAATTCTTTTAACACTTTCTTTAGTACACATTTTGTGACACTTTAGGAAAAGTCAGCAAATTTCAGGTGAAAAAATGGAATTTGGGGTTTATTTACTGGTCTCAGTGTGTAAGAGTTAATTGTCCATATAAATTGTAACTGGTCACCTGTGGTGGCTGATATGAGTGGTTGGCGGCTGACCTCAGGGATGGTGGACAAGTCTGACAGAGTTCCACTGGGAGACAAACACTCACTTCTGGACTGTCTCTTGTGGACGTCCTGAAAGGCCAGACCTGCTGCTCCACAGCTGCAGTGCTGCTGGAAAAAGTCCTGTTCACAAAGAAAAACACACACTTAATAATGTCCTTATATAGTAAACTGCACTAGCCTTTTATCACATTAGTGTGTAATAATGTGCAGGTCACACTGAGCTCATATTGACTTTTGATTGTGAAATGAACTGTGGGCATCAGTTTAGCTAATGATCGGTCATTTAATAGCAACACTGAACACCCCAGTGCCATACAGCAACACTTAACCTCACTGTAATACATATATTATGTAAGACAAAACCAATGTAAAAGATAAAACAAGATGAAAACAGCGTAAAACACAAAGCAAGATGACAACTGACACAAAAGACACAATAAGACATAAAAGACACAAGATGAAAGGAGCTGTTGTTGCTGATATTGAAAACCGCTTTGCGCATCTTGGGTGAAGTTAGGGTTAGGCTTAGGGGCTACTTTTACTGTCTGTTTTTATACCAGTATCTACTTCTACTAGAGGAAAATGTATGGACTGTGATGGCCTCTGACTACAGTGAGACATTTCCGCTTCGGAAATGCAGTTGAGTCACATGGATGAGACTAAAGTCGGAGGATGAGATGCATTTTTTCCTGCTCTATTGTGTGAATCATTCTTTTATTGTGAGGCTTATATCAGCAGGTCCAAAAGGCCGGTGAGCTGAAGTCATTTCCTGATGTGTTTCCCTGCTCTGGAGTTACCTTTCACCCACTGTGGAGGGTTTGTTCGGGTTCAGACTTCTGGGCCTCTGGAACAACACATTCAGCTCACATCAGCCTACACACACATTCTGTCTCTCATATCTACACAAAGCTCTGCTCCCATCTGTATTACATAATAGTTGCTCATTTATATTCTCACACAGCTCTGGGGTCAGATGATGGTGAGCTGCAGTCGGGCCTCATCTGTGTTTTTGTTAAAGCCTGAGGTGTTCTGGGTCTCACCACAGTGCCAGGACGACTGATTTTAACAGTTAATACTGATGATGGGACATGAAAAAAGCATACAGAGTATTAAACATACCTCTGTTTAGCTGAGGGTACAAAAGGAAAGCTGGTCACACACCGCTCTGTGCACACGACAATAGACAGGTTTACATCCAAATGTGTCGAAACCAAATTGTGATCCAATTGTGATGAAATACATTAATGCTGGTGATACACATAAAAATTGACAAATATATAAAAAATTGTGTCCCTTTATGTGCTTCCTGTACCCAGATAAGTGAGGAAACTCAAGTCAAGAAACCGTGATGTGTGGTAAACTATGTTTTATGTTTTTTTAGTTGTGTCCACACATCTCTCTAAGAAGGTATATCTGTCGGCCCGTTCATCATTCAGTCCCAGTTACCTTCAAAATCAATTCTCTCAGCTATTTCAAGTCAGATATGCAACTCGGCACTTCACACAAAAATGACATAAAAGAAGAAAGAAGACATAATAGACAAAATCTTATGACTTGAGGTTCAGTTCACTTTGCACAAAACAGCCAGTAGAAATGTCCTTCAAAGGCTGACTTTGGATTTTTATACTTGAGGACATTTCAGAGCCTGGTCTTTGGTAAAAGTAGAAGAACTGTTACTTTTACTGAAGTTGAAGTTGAATCAGAGTGTGTTTTTAAGTATCTCTACTTCTAAATGTATGGAATTTTACCTCCTCTGCATTAGTTACTATAACAGCGAGATTTTGAGTAGAAATGTAAACTTTATTCATTGCTGTTTGCTGCTTTTTGTTCGTCTTCTGCCTGTTCTTCTCATCTCCAGCTGTGTTTCTGATGCTGATCTCCAAATTCGATAGCAGAGCGTCATTAATGTCCATTCAGACCACAGACAGCTCAGCTCGGCCTTTGATGTGTCATCTTTGACGTGAACTCGCCTTTGAGGGTCTCACAGCAGGAAACAGACAAAAGGCTGACAGCATCACAACACAATGACTCACGAACTTTGATTTTAATAATTAATTCAATGCAGTAAGGTATAAAAATGTTGGATGTTGAGTTCAATACTTCCTCTCTGTCTCTGAGTGGATGTTCTGTTTGCTGAGTTTCTTTGAAATCTTTGAAGTCCTGACCTCCTGCTGTTCATCTTTTGAGCTTTTCTGATTTTGTTGAGTGACTGTATTCCAAGAGACTATTCAGGAAAATACATCAGATATTTAAACTAATGCCACAACACTAAGAGATAGTGGAGATAATGGCAAGATGTTAATTTGTTTCATTCATTTAAACAGTACATCAGAGGAACATGACAAACTTTTTGAGTTTCATGAACCTGTAAAATATCATCTCACTCTTCTGTTTGTGGTACAATATAAACTTTATTTACTTTTATTAATTTTCCTTTTTTTTTCTTTTTCATCGTTTGAGACTACAGTTACAACAGGCTGGCCTTTCAAACAGCTTTCACGCTGTGTTTCTCTGGTATTTTCTGACCTCGAATAAAACATTTCTGATAAAACGTTGCAAAATGGTGACATAACATATAGAGCTGAAGCCGTGAAGAGAGAGAGGAATGCTGACTGTTCACACACAGAATATAAACTGGGTCAAACTGGAACTCATTTACTGGTAACTAACTGAAATAAACATAATTTGTTGTAATTACCTGCTCATAGTGACTTCATCTTTTGTCTTTAGTGAAAACAGTGAATGTCTAAATAAAGTTTAATCAGCATATGAAGCTGATAAAACTGTAAAATTAGTCCCCAACTCTATTCTGTCAATTTCTTTACATCTTAGTGTGTGCATGAGCAACAGAATATGCAAGTTTTTAATGCATATGCACCGTTTACTGTCATCTCGCATCAGTGCTGTGCAAGTTACAGAAAATTTGTAATTACTTAGAATTAGTAGTTACAGCTCTCAAAAATAATTGAATTACTTACTCCATTATAAAGTAGCTAGTTACTAGGGAAAGTAACTTTTGCATTACTTTTAACTTTCTGCTTTATTTCTCTTATTAATCCACACAGATGTGTTATTACTGTTGCTGTGATACGATGTGGGACAAGATCTATCAAAATGTATGTTACCCACTATCACTATGACAAACGGTAATGAGTGGAAAATGGAGGTGGAAAAGGTCTTTCTGCATGGTGACCCAATGTCTCTGTCAAAGGTATTTTAATAATTATCCTTCTGAAGGTAACAGACTCAGTTGTTGACAGCACTTGCATGAGTTCAACAGCATATGTGTAATCAGTGCAGTTTAGATGAAGTCTTCTGGTTTAAATCCAGCCTTGTCTGTGTGGAAGAAGTGGTTCCTCCTCAGTCAGTTGAGCTGTGGAGTCTATTATAATTAATTTAGTAGAAGTGCTTTGTCATGTCTTATTGATTCACTTATTGATTCTTAATTGTTTTCATTAGCGCCCTGCAATGAACTGGCGACATGTCCAGGGTGTACCCCGCCTTTGCTCGATGTCAGCTGGGATCGGCTCCAGCCCCCCCATGACCCTCCAGAGGATTAAGCGGTTACAGAAAATGAATGAATGAATGAATGTTTTCATTAGCCAACTATTATTAGGGCCTGAGCACCAAACGGTGAGGGCCCTATTGAAATTGAAGGAGTTTTTATTATTATTAGGGCTCAAGCACCGAGATTCAGGTTAAAGGACCTATTGTTTTTGCTTGGATTATTATTTATTATTATTATTTTTCTTTTTTTGCCATCTTTTTTCGCACTTTCACACATCAGAAGTGGCGAAAAATTTGATATTTTCTAGGGTTCACACATGAAACTGCAAAAATACCTAAAGCACTCCCTAAAGACTGCTTCTTATTACTTTTGGTAGGTTGGTATGAAATTCAGTACACATATGTATCTCATTGAGATCTCCAAAAAATGACAAGGGGTCCGAAACACCAGACCAACAGGAAGTCAGCCATTTTGAGTTTTGTGGTAATTTTTGGTGTTTTACTCACCTTGTATTTTAACAAACTCCTCCTTGGGTTTTTATTCTATCGACTTCAAATTTGGTCAGCCCAGTCTGAACAAATTGGAAGTTATGGAAATGGTGAGTTTTCATGACACTATGTTCAGGGCAGGACGGTGAGTTTTGATGTTTCGCAATAAAACACAAAATTGTCATGACAGTCGACAGTTTTTTCTCCAATCTGCACCAAACTTCACATGTATGATCAGAGTCCTGCCCTGAACACAATTACACAACTTTTAAGGCTAGACTTAAAACTTTCCTTTTCGCTAAGTCGTATAGTTAGGGTTGGCTCAGGTGACCCTGAACCAT
>JAPQRN010000008.1:3022971-3035410 GCA_037367275.1 Coranthus polyacanthus | reverse complement strand
ACTCAAGGCTATCAGTCACGCAGTAGAACATGGGAATAGAGCAGCAGTGAGAGAATTCAACATTAATGAATCAATGGCACAGAAGTTTCTATTCTATGTGACTTATAATGCGGTGCACCCTATATATAAAAACAGTTTTAAAATAAGCCATTTATTGAAGGTGCGCCTCATAATCCGATGCCCCTTATAGTGCGGAAAATACGGTACTTAACGACATCGCCTGATCCATGATGTCAACATCTGATATCTACGGACATGCATTGCCTTCTATTTGGTACCTACATGTCTAAATACACTATAGAGGTACCCCAGGTATTGAAAACTGATGCCAAGGGCTCATGACCAAGCATCAGGATGTGAAGACTTGGGAGTGAGAATGCACTCATTCTGTGACACCATTTCTCTCTCTTCCTAAAGACCTTTCAAAACAAAGTCAAGTTCAAAGTCTGAGCTGAAAACAGGGCTTTTATTTTCACCAAACCTAGTCAGAGCGGTATGTTACAGTGCACTTCATGTCATACAGCACCTGTTCATCAGGAAACAGATTTCTGTGCTGATACTGTCTGATGGTGGCCTCTCTCATCAGGACCCTCCCTGTTTTCAGAGCTCAGAGCCGGATTTATCGAATAGGTGTCAAATATCTGAAATGACTTGCATATTTAGGCAGATAAAGGGCCTTTGATTCATCCCCGGGCCTCTGGAGGGTGGCGGTGGCTTTTAGGGGCCTGGCTTCACAGAGTTTAGGGGTTCAATGCTGACATGAGTCCAGTCTACTGTCATCATCATCATCATCATCACTTATCACCAGGCTTAATAATGTAACTCCTAAACAGCACGGAGCACAGGGAGATTGATGTTCACATATTTGAGGAGAGAAACTCCAAAGACTCTTACTCTTTACCTCTTTCTCTTTGACATGTGTTACAGCTTAACTTCTGTTGCCATGACAGTAAAATGTAAACAGTGTGTAGTAGAGCTGGGTGATACAGTCCAAAATGTTATCATGATTTTGATTGTGAGTGAAATTTGAAGAAACCAGTCATTATTTGTGGTTTTAAATTACTCATAAAAGATAAAACAAGATGAAAACATCATAAAAGACGCAACAAGACAAAAGTAAGAAATAATGAGACAAAAATGCACCTGTAGTCTCTGATTTTGTGATTTATTGCTTTTATATATATATATATATATATCACAATAATGATTACCATTTTATCAGCCAGACATAGTGTCAGGCAGCATTTCATACATCAGGAAAATACAGGACTCAGAGACAGAGCCAAGTCATATTTCAGCATCATATGGCTGTTCAGCTGCAGGCATGATCTTATACCCGCTTTCCTGTGAGAGACTGTGTGCACTTTTAAAACTTTACGTGAACCACTCAGATGCAGAAAACACAGATGTCCTCCTGACAACTTATTTAAAAAGCTGTTTGAACTCACCAGTCCTTCATTCAGGATTTCAACAAAAGCTCATGCATAATATAAAATACCTAGGTAAAAGTTAACTAGGTAAAAGTTAAGAGCATCCAATGTTGACACAAAATTTAAACAAAAAGAAAAGCTGAATCATGAAATTAGAGACTAGAGATGTGTTTTCATCCTTTACATCATTTACATAATTTTTCATCTTTTTGCATCTTTTACATTGTTGTCATTTTTGCATTTTAGAATAGAATTGAATAGTCTTTATTGTCATTGTACATATGCAACGAAATTGAAGGCAATCCTTTTTCTTCTTGTTTTGTCATTTTTGTCTTATGTGATATTAATCGATGTATTCACCAAGGGATCGTGTTATTGTTTCATCCATTTAGGTTGAAGTCAGTCTTGATGTTGTGAAGACGCACAATCACTGTCTTAATGCATCCATTGACTAATAATAATAATTATAAGCCGGTTACTCAAACGACCTCTGACCTGATTTTCTTCTGACAGAAGCAAAACTCAGTGTGATTCTCAGCCTCCCTGCTGATTAATTCAGGTCTGTGGTTTATCATCAGATGGATTCTGATCCAGTCTGTCTTTAGTTTGACAGATAAAGTTCATTAAAGTGCAGCAGAAAGTCAGTGAGCAGCGTACATGACCTTATCGTACCTTCCTCCCATGTGAGGCTCCACACACATCTGCTGCATCATTCCTTTCACACACTGTCATCTTCAACAGATAATGGAAAAATCTAGGGCCAGAGGAGGCCTCTGTTTCCATGGTAACCTCTGTGTTGTTGGCTTATCTTGGTAATATTTTACATATGAATGTGGAAAAGTGGACTGGAGACAGAGTTCCCAGGATTTAAACTTAAAATAATAACTAGGTCAGTTCCAACAAACATGATGAGATTATTATTATTATTATTATTATTGTTATTGTTATTATTATTATTATTATTAAGCTCATTTAATTACAGTGGCTCCAGTCTCCTATTATACACTATGTACATGGAAATACTTGGATCTCTCATTCTCTAAACTTCACTTCTTTTATGTGATTCTTATCTTCTTTCCCTTTACAATTGCTCATTTTTAATGGGACGTAAAGAGATTTTGTAAGGGACAGCAACTTTCCTTCTGTGTTGTTTGCTTGCTTGTGTGAATGAGAGGCATTACAAAGCACTTTGAGCTTGATCTTATGTCTTTTACATTCTTTTATATAATTTTTGTCTTGTTACATTTGTGTGTGATATTTATTGTAAAGATTGTCTTTTCTATGTGTTATTGTTTCATCCATTTAGGTTGAAATCAGTCTTGATGTTATGAAGATGCACAGTAATGCAAAATAAAAGTAATGGATAATTTACCTCAAATGCATTAAAACTAAAGTAACAAGCCTGTTTTTAAAATGTGAGGAGTAGACTGTAAAAATATGTATTAAAATGTTGGGGATCTGCAAGGAACAAAGGTTGGGATTCACTGTGTTGACCTCTAGTGGAGGAAACTGTGTGGACTGTTGTCATCAGACCATAAGCACGATTCTGGCTGGGTGTGTCTTGTTCTGAGCTCATTCTGTGACATAAAACACCTGTAGTCTTTCATGCAAAGGCTTGTTTTCATTCATGTTACAGAGAAACAGAATGAGTTAGTGAGAGGCTACAGTGGGCTGTACAGACAGAACACCTGACAGCTGTGGAAGCTGCAGAGTCATAATCACCTGTTTGATGTTTCTCAAAACACCAAAATCACAGCCTCAGAACTGTCTTTCATTACCAGCATCTATTAGACTGAAAATCTGATACAGCCAGAGTTTTCCATATGAATACCCTCTGTTGTTTTAGGCTGCAGTGGGACACATTCTGACAGAGGGTTTACTACAGACAAGTGACAAATAAAAGGAAAAAACACGCTGTATAACAGAAGTGAATGTGGCCACCATGACGACATCCACTGGTTTTTGGATTCACTACCCGATATGTACCTGATTTGTTCTAAGCATGTGAAAATACAACTTTCACCTTTTACGTCTTTTTCATAATTTTCCTTGATGCCTCTTTTTGGTGGTTCTCATCTTGTTGCATCTTTTACCTACCTTTTACGTTTTCATCTTGTACATTGTTTATGGACAACATATTTCATCAAAATATATCCAAGATATCACCAATATCAGATGGTTTAGGGTTTAGCAACTGTTTATGGTCCAGTTCAGACACTGACAGCACTTGGTTTGGTTTAATACAGAAAGAGTCTGCAAAGATGTGATGAAAAATAACACAATGTATTTATTGGTATTTAAACCAAACCAGGATCTTTTCTTAACAATAAACATATTGCCTAAACTTAAAAAAATACTCAAAAATACTCTTAAAAAAATAAGTCAATTTACAGGACAAGATCACCACATTATACAGATGACATTTAATGTGTTAACAGGTGAATTTCTCTTCAGTCAGTCTTTTACTGCCTGACTTGTTGGAGCAGTTTATTGTTGGCTCATTAAGATAAGGAGGGGTATTCCTTCCAGGAGATGACCCTCACTTCCTCTGGGTTAGTTGTTCATTGGGGGGGTTGATGGCTGCTGATCTTATCCACAGCTCCACAGAGACCCACTGAGTGATCCACAGACGGGAACTCAAAGTGGGATCCAGGAATGACCCCCTTTAGCGTGCACAGACCTACTTTAAAAAGGGCAAACGCACTCAAACAAACACACACACCCTGCTGCACTTCCTCTGAGTTTCCTTTGAGTCAGTGAGTCAAAAGCCAACTATGTCCCACACATGGACGTGACTGGAAAACTGTATTTCTGACAGAGAAATAAATGCTATCTAAGGCCACAGCAGAACCAACCGTCTCCCACAAATTATGTTCATATAGAACTAAACTGAAAATACTGAAAAATTCAGGAAGTAGATGTGGTGGATGGTGGATTTTCTAATACAGGACTTTGACACCAGAGACTGGAGTTCACATCCTGACTCCTGTCATTTTTAAAATTTCAACTTTTAAAGGGTTTAAAAGGGTTAGGAAAAGATTACAGTTTGGTTTTTAATATTAATAAATACATTGTGAGTCACTTTTCATCACATCTTTGTGGACTTTTTCAGTATCAAACCAGACACCATCATCTTTCCTTAAACCGTAGCAAACAGTCTTTTACATAATTTTCATCTTGTTTCATCTTTTATTTTGTCTTTGTCTACTTTTTTTTTTACATTTTTATCTTAATATGTGTAATATTTACAGATGATGTCATACACTATGTGTTTTTGTTTCATCCATTTAGCTTGAAATCAGCCTTGATGTTCTCAAGACGCATAATGATGCAAAAAAAATTTATAATTCGCCTCAAATGTAAAGGGTTAGGGTTAATTGTGCAAATACAGATATTTGTGGTAAAATGTAGGGAATAAAAGTAAAAAAAAACACAAAAAAAAACAGAGAACTGAAAACTCAGCTGAAGTACAGCCATGCAGTATTTATCACACTTCTGTGTTCAGGGGGTGGTTCTGTGAGTTAAAGAGCACATCTTACAAATACATCACCTCATGAGTCTTATTTTAGCTGCAGTGATGAAATAACCTGGTGACACAGCGTCTGTGAGGAGTTTAAAATGAGAGATAATGACAGAGGACATGAAATATGTTTGTTGCTCATCTAAAAGGGTTTTCCTCACATCTGAAGTCATCATAATATGTTTAATTCAACACTTCTGGAAACACACATTGATACTGTCTGATATGAATCCATCAGGCTGTTATCAGTCTTTTATCTTAACTCCATATACAGGGACAACATGGAACTCAAACATGTGAAAGCCTGTTTGGACAGAAACAAATTGTAAAGGTGAGTTCAGACTAAATGCAGAGTAAATCTTACTGGTGGCGCCACTGAACACAAACAGATGTAAACTGTCAGGAAAGTGTGGACTGAGGAAAAGACAAATGAAAATGTTTCATATTAGAAAACATTACAGTACTGTGTATGTTTCAGTTCATTAGAAACAGTGTTACTTCACCTGTAAACTGTTCTGCTCAGTATCTACCTTGTTTACAATCTACCACATACTGTATTTAGGGGTAATGTCCAACTGTTCTGTAGATGTTACAATTTTTATGTAACCACACTGTCATGTCGTGTAAACAATCCAATTTTGTTTGGGCTAAATAAACCAATGCTTTAATTTGCTTTACATCCAATGTGAATCCACTTTAAAGGCTGATTTATAGTTGTATAAACACAGGCTTCTACAGTGTTTTATCCCACAGTCACCTACGCTGTAGGTTTTGATTCATTGTTGTAAGTTGTATTTCATCCCTACATGCTTGTACAGACAAATCAGGCCATATTCTGCTCTAATTATATTTGGCATTATTTGTGTTCATTTTGCATTGAAAACAGTGAGAGGAATGAATAAACACTATTCATAGAACTGGCGTTACATCTGATGACATTATTCCTCCGTGTGTCATTAAAATATAACTACAGTTGATTTGTTTCCTTCATTTATAAAAGTACAGTAAAGGTGACAGGGTTTCCTCTACAGCACCTAAGCCTAATTAACACAAAATCAGACTGCATCAAAACTAAATGACTTTTCCTAGATCTAATGGTTGCAGTTGGTCCCCAGTTGGACCTATTTTGTTTTTACGTTTTTTGGATGTTGTCTCTTTATTATCTGCTCTATTTTTTGAAAACACAGCAATATGGTAATAGTGGTAATAATAAAATTCTATAAAGTAATACAATTTACATTTTTTTTGAAAAACAAACATTTTCTTGCATGCATTTACCCCACCATGTGCCAAAGTCTTCCACAAAATTAGGGAAAATGCTGGAACCCAGATTGCACCAAAGTCCGCGGAAAAAACTTAGAGAAAACCCTACTAGAGTTTATGTCTCCTGTATTTAATCCTTACCTGTCTGAAAACAACTGTGATCAGACAAAGTCTTTTCTACAGTCCAGAGAAGAAGCAGAGTCTGGTTCCTGTCAGACCACTTCACTTACAATATGATGGAAGGACATTATGGAATTTATGACCAATGATGACTACAAATGATCACATACTGATAGGCAGGGGAAGTCCCATGTGGGGCCTCCAAATGACCCAGGAGGAGTTATAGGAGGTGACGTAGTGAGAAGGACTTATGTGGTATTTTGCTTAATCTGTTGCTGACCCAAAACCAAAATCCAAAACGAGACATGATGTTCTTACCTCACTGAGTCTGCAGCACTTTTCCATGTAGTCCTCGAGGCTGTCACTGGTGGAAATCCTCTTCAAACACTCCAAGTCATCTGTCAGGTTTACTGCTGATGTTTGCCTTGTATTGTCTGTTTCAGTGGTCTGTTCACACATCTCCTCATCTCCTCCAGGTTTAATGTCTGAAGTAGTACACTGGTTCACATAGTCTCCTCTGAGTTCTGCTCTTTCCGATAAAGAGTCTCTGAGTTCCTCAGCAGGTGTGAGTTCTCTTGTATCCACTGAGTCCTCTATCAGTTTATCCTCACAGCTCTGTTCATGTGTCTGTAGTGTTTCTGTCAGACCAGCAGACTCTGAATTCAGGTTTCCAGAGTCACAGGAAGACTCACGGCTATGGACCACAAAGCTCTGCTCAGACCCGGTGGGTGTGGATGGAGAGTTGGCTCCGCTGGGCAGCTCCACTCCAGAATCCTCTGACTCAAACTTATACAGTCTGGGCAGCTGAGAGTCGGAGAAGATAGACGACAGGTAATCTGAACCAGACTCTATCCGAGCAGGTCTGGACTTATCATCCTCATCCAGGTTTAGATTCACCTCAGAGGGTTTGGTGACGTCCTGCTCAGAAACAGTAGAGATGGTGGATACGGAGTCACCGGACATCAGCAGCCGCTCATGAAAGGTACTGAAGAGTTTCATTTTTGTCAGAACCACTTCACTGTCCAGAACTGTGTCCCTGTCTGATTTACCTGTTAAAACAACACAAAACTATAGTTATTCAAAAAATAAATATTGTCATTTGACATTTGTCATTTGTCATTTGACATGTTGACATTTGTCAACAAGTTATTTTAGGCCAAATCCAGTCCTCAGGCAACCAAGTCAGGACTGTCAGGTCTCAGGGGCCCAAACCCTATTTCTGGGACATGTTTCTGCAGAAATTTTGTAAATATAAATATTAAAGGTAAATTAATATTTCTCGCTTGTGTTTACACACAAACTATTGAAACTCCTCCTCATCTCCGCTCAATGAATGAGGCAGAGAGAGCAGTGGTTGCGTGAGCAATAGACTGAACATGAGAGTAAGCAGCGATGAACATAAAAAGTCTTTAGTTGTTATTATGAGTAAGTGCATCAGTATAGGTAATATTCATATAGATGTTTTCATATTTTTTTTCTTAATTTAGAAACTTAACTGAATCAATCACTCAAAGACCTGTATGTAAACAGCTCCCTGTTAGACTGTTTCATTATTAGTTACTTTAGTTTCTTGGAGTAATAGTTTGTAATTTTTTTACAGAGGCATAAATGTTCTTAACCTTCTCAAATGAAATAAAAAACCTTGAAATACCTGAGTTTGTGCCAAAGTTAAAGTGTAGCTCTGTGCTGCCAGAGAGTGGATTTACTAGAGTTAAGGTATTTCAGAGATAGCTGAATTATATAATAGCTGGCATATGTACAGCTGTAATGACTTTTAAAGACATTTTGAGAACATGAAAAACATGCACTGTTTTAGTATTCTGTGAACATTGCTCATCTGATTTAATCCTAGACACACATCAGAAAGTCAAAAAGTGCGTCTGTATATGAGTGAATACCTGAGTGAAACCTGAACTCTGGTTCTATGTAATGCTGCATTTTTGAATTGGAGCCATGGTTTGTCAGTGTCCTTCTGTGCAGCTTTGATGTGAACTTCTGACCATTACAGAGAGCAGTCATATGTGTCCTCTCGTCTTTCCACTGGGGGATATCTGATAGGTCTGCTGTCAATCTAAAAGCATTTCTCCACCTTTGTGTTTTCAGAGAAGACAGGCTTTTTCCCTCTGGGGCCCCAGGTTAAGATTTAAGCTCCACGTTGTTGTATTTGTATGGTTGAGTGCTGAAAATTAAACTAATTTCACAATAAAATAAGTCCAGAGTGGTGGATCACACCTCAACAAAAGAGGAGGCTGAGCGACTTCCTGTGGCGCGACTTGGAGGACTTGCCAAGGGAAATATGAGATTAAAAGTTCTTTGAAGTGGTAAATCCGATGCCTTTATCCTCTGAGGAGGAGGGGTCCATGGAGGGGAATTTTCTCTAAAGCAATTTTGTGAGAACTTGAACAGATGTGGAAGATTTGGGTGTTTTCATGGCAAAGCAAAAGCAAAGATGGGGCTCTGCTGTTTGTATGTATGTGGTGAATCAGTAGAATCTAAGTTTATGTGAGGCAGAGGGATGTTGTGATTGTTCAGGGTGGAGGCTGTGAATGATGAATGATTTACTGGTAATTAGTTAGAAACACACAGGATGTTAGCTGACTGGAAATGATTGGAGACTTTTCAACTTGGCACAAATATTTGACTACATAAAACAATCCAGTATTTTGCTTTAATCAGTGCCAGAATGTAACTAAGTAGACAGTACAGTGCTTCAGTACATCTATGGCACCAAATGAAGTGTTTAATATTGAGTATATTATGTAATGCCAAGTTTCAATAAGGAGTAAATCTCATCAGTGTCCTGCTCTGATTTATCATTGGGTTTAATGGGTCAGTTGGATAAACTCCTGTCACTTTGAGTCTCATAATTCAAATTGTGTAAGTCACTGGGCTTTGGTCGTCACATTGTCTGAAAAAGGACAAATGCAGCTACGTTTGTGGTAAATATGGTGAAGTGGTTGTAAACGGTCTCAGAGTAACAGCAGTTTGAATATAAAAGTTTAGAATATTTCCAGAGCCTCTCTCCACTCTAGTGATGACATCATCCAATACACACCCATTATAAAATCAGAAACGGACTCAAAAAAGCATCAAACTTAAACTGTGATTTCATAAATACTGGACTAGATATCCAAATACTGATTGACACCAAGAAAGACTGAAGTCTGACGACCGGTTTAAAGTTCGAACCATGTTTCTACGTTAAAGTATGATGACGTAAATGAGGCTCCAAACAGGACTGGGTTTGATCATTTTCACAATGTCTTCCCATTGAAATGAGATGGACATTTTTTGCATTTGTGTGTAGTGCAGTATTTTCACAGTGTGTATTAGTACTTTTACTGAAAACAGCAACTCCTGTTGAACAGCAGCAGCTCTGTCATAACACTGATAGTAGAGTTTGACTCATATCAGCCTTTAAAAGCCTTGGAAACACATCTCTTCCCATGTTAAACAAGAGCTTTGTTTTCCCACTGTGGTTCAACAGAAAAACGTACTTGTTTGTTGCTGTGAAAACTAATTTCCTGTTTTTGCTGAATGCTGGGAAAATGTGTGCAGTTGTTTCCATTGTGGCTTTAGCAGGTCACACTGAGGCTTATTGTTTTTAACCAGTGACTTCAGTGTGTCGAGAGGATTTAAAAAGCTCATTGTGTGTATATGTCTGTAGATGAATAAATTTGTGTTTACTGTGTCTGATGAAGCCACAGTGAGGTATGACTGATTTCTTCTGTTTATACTAGGGCTTGGCAACAAAGTAACAGAGTTGTAGTCAATGTGACAAAAGATTATGGTTTAATTAACATCTCTCGTCTAAGCCTGTCTGTTTTACAGCTGTATGAAAGTAAATCCTTTAAACAAAGTGTAACAGAAAGTGTAAACTCCGATGAACAGCAGATTCAGAGGCTAAAGCAGCTCCTGATCGTCTCTGAACTGTCTATATCACAGTGTTCAGGTTTAATCACAGAGCTGCTGATACAGCAGTTAAGAGGTTACAGAGACACTGATAACATGGAAACTAACTCAGTGTCTATTCTCAGATACATATGTACATGCTGTCATTCTTCAACAATACTCTGTTTCCTAATCTGGTCCCTCATCACCAAGAAAACCAGTGAGCCAACAGAAAGACTCTACAACAGAGACAATAAGATCCATGTCAACCTCATCTCTCACACTGTAACACCCAGTTCAGACACAGATTTAAGTTTTAACTGAATTTTAACACTTTGTATTGGCTTGAAATTAAGCCAATATATGGGACATTTAATTGTTTCTCTCATCACTAATTTCTGTGTTTTCTTGGTTATGTTGCAAATGAGGCCTTCACCTCAATCTATTCAGAGATTAAATAAAGGTTGTAATAATAATACTTTGCCTGGGAAATGGGTAAAATTTAAACACAAAACTTTTAAAAAATCTTCATATGTGGATCAGAGGAACAAACAAAGAGAAAAATGTTTGTTTTGCAATATCCATATGATATGACTCCACTGACAGACGGCCGAATGAAATACAACATAATACTGAGTAAATCGCAGATTTCTATGAATTAAAATTTTCATTGAAAATGTTTGATATAATGTAAGTACACAAGTCAACTAAATATAGAACATAGGATTAGTAATTTTTACATATTTTAATGTGGAAATGCTTCATATGGTTTTAGGTGATGTGAGTCACCTTTATAATGATACATGGTACATGACAAATATTTGTGAAATAAAAATGAACCAACCTGACATGCACAATTTGGAGTATTGGACCCTTAGGTTACAGACAGTTGACTCCTTTAAAATCATTGTGTTTTTCAATTCCATCATTGATATAACCAGATTTCTAAAAAACGATTGTAACAGAAGAACTGTACAACATGCATGCATCATTTGAAAGACAACATGTTGCAGTTTCATAAAACATGCTCATTTAGTGTGAAGCTAAAACACAACTTACTCTTCATCAGCTCAAAGACAGAGGAAACTTTATTTTGAGTTATCGTGTTCAAAATGTCATCTTTCAGTAGATTTAAGATGGTCAGTGTTACAGATATGAAAAAAGGACATACCTTTTACATCATATCAACTACATGTGTGTTGAATTTGAGATCTATGGTATAAACTTTATAGGAGCTGCTCAGGTTTTAGCTTGTGGTTTCACCAACAAACCTTAACCCAACAAACCACAGTGATCCATCCTGATCCACCATCCAGCACCGACAGCATAAAGCCCTCACAGGAGTGGATTATGGGAGATTTCTGGTCAGACGTGTTACAGATTCACATGTACCAACATGTAGATAACTGTGAAGTGACCTGCAGTGTGTCTATCTTTCATTCAGGTGTCACTGTGACATCTGTTCACCTAAAGGTACGATATTTAAACCACCATGCAAACTGATCCAGTTTGTCTGGTTGGATTTTTATTGTCTGTTTGTTTCTGAATTGAACACACTGTACTTTAAATCCATTTAGACTTTCGATTAACAGCAGTTTTAGTCTGAATCACCTCAACAGATCAAACATAGACGACTGGAATCTCAATAATGCAATACATTTTGAGGCAGGTTTCCAACAGCAGTATGTAGGGCAGTACTGATCTCAGATCTCACACAGATAGGAAACAGAGCAGGGTTCTGTTTTCATATCATCTACTATTACCTGAGCTCTAACAGGTAAAAGGGGAGGTAGATAGAAAGGCAGCTACCAAGTTCATAGAAGTCAATAACAACATGTTCAGCTGACCTACTTCATCACATTCAGTCTGTTTTGCAGTTTGTGTCAACTGTGAGTCAGAGGCCATAAAACGAGAGCAAAAGCAAAAGTAGTATTTCTTCAAGAGACTCATTTAACTCCTGAGGATGTGGTCAGAATAAGGAAAAGATGGCCAGGACAGGTGTTTTCAGCCTCTTTCAGCTCTCATTCAAGAGGGGTAATTACTCTTATACACAAATCTCTGCCATCTATTAATGTTACTGATGACCGATCTGGTAGATACCTTGTTGTTGAATGTGAAATAGCTACAGTTTAGGTATCTCGGGGTCTTGTTCACGAGTGAGGGGAGGACGGAACGGGAGATTGACAGACGGATCAGTGCAGCGTCTGCAGTCATG
>JAPQRN010000008.1:2981317-3020490 GCA_037367275.1 Coranthus polyacanthus | reverse complement strand
GGAACGCCTCGGGGTCCCACCGGAAGAGCTGGAGGAGGTGTCTGGGGTGAGGGAAGCCTGGGCTTCCCTGCTTAGACTGCTGCCCCCGCGACCCGACCCTCGGATAAGCGGGAGATGATGGATGGATGGATGGATGGATGGATGGATTTTGAAAACAACACAAATCAAACATCAGCCAGCCTAACATGGGAAGATTTTAAAGCTTTTCTGAGATGCCAGATGATTAGCTTTACAAGTTTTAAACATAAATCCCTCAGACTGGAAATGGACAATTTAGAAAAGAGAATAAAAGATACTGAAACTGAAACCTTCCGAAATCCTTCTGATCACTTATGTAGAGAGCTTCATAAATTAAGAGCTAAATACAATGTACTCTCAGTAAACAAGGCTACAAAAAGCTTGTTGAGATTGAAGCAGTCTTTTTATGAACAATTTGAAAAGGCCAGTAAACTCCTAGGTTGGTGCATTAAACAGATGCAAGCAGAAAAGGGAAATCAATTGAATCCAGACAGATAAGGGGATAATAACTACTGACCAAAAAGAAATTAGTAATACTTTTTGAAGTTTTTACCAAAATATTGTATGAATTGGAATATTCAGACGTTGGCCCACAAAAACAAAGAACTTTTTGGATATGTTAGATTTTACACACCTAAGTGAAGATCTCTTGGGCTCTTTAGAGCTGAATATCAGAGCCGGGGAAGTGGCTGAAGCCATAAATAACATGAAGGGCAGAAAAACTCCTGGGCCAGATGGAATTCCAATTGAAATATTTAAAATTTTTATGACTAAATTAATACCACCAAGTACTCTTGTTAAAGCCTGTCAGTTTTTATAGGCCAACCTCACTGCTGAATAATGGCCTTAAAACTCTTTGTAAAGTACTAGCTAGGAAGCTGGATCCACTGGATCCACTTCTCCCAAAAATGGCTCACTCAGACCAGAATGGGTTCATTCAGGGTAGGCAGGGCTTTCACAACACTCGAAGAGTTCTTAACATATTGTATGAAAAATCAGGGAATACAGATTGTCGTTGTCAAAAAGAATTTGTTTGAAGTTCTATGCCGTTTTGGTGTAAGTGGGAAGATTCTTAAATTGATTCAGCTCCTACATTCTAACCCACAGGCAGAAATCTTAACTAATGGGCTCTTTTCAAGAACTTTTAAACTCCATCGGGGAACAAGAGAGGGTTGTCCCTTATCAGCACTTCTGTGGTCTGGCCATTGAGCCTCTAGCTATGGCAATTCACAATCATACCAGCATTACAGGAATTAGGATAGTTGATACAGAATATCGTATAGCTTTGTACACAGATGATATCATTTTATTTTGTTCCAGATTTAAGCAATCCATACCTTCTTTACAGAATCTGATAAATAATGTTGGTAGTTTTTCAGGTTATAAAATAAATAACAATAAGTCCGTAATATTATTTATGAATGAAAATGAGAGAAAAAAACCCTCTGATCCATACCTCATTTTCAGTTTCAGAACCGGGAGTTAGCTATTTGGGTGTTAAAATCACCCCCACAGTTGACCAAATTATCCCAAGTAACTATAACCTACTTACAGACGTAGTTATGCAATTATTGAAAAGGTGGATAAACTTACCCATATCATTAATTGGATGGATTAACATATTAAAAATGTCTATTTTACCTAAATTTCTATACCTTTTTCAATCAATTCCGCTTTTCCCTCCAGCTTTTTTTCAATTCATTGAAGAAAGTTCTCTCAAAATTCATCTGGAACAACAAACATCCACGACTTAGACTTTCTTTGCTTTATCTCCCGTATGATAGGTGTATTAAAATTGCCAAATCTTCTTTGGTATTTTTGGGCTGCTCAAATTAGATCAGGAATGTTTTATGTTGTTAAAGAACAGCCTCCAGCTTGGGTTTCAATGGACTCTTAATAAATATTCCCTTAAATTTATACATGTACTCTGCAGACAAGAAAAAGCTGATAAAACAAACTAAAAACCCTTTTTTCAAGAATACTATGATTTGGCTTAGTGCTCATGAATATATAGGGGAGACAATACAACTATCTCAGTTTACACCAATCTTTGGTAATGATAACTTTGGGCCAGGAAAAACAGACCCCGGATTTAACACCTTAACAAAAGTGTCCAATGCATTCAGTAATAACAATGTTATGTCATTTGGACAACTTAAAGACATGTATAGAATCTCAGAAACATATTTCTTTAAATATCTTCAACTACAAAGTTTTATTATGTCCAGTCAAGGCAATAGTCTGAAACTTCCTCCTCTATCCACCCCAGAAAATATCACTCAGAGCTGCCTAGAAGCTAAAGGCCAGGTGTCTTTATTATATAGGCGGGTTATAGATAAATCCAGAGAATCATCAATCAATATATTACAAGCATGGAAGACAGATTTGGGAGAAAATGTGTCAGAGGAAGAATGGTTTGGAGCTTGTTCTTTATTATTAATAATAATAATAATAATAATAATAATACGTTTAATTTAAAAGTGCCTTTCAGGTCACTCAAGGACACTTTACAGAGGTAGTTAAAAGCACAGTAACAATAAATACAAAAGGACAAACAAACACAATGAACAACAATCATAAAACCATGGCAATTACAAGGAACATGCTAGTCGGAAAAGGTGAGTTTTGAGATCGAATTTGACTCCCGAGGGAGGGAGTCAATGTTTCTGATGGCAGGTGGGAGTGAGTTCCAGAGTTTGGGAGCAGTGCGGCTGAAGGCTCTGCTCCCCATGAAGGTGAGTCGGGCAGGAGGGACAGTGAGGTCAACAGAGGAGGAGGATCTGAGGGAGCGGGAAGGGGTAACAATGTGAAGGAGGTCAGACAGATAAGGAGGGGCGAGGTTATGGACGGCTTTGAAAGTATGAAGAAGGATTTTGAAATCTATGCAAAATTTGACCAGGAGCCAGTGGAGTTGCAGGAGAACAGGGGAGATGTGATGGAAGGAGGGGGTTTTGGAGCTGAGTTCAAACTCAAACAGTAAATACTCATTCTAAGTTATTACAACACAAATGGTTAACTACACAATATATCACTACAGTTAAGTTGTGTCATTATAACCCTAGTATTCTATATATATGCATTAAATGTAACCAAAAGGGGTCACTGTTTTGGGGGCTGCCATCTTGATCCGGATCAAGATGGCAGCGCACAGAGACGCTCACAGCTCTTTTACCAAGTGTCTTCTGCTATATTTTCTGACAATGTTTTCAACGACCTTCATCAGAGCACGCCTTCCAAAATTAATATATCACCGACAGGATTTACAATGCATCAGATTACGGAGCCAGCAAGCCATCACGAGGGATTACATCCGCTCCAACAATATACCGGAGGTAATAGCTAGGCCACCGGGCTCACTGGATTGTGATCTGCAACCAGAAGAGGCGTAAGCAGTGAAGGGACCGCAAGCAGAAGCGGGGGTGCTGGGAGGGAGCACTTGTGAGGCTTCGGCTTCAGCCGAATAAGCTGCCACTACCCAGCATTTTCCTGTGTAATGCCCAATCACTAAACAACAAGCTGGATGAACTGAGGATCCAAATCGAGGCAAACAAGCTTGTCAGCGACTGCTGCATTTTGGTTTTCACAGAGACTTGGCTTCATCAGCTCATACCGGACACTGTTATCGAGCTAGCCGGCCGTACAGCCCATCGCTTTGACAGGAACAGCGACTCTGGTAAGAACAGGGGAGGGGGGTTATGCATTTACACCAACAACAACTGGTGCACCAACACAAAGATTCTGGACAGTTACTGCTCTCCTGATCTGGAATTTTTAATGATCAAATGCAGGCCCCCGAGTTTACTGTTGTCATAGTAACCGCTGTATACATACCATACCAAGTGTTAATGCTAATACAGCCCTGGGTCACTTATACAGCTCTATCAGCAGCCAGCCTGAGGCGGCTCACATCATCATGGGTGACTTTAACCACACTGACCTGAAGGCAGTGATCCCAAAGCTACACCAACATATAAAATGTGCCACTAGAGGAAAGAATACCTTGGATAAAGCCTACTCAAATATCCAAAACAGCTACAGAACATTAGTATTGCCACATCTGGGCCGTTCTGATCATCTGTCCCTGCTCCTTGTACCTGCGTACACACCCCTCAGAAGAAGAGCTGGACCACTGATGAAAACTGTCACTACATGGCCTGAGGGTGCTTTTGACCAGCTATGGGACTGTTTTGAGTGCACTGACTGGGACAGGACTTGGAGGTCTACACTGACACTGTGCTCAGCTACATTAAACACTGTGCTGGCACAGTGTCTGTGAGTCAGTGTATTTGGGTCTACCCTAATCAGAAGCCGTGGATGACAAAGACCGTCCGGTCCCTACTGAGGGAGAGGAATGATGTGTTCCAGTAGGCCAATAGGGTTAGGGTTAGGCCAACTTTTACCGTTGCTCCATAGAGTGTCCTGACCTACTGCATCTGTGTTTGGTACAATAGCTGCACCAAAGCACAAAAACACGCCCTACAGAAGGTCATCTCTACAGCACAAGACATCATCTGCCGCCCTCTTCCATCACTGGAGGACTTATACAACACAGAGGTGGACACACAGTGTCCTCAGTGACATGACACACCCAGGACATTACCTATTTGAACTCCTGCCCTCCGGGAGGGACCATGAGATCACGGACAAACAGACTCAGGAATAGTTTTTATCCCAGAGCCATCGCTGCACTAAACAGTGGTACTGTGGCATAGTCTCCTCTGTTTTTAGCTTTCTTTGTATTCATTGATTGCACAGTCATTCTTGTTTTTAGCCTTCTCTGTATTTATTGTTGCATGGTCATCTCTGTTTCTAGCTTTTCTTGTGTTATTGAGGTACAGTCATCTCTGTTTTTATTGACTGTCATTTTTAGGGATACTGTTTTCAATTTCATTGTACCAAGTGACAATGACAAAGGTCTAATCTATTTCACTGTATGTGGGAATGCCCACAAGTATTTTGCTTCAGGGAGAAAGTGTTACACTTGTGGTCAGGTTAATGGTAAAGTGGTCCCAGTGAATCCTAAATTGTGCAATCTCCATATTTACCCAAAAGTGTCTAAAAACATAAGTTTGTTGTTTAATATCTGTCTCCTGGAAGCTTAACGATGTATAGCCCTTTTTTGGAAGAATCAAATAATCTGTGGAGTCTCACAATGGCTGAAAAGAATGACTGCTTTTCTTGCTTTGAAAAAAATAAGGTACACCACAAGAAATAAACTAGACAAGTTCTGGGACATATGGAACATTTTCTAAAACTTTCTGGACAACTGTAATATACAAGAAGATAGAGACAAAATGATGATGATGATTGTGAACTAAACTGAATTGATAGGCTGCCCCCCTTTTTTCCAGCTTTGTTTTTTGTGCTTTGTTTTTTTGTTGTTTGTTTTTTATTCTGATAAAATGTAATAAAGATATGTCTAAAAAAATAAATTGGCATTCAGAAGGTCAAAAAACATATTTTTATATGAAAACTCATATACATATTTAGTACCCATTTTGGAAAATGTGCATCATTTGTTCTGATACTGATCTGCATCAGCTGTATCATCTTTTCTGAATTACAGCATTAAGACGATCTACTATATTCTCAGTGAAAGAACATCTTAAGAATTTGTTTTTGAAAAACAGGAATGTGGAAAAAATATACTGAGCTCTGAATCTAATTAACTGACAGATCAGTTCCAGCAGCAGAATCACAGCAGACTGATTCTGTCTCTACATGTCTCTTCAGGCTTGTGATTCTCCACATAGTTTGTTCTTTTGAATTTCAGACCAAACAAAAGACAGCAGCTTGACTTTAATTACACTCTGAAGTCATTTTTCCCCACTCAGCCATGTAATCTGACTTCTTGCCTTTGTGATAAAGTCCTGTGGGTTCAATCAGCGTCAGGCGTACAGGTGTCGGTCTGATCCAGCTGTCTTCATCCTCCCAACCAACACAAACACACATTGTGTCCTGTTATCATCTCCACACTCTGACTCAGCCTGTTTTCACAGTCTGTGTGTGACTAAATCCAACAACATGTAATTACTGCTGCTCCAGATTTATCCTGAGCCTCTCGTCTAGAAATGTCCTGCAGCTGTTTCCCATTGCACTTTGTCACATTCCAGGAGCCGTTAGTGTCAATCAGGTGAGTTTAATTCACAGGGTTCAGGTGTTTCAGTCCAGTCTGTGGATCAGCCTGTGGAAACTCTTTAAAGCCTCTTCAGAGCTGTAATCTGCCTGAAGGCCAGATCCTAGAGCTGGGGTTACAGAGACCAGGGGCAGATGGGAGTCTTTCCTTTACACAAACTTTACAGCAGGTTTGTTGTTCAATCTCCTGGTTGTCATCAGGTTTTTAAACTATCCTGTTTGTGCAATTTGCTAATTTAAACAACATACCCTGATATGATAAACCTGAGTCTTTATCTCAGTTTGGAGAAACCCAATTATTCTAGCTACTTTGAAAGAAACTGGGGTTAGGGTTAGGGTCTGAAAGAAACTGGGATGCTGTTGCATGTATACAACCTAATCCCAGTTCTTGACCACTGCAGAAAAGTGTTGATGGAAAACGTTAGTTTTAACCCCTATTGATATTTCAGTTGACCATATTACATGGATATTTTCATTATGGATTTAAAATAAAGCTCAAATCCTCAGTTTGAGATGTGAAGTGATTGAGTGACGGACTTCCTCCACGTGTGTCTGTAAATAAGTGTGGTTTTCTATCATGACTGGCTGCACATTCAAGTTCTTCCTTCTTTATCACAGCTGCTTTACTAAGACAAATATAATTAATATGTGGACAAAAAGCACTAATAGAAGAAATGTACTAAATATGATCATGTGATGTCTAATTGAATATATTCTTTTTTTCCACAGACATTAGAAATTATTTTCCAGCTGCACTGAAGGTATTATGCCTATAAACAGTACATCCTTTAGCTAAACAGTTCTTTTTCTTCAGTTAAACTTTTCTTTTCTGCATAAACATGAACTAAAACTAAATAAGTGTTTGATCTGGGCCAACGTAACTCTTTTAATCATAATTCTGGTTTATTCACATTTATCCATTTAGCAAACTGGAGAATGAACTGATAATAAGATGTCCACATACTTCTGTCACACAAATATGCAAAATTGAACACATATATACAATCAATAAATTAAAAGGTTTACTGTTTTTGTTTAATGGAGTTTCCTTTATGTAGTTTTAGGAGTTGGATGTAAATCTGATTGTGTTTTAGGTCATATTTATTAGAGGTCGACTGATAGTGTTTTTTTAAAGGCCAATATAATAGTTTGGAGCAGGAAAAAGCCACTAGACTAATCATTCCGCCCCACCCCCAAATAATTTTTTATCTTTGAAAACACATTATACTTGTCTGACATTGACTAATTTAATTTCATGAAAAACAGGGTGAGTGTTGAACTGAACACTAAGTCAAAGTAATTAATCAATAAATGAGGGAATGAACATCAAAACTACCTGTAAAAAATCTGTGGGAGTAATTTTTATCTTTTGAGCTATGTATTATTTTCCCTCAAAGTCTGTATTTCCAATTGTTGACCCCAACTTCAGCTGATTGTTGGGAAAATGTCCTCTCAGCGTGGTCTGTCTCTAATATTTATGTGAGAAAAGATCAAACTTTAAAGCCCCTCTGTACATATACAGCTTTATAAATAACTCTTGTTCCACTGTGAAAAGTGAACATTTGTCATAAATGCAAAGACATCAGTTTTCTAACTCTATCAAAAGACACATGAAATGTTTGATTTACAAATTTAACAAAGGAATAAACTGTATTTAAATTAACAAAATGTCTTACTAACAAGTAACATATAAATGAAGAACATCTGATGTTGAAAACAATCTAGAAACAATTAATATTCAGACCAGAAAATTAAAAGGTCATGTTGAAGAACTGAAAATCATAGGAGGAATAAAATATTTCCAGAGCTGTACATGTATGTTCAGCAAGTGAGTCTGTCCAAATGCCTCCGAATGCAGCAACAGCTTTTAAGAAGTTTAAGTGTTTTCAGAGGTTTTCGGAGTAAACTGTGCAGGTTTGACCCTCAGGCTGAGTGTCGGCTCTCATGGCTTCTGAACAGGCTCAGACAAGCTGCCAATTTTTACAGCCCAGGTGGGTTATGGGTAATCCAGCTCCTTGTTAACTCTCTGGGTCAGACTGACCTGGAGTCAGATGGAGGAGGAGGACAGACACTCAGCTGTTCATTCATTCATTAAATTCATTCATATTTACTGAAGTACAGGCCTCATCTGCACTAAAAACAACAAGAAACAACACAACACAAACAATAAAAAGTTGATAAGAAAACCTAAAGACTAACAGAAGGAATTACAAGAAACATGGGTAAATAATGGTGATTAAAAAAGAATGATAGAGAGCAAATAGGTTTAAATAGTTACAGGAATTAAACTGTACGGCAAATTAATCTGAATTTGGTGAGGTTAGGGTTAAATGTGTAATTTATTTGTTTTTATGTCATGTATATTGTTTTAAATTTAATTGGAGTTTGGGACAGAGCATAATGTAATGAGGATTTATCCTCACATGAGGATTAAATTATCTAAATGTCAGAAAAGGTTTTTACTAGGGCTGACAATCGATTAAAAATAATTAACTAATTAATTGCAGAATTTGCTGTAATTAATTGAAGCTTAGAATAGTTTACATTTAAAAATAATAGCATTAATGAGGAATACATACAAAATAAGTATATTCAAATTTAAATCCTAATACTTAATTGCATCTTTTTAACTTTAAACACACATTCTCTCCTGTGAACTCAATTGACAGTCAGCTTGTCAGGCAGATTTCTGATCTGCATGGACAGAAATAAGAACAAAACCTAGGTCTACAGTGCTTAACAAATGTATTAGACCACCTGTTTTAATAATGAGAAAACATATCAGCATCATGAAATGCTTTAATGCAGACTCTTTAATTTTCACTGAGCTCTCGACGTTTTACCACCATTTACCGAGGAATTTCAAACTGAATTCACCTTTTTATACCCAATTGTACGCTGGGTCACTGGTCTTCTCTGAGAAGTCACAAATTAATCAAGCATAACATTCAATCATTAAAACAATTTTTTCTGTTCAGGAATGCAAGTAAATAATATAAGTAAGTAAGTAAGTAAATAAGAAATAATAATGTACGATTTTTTCTGTTTTTTGTGTTTTTTCTAATACACTTGTTAAGTACTATATAGTGCCATTTCAATTTCAAAACCGCCAAGATAAGATCAGCTTTAAGGCAATAATTTTTCAAATGCAAAAATGTAAATGATAATTAACAACAATGTTAAAGTGTCAAACGACATCAAATGAATTTCCACAACAGTCCAGTAAATCTGAAAGAGAAGTGAGCTGAGAGTTGAGATGATGAAAGCTTCTCACTCTTTCACTCCATACAAACTACTTGTCATTCAGTCACACACTGTGACAGACCAGTCATGATCATGTGACCAACCATCGGTGTCATGTGACCATCATACAGAGGTGATTCCACATGTGTTACTATCAGCTGATTATACAACTGTACATGGAGGTGGAATCACGGAAGATGATCCTAATGTGATGAATAAGAGATTATTCATATACTGGACTTTGAGGAGAGAGACAGAGAGAGAGAGAGGTCTAGGGTTAGGGTGATGGTCGAGCAAGGTAGAGTTAGGTCTAGCAAGGTAGAAAGAGAGAGAGTGCCAACAGTCCAGTGTTTAGGTTTGAATAACATTTGTGAACATAGTCTGAGAACTACCTACAGGGTAATTTCAGGGTAGGGTTTACATTCATTTTAACTGTTCATTGTTTCCCTCAGACATCTTGGTTAAAACTTTTAAAACTGACAGTTATCCTTATCATAATCATCATCATCATCAGACCTGCACTCATACATTAAAAGTCTTTCACAATGTCTCATTAGAAATAATCATAAGGAAACAGACTGCGTGAATCCACTAGTCCTGTTTTTATAACAGATGTGAAGACAAACTCTAAACTGTCAGTGAAAATTAACCCGAAACAGTTTGGAGCCGAGTTCAGCGCTCCTGCACATTCTTATCCTAATGGTTTCAGTTTGTGATTGTGTCGAGCAGCTGCTGGGCCTCCGTTAGCTCTGATAAAGGAGGGGAGTCTGGGTAATGTTAGCTGATGGTGGAAAACAGAGGAGTCTGGGTAACGTTCCCAGATGATGGTTTAAAACAGGGTCTCAGCTGGACCACAGGCTGACAGAAGAGTCTGGAAGTTCAGGAGCTGTGTCCTGTTGCACACTTAACACAGACTAAACTAAATATAGTTGCAGGCAACTACGTTTCCAGTTTCTGTGGCCAATCAGTGAAAGGCATTATTCATAACACTGTATTTATTACTGTATTTAACATTGCTTGTTGCTTTGTTGTCATGTCTAGTCTTTGAACACGTTGCTACACAAAAGTGAAGAGGGTAACTGCTAAAAGTAATGTTAATCAAAAAAAGAGGAAAAGATACATATATAGGACAAAGCATTATGATTAAGTAAAACTTCATCTTGATGCATCTTTTTTTTTCTTTTATGTCATTTTCATCTTGTTTCGTTTGTTGTGTGTGATATTCACCAATGGATTCACCAATTCTATGTTATTGTTTCATCCATTTAGGTTGAAATCAATCTGGATGTTGTGAAGAGACACAATGATACAAAATAGAATTAATGAAATAAACAGATATTTGTTTTAAAATGTAAGGGAGTAAGAAAAATAAAGAGTAAAGTACAGATACTGAAAACTCTACTGAAGTACAGTCATGAAGTATTTGTACTCTTGTTACTTCAACCTATGGAATTTAAACAGGGCAGACAAACATTTCTGGCTCCTTTCCAGTTTTTTTCCAGCCTCATAAAGCAGAGAACATCAGATGTCATCAGCACTGCACAGTGTTAGAGTGTTATTTAATTCCATCTCAGTTCTTTCTCTTCAACCTAAACAGTGATGAAATGATAACAGACACACAAGAAAAGCGCCAATAAAAAGCTGCTCCCTGCTGCACTGTACACAATGTAAGTGTTATCTTTACAATGGGCCTCTTCTTCCTCCTCTGAGTAACATGGCAAACAATGTCAGTGCTGTCAAACAGAGCACAGAGCTGCTCAGAGCCACAACAATGAGCAGATTTATCACGTCTCCTCCCACAACCGAGTGGCTGGAGACTCTGCAGCTCGGCAGGTGTGGACACTCATACTGTAAATATGCTGACGGAGAAATGTGAGAGAGGAATGTGAAGCAATCTGACACCAGGATTAGAAACAAACAGGGCGAGGAGGAGAACTGCAGCAGAGTTTTACCTTCAACAATCACATAGTGACAGATCTACAAACTCAGGACACATTACATTAGTAATAAAATACAAGCGTCGCTGGTCAACTGGTAGTGGACTTTTAAAAGCTGATATAATAATGAAGTTTGTAACAGGAAAAAGCTGATTCAAACAACCAGCATACTCAAATTAAGATTCTTATATAGTGTTTTGGAGGTGCATAAGGAGGACATAAATATTAAAAAAATAGTAAATAAAGTCATCAGTTCAATTCAGTACTTAATACTTTATAATGTTACAAGCAGCACAATGACATCTGTCTGTTTCTACATAATATGTAAAATCCTTTACCATTTTACAAGCAAGGATATTTTATATCAGTGTTTTATTTAGTTCAGCTGTCTTCAGAAGCACAAAATATACATTTGATATATATGTATATATATATACATACATATACATTTGATTAAAAATTGAATAATTTTTTGTGATGATGATCAAATATACACTGGTTAGAAACATGATTACATTTTATAACATGTCTGGTATTTTGTTCTGTCAGTTGTCTTTCATATTAAACACGTGGCTGCTTTAACCTCACATCTTCTCTGCTGTTTTTGTCTCACATATAAAGAGTAATTATAAGATGCTTCAATTTCCTTGTTCTTTGAATTGCTCTTCTTTGAAAGCTGTTATCCTATCCTGTCCTGGTTTTACAGGAGACACATGGAGCAGGTCATATATACATGTGTTTCATTGTTGGGGAAACTGCAGCTCAGACTATGTTACAGCTCAAGTTTAATTTAAATCAAGTATTCAAATGAGATGAGGAGAATTTATAAACCATTGCAAGAGAAAGGACTATAAAGGTTTTAGCCTTGTGGCTGTTTACATGGTTCACTTTATGGCCTTTATGTCTGAGAATCTAATTAAACTGTTATTACACAGAGTTGTACGATGGAGCTGTTAATCTCTTGACAGATCAGTGACAGATCTCCTTCCAAACGCATCTGTAGATGACTCTTAAAGCTTTTTACACTCACTGCTTTTACTCAATTAAAAACAAAGCAAAGCACAGAGGCCACAGAGTTAATCAACCTCTGATGGAGGAGACAAATTCAGAACAAAACACATGAATGAAAGGTGATCAGATCAGGAAGGTCAAAGGTGACATAATATCTGTACTCCTACTTTATTCCAATACAAGTACATACTTGTGTAAATATAGTATATATATATATATATATATAAAAGGGTATATATATATATATATATCGTCAAAAACTAAAACTATTTCTATATTTCTATCGGCTGTTTCTGTTCAAAGGTACTGAACCTCACATCAACGATGTCAGTATCAGGTCTCCTGGTCTCAGACTCTTAAACAAACGACACCTTTTCTCTGCCATCAAGTCTCCATCTATTGTCTGCTTTGTCTCCTTACGTCTTTTATGTTTGTCATGTGTGTTATTCACTGATGGATTCACCAAGGGATCATCTTTTCAATTTGTTATTGTTTCATCCATTTAGGTTGAAATCGGTTTTGATGTTGTGAAGATGCACAATGATGCAAAACAATCAATAATCCCCCTTGAGTGCATTAAAAACAAAGTCTGCTTTGAAAATGTGAGGAGTAGAAAGTACAGATATTTGTGTTAAAATGTTGGAAGTAAAAGGAAAAAGTTGGCAGAAAAATAAATAGTCAAGTAAAGTACAGATACTGAAAACTCCACTGAAGTACAGACATGAAGTATTTGTACTTCGTTACTTCCCACCATTGATAACGTGACTGCTGAATATCCAGATCAAGATAAATATTCCATTAGAAGTAAAAGTCCTGCATGAAAAATCCTACTGATGTAAAAGTACAGAAGTATCAGTTGAATTTAGTTGTGGAGTTCACATCCTGACTCCTGTACATTTCTTGGTTTAGTCAATAAACACCTTTTGGTTAGGGTTAGGAAAGCATCCTGGTTCGGTCTAAATATGAATATGAACATTGAAATCACATCTTTGTGGACTTTTTCTATTTTGAATCAAACCCTGGGATCTTTTTCTAAACTGGACCAAAAACAGGTTAATAACGCAGCCGTCAAAACAGATATTTTAAATCGAGGTCTGTCAGCAGAAAAAAATATGTTGTATGTGAACAATTTACATTTGCATTCAGGATTTAATTTAATTATTTTGTTGAAACAACAGTCAAAAACCCAGAGATATTCTTTGAGAGTCACTGCATATTTTATTAATCACATAATGTGACTGAAAAAAACTAAAAAACTAAAGCTGTCAGACAAATGTAATGCAGTAAAAAGTACAATATTTGCATCTGAGATGTACTGGAGTAGAAGAATAGAGCTGCAGAAAATACAGGAAATACTCAAGAACAAGTACCTCAAATGTGTACTGAAATACAGTACTGCAGTAAAAGTACCAAGTTAAATTCCACCCCTAGAAGTATTTCTGTTAAGCAAAAGAACCACATTGTAAAAATATTGCACTACTAAAGCATTCACATGCATTTAAAACTAATTTTAGACTATAACTTTAGTTATTATTTGGTCAAACAATTAATTAATCAAATTATCAATCAGAAATTACAAACTGGAGCTGAGAAAGGTGTTTTATGATTCATCATTAAGATCCACTATCAGAAGAGTCCCTGCATATTTTTTTTCCAAAAAATAATCAGAAGCTTTATAATCAGAAAAATAAAGCTGTAAGACAAATGGCGAGTAAAACAAGACAAGATTTGCTTATGAGAGGTTGTGGGGTAGAAGTGTAAAGCAGCACAAAACACTGAAAATACTCAAGTAAAAGGACCTGAGATCAGCTTCAGAGTAGATATAAAAACTGTTGTATGTGGACATGTAATGGTTCCATTTATGTGTTGTTTGTACTGATATGTGTGTCTGAAATTAAGTTAATGTTTAGACGTACAGTACCTTTCCTCCATGGAGTCAGGATGGAGAAGGACTTGTTCCAGCTGATGACCAGACCAGCCTTCCTCCTCTTCACACTCATGTTGGAGTAAAAATCCCAGAGGCTGAACAACCGGTAAATGTACTAGTGTTAAAAAGATGAACAGGCGTTTCAGAGGCTCGTCATGCTGCTATCCTACAGCACTTTACTCTGAAGTGAAGTTCAGTAGAGCTGAATGAAACTGAGAGACCCTAACCCTAACAGCCAGCGCTTCATGATCCCTGATTCTGACTGCACTCTGAGAGCAGACTGAAGAGGGCTGAGCTCTACCGGCAGCAGGAGGAGGAGGAGGAGGAGGAGTCTCCGAAGACCACAGAGATTTACACTCAGCCTGCAGGCGAAAAACTGGGAGAAACCAGAGCTGGAAGTAGAGTGAGAATGATTAACAGGGAGGAGACTGATGATCAGATAAGACAGAAAACTGTAAAGGCAATCAAAATAAAAAAGCTCACTTTATATAAAGAGCTATATAAGAATTCACCTTTTCAATTCATTCATAGACGAAGAATTCAGATCATTTACGTAAGTATACTCCACTACATGTTAAAAGTACTGCATACCAAACCTTCTTTCAGTAAAAGTATTATCACATAGTTAACCTTTACACACTGTTCATTATCTCATAGTTCTCAACAGATCTATTTAGAATGTATAAATAGCATCTCTAGCATTAATAAAAGGTCAGTTAATCCTTAATTCATATTTCAATAAGCGTGTGTCATTTTTAGCTTTAAAACCAGTTGTTTATGGAGAAGAAACTTCTACGATCACATAATATCATGTCTTATTTTACCTAAGACATGAAGACAAAATAAAAACATGATCATTTTTTGGACTGAAAATGGCACCATTTTGGAAGGGGGTCATCATTTTTATAATATAACAACCATAAAACAACAACCGTAAAATTACCATGATATGTTTTCAGTTTTCAATAATTTGAGTAGTGAATAGTTTTAGCTCATATGGACATATTACACACATTTGTTTTAGTGTTTTTTTTCAATCAGGTCAAGTTTAACCCATCAGTTTGTATGAGTTAAACTGTGAAAATTCCTGCAAATTTTGAGACCTAACATTCATTTTAACTTCCCGTGGTTTATTAATTCTCTCCATAATTGATTTTAAATGAAAGTTTGATAGTGCAAAATATCAGAAAACATTACAAAAAGTAATCGTGTTGGTATAAAAGTGCATTTTTCAATAGTAGCATGCTGAGATTTTATTAAAGCTATAATGATTTAGCCACATGAATAGTTAAAATATAGTCAAAATCATGCAGAATATCTCATTTTACTCAAAAACAAGGAATAACTTCACATAAATAAGGTCTGTTGACCATAAATTCCTTGTTTCTTTATGAACAGATAAATTAGAAAGGATCAGTTTTGACAAGTCAGACAGGGAAGAAAATATGAGGGTTAAAGTACAGAACTGCAATAAAAGTCACATTCCATTGTATTTAAATAAGCTTCTTTATTTTATGTATTTATTTCTAAATGTCAGAATACATTTATAAATATCAAATGTGAGTTTTATGCTGCACACTGTTGTAATAAAGTCTATAAAACAAGCTTGTCGTCTGTTTGTACACTTTCCACTGTGTGACTTCAAATTGTTTTATCAGGATTTCATTGTGATTTTATAAAGTGTGTGATGTTTGCAGTGAATGTGATCACAGAGCAGCAGGTGTCTAAATTTCATCTGCTTGTTTTGTTTTAAACAGGAGAAAGAAATTATCTAGAGGAAGCAGACATGGTGATATCCAATAAATGTCAATATTTGAAGGGAAGGTGTGTGACACTGGTAGAAGAAGACGTGCTTTATATGAGTCTATCAGTCATTATTCAGTTTTATTAATGTGCAAACTGGTATTTTATCTGTTAATTCAATACAAATTCCACTCTGATGAAATGTGTCCTGGTTTGTGGAGTTAATAATAAAACTATCTGCTCTGAAACATCCATGTTTAAACGATCCTATAGGTCAGATGGGTTTGTGTGGGAAGGATCCTCAGCTGATACTGTATCTGTGTGAAGGATTTACTGAACGTAAAGTCAGCTGATCTGTTTTAACTGGAGCTGTTATAATTCACCTAGAAGAAACTTCACCACACGAAAATGAAATGATACAAGTGATTTATTGTGGAAAGGTTTTGGCACAGAATCAGTCTCTGAGGATGGTGTGGACAGCACTGGAGCAGGTCCTGGCAGAATGCTCTGCCAGAGGTATCTGAGCCCTGCGAGGACTCTAGAGCCCCCTGGTGGAAGGTGGAGTCGTGGTGGTGGAGGGTGCCTGCGAGATGATCAAGAGGGACACTGAGGGAGTGCTCTACTTTTGAATGAAAGACACGTAACAGGAGGACAGAACCAATGCAGTGATTCGATGATAGGAATGGAGTGGGAGGCAGAAGGACAGTGTATAGGCGGGGTCAGAGAGAAGGACGTCAGGAATCAGGTTCAGTTTCATCATTGAACTACAGTAAACTTCCAAACATGAGCTCAGTTTTAGTGACACTAGAACTTCACACTAATTAAAATACACCAGGAAAATATGTAACCAAGAATGTTTTCTTATGTTATTTGATATAATGAACAGTAATGAAATAAAATTGAATATTTAATGTATTTATTTAGTTTATTTAGTTTATTTGTATAGGGACAAGTGTGTAGCATAGATTATTGCCACAGACAAAAGCATTTATAGCCTAAGCTAATTTGCAATAGTTACCACATTCACAGTCCAGACAATATAAATACAACATACTGGACTATTTCTAGTGTTAAAGCTCTCAGATAGATATGCAACATAAATAATATAACGCGCTATGTATAATTCAGAACATACACATGTTTATCTACAGACATATACGTATACATGCATATGTGTATATATAGTCACAACATCCAGGTCAAAGAAGAAAAGACAGTCAGTCAGTCAGTCATTATCTGTAACCGCTTAATCCTCTGGAGGGTCGCGGGGGGGCTGGAGCCGATCCCAGCCGACATTGGGCGAAGGCGGGGTACACCCTGGACACGTCGCCAGTTCATCGCAGGGCTAAGAAAAGACATTGAAAAATAAAAATGGCTAAAACAGAGCTAACAGAGTTATAATGTAAACTATCAGTTGATGCAGCACATGAAGATTATAAGACACTGTGTTATTCAGTTTGTGTGTGAAGGAGAAAACTTGATGAAGCCATAACATAAAGTACATTTACTGCATTCAGCAAGGATTAAAATCTATGCTGGACTGGATCAGACTCAATGTAAAAACTGTCTAAAGGTTCAGGTCTAGTGGGTTTATGCTGAACTGTGAAAATGTGCCTTTAGTTTTTAACCCTAACCCTAACACATGGAATCATCTACAATCATCTACACTGTTTCCCTTATTTCTGTGTTACTTTGTTTGTGGTTTTATTTATTTGTTCTGTGTTTTTTCCCTGTAAAGTGTCCTTGAGTGTTTAGAAAGGCGCTGTCAAATAAAATGTATTATTATAATTATTATTATTACAACACAGTTTCGATCCATTGTGTCAGTCAGTGAAGGTTTGTGGTGGACCAACACTTCACTAAAACCCCTTTCACACTGGACTGAAGACCCACTAATGTCTGGCTTTTGTCTTCAGTGTGACAGGGAACCATCTGCATTCAAATGTCTCTGCAGTGTCACAGTATTTATCAGCAGATGGAAACATGACACCTGTGTGGACCTCCTATGTCTCACCCGTTTTACTGATGCTGTAACTGCTGTAGAGTTTAGTTACAGACCGGTGGATTGTGAGGGGGTCTGGCTGATAAGGAGACAAAGGCATTTAGAGAAAGAATGTGTCACCTCTTTTCTAACAGAGAAAAACCTCATACTGTATATTACTGTGAGTTTTCAGTATCTTTATTTATTTAGTGTTTATTTGTATAGGGACAAGTATGTAGCATATATTATTGCCACAGAAAAAAACATTTATAGCCTAAGCTAATTTCCAATACCTGTCCCTAGCTGGGCTTTTAAATGACATAAAACGCAACAACATATATATATATATATATATATATAAGGACTGTATAAAATACACATTCAAACACAACAATTCACAATACACAGACAAACTGGATTACAATAAAATATAATAAACAAGGAGCAGTGAGTTATTCGTGACAACATGACTGGTCTCTCTTTAAAAACTGTTTCAGATTTAGTTTAAAATAATTCCAGTCAGATTGCAGTTTGATTTCTGAAGGCAAAAAGTTCTACATGTTGATTCCACAAACAAAAAAAACAGTTTACTTGAATATTTACAACTTTTTCCTTTTACTTCCTACATTTTAACACAAATATCTGTACATTCTACTCCTTACATTTTCAAAACAGGCTTTAGTTTTAATGCATTTGAAGTGAATTATCTTTTTTTTTTTTGCATCATTGTGTATCTTCACAACATCAAGACTGATTTCAACCTAAATGGTCAAAACAATGACACATAGAAAAGATGATCCCTTGGTGAATCCATTGGTGAAAATCACACACAACAAACGATAAACATAACATAAAAGACACAACAAGATAAAATGACATAAAAGATGTAACAAGACAAAAATTACATAAAAAGCTAAACAAGATGTAAATGACGTAAAAGGGACAAAAGTGTGGACAACTGACCCCCCCCCCCATCTGAAAGGATTAGCATAACATTTAGCTTTCATAACAAAGACCGAATTCAACCTGAATGGATGAAACAATAACACATAGAGATGACGATCCATTGGTGAATATCACGCCAGAAGATGAAAACAATGTAAAAAAAATGCATTTTTTTATGTCTTACATATATGTGTTTTACATATATCAGTGTTTTTTACCAACAGAAATAGGAATACAGATTGTAATCACAGTATATGTTATGATTCAGAGTCCATTAAAAACGTCAGTGTTAGTTTGAAGCTTTTCAGGAGTCATTTTCCCAAATGATGACACTGATCTGGATGTGAACGGTTTCTGCAGGTGTTGACATTTGACCTGTTATGTAAGACTTTTGCTCAGTATCACAGTCTGAAACAACAGCAGAGCAGATTTACTCAGTGATAACCATGTGTGTGGTGTAGTTCTGTCAGTGTTTTGGTTTGTACAGCCAGCTAAAGCAAAAATATCCAGGCTTCAGTATGTGGAAATTAGATTTGAAATGAGGCCCCAGTTTCAACATCAATAAACCTCTGACTGATTATTGATTAAATAACAGAGTTTCTTCAGTGTTCGTTTACTGTAATAATCCAAACTATCTCCGCATATGAGGACTATGAGGAATGTCGTAGTGTCGTCTGAATGAGGCAACAGTGAATATTCACAATAACATGCATTCACTGTGTTCACATCATCTTCACTGAAGCCCATTACGTCATGTGGACCAAACTGTGTAAAAATGTGTCTCACATAGACCCTTTTTCCACTGCAGTAAATACAGACAGTTAAAGATGAAGTAAAGACACATGTAAAGGACCAGTTCGACTTAGAGCTTCCATCTACTATGTCATTTCTGTTTGTTATGTTTAATAATAATAATAATTCAGTGAACATTAATTCTTCTGTGTTTTGTAGCTCAACATGTCTCCTCTCTTCAGTGTGTAGTTCATTGCAAACATGACAGTAGTTTATTAGTAACTTGTGCAGATCATTATCATTCATTGTTTTTATAATTATTTCATAACATTTTATATCAGCTACATTTTCATTAACTGTCACATACATTTTCAGAACAGTTTGGCCATTTTTGCTGACATTTTGTTTTATTTTGTTTAATTTGCATTATGTTTTAAACCTGTTGCCTAATTATGGTAACTGAAATCACTACCTTTCACAAACTGTATGTGTATCATTTATTTATGAGAACATACATTCATTCATAAGGATGTCTCTCTATAAATATATACTGTCCAGCCAAAAACAAAAGTTTTCACCTGGATTTAACACAGCAAATAGTTAAGAGCTTTCCATTAGATAATTACTGCAGTGATTAATATGTTTCAACTTCAACAAGTTATTTAACCCTAACTGATGCACTGAGTAGCTTCTAATTTCTTAAACAACTATCAATTTTCTAGGGAGCATAAAGATTGGACAATGGAAAAAGGTCATGTGGTCTGATGAGTCCAGATTAACCCTATTCCAGAGTGGATATCATGTTTTGACAAGATAAGTTATCACATTATAACATGATAAAGTTGTATATATTGTAATAACGTGAAAATTTTGTTTTTTAACATGAAAAATTTCACATTATAATGTGAAAAAAAACATGTTAAAACTAAAAACTTTGTATTTTTACGACCTGACAGCATTATGCTTCCATAGTTAATGGAGATCTATGTCAAGGTTTCTTTTATAAATGTCCAGTGAGGAGAACATTTCTCCCACTACTTACACTCTGCAGGTAAGATCTGAACTTAAAGAGCAAAGCTGAGGTTCAAATTAAACCTTACATACTCACTCCTCTGCACTGACTGTAGGTTTGAAAGTCTATAATCTGCTGACTGTGAAGGTGACAGCTTTAAAAAGTGGAAATCACGTATTGTGTGGATGCAGCATGTGTGAACGTTTTCAAGTTTTCAATGACAGCTCTAAAAATAACAGAACAGAAGGAGGGAGCAGTTCTGTTTACTCACACAGTGTTTAAGTCTAAACTCCCTAACTGCTCAGTAACTGACAAAACAACAGCACACTGTATCTATACAGCAAAAACACAAAGTAAAAGCAGTATAATTGGGTCAGTAATTTAACACAACACAAAGCAGCTCGGGTCTTCCCATTTACATTGTTTTCATCTTGTTACATCTTTCACATTGTTTTTGCCATCAGCCCCTGCTCTGACAGATAGAGCGGTAAAGGTCCGAGTTGGTGTTGTGTGGTTTGGCTGGTGGTTTGAGAACCATGTAGGGCCAGAGGTTCCATAATATTATTAGAGTTCATTGTGTTCCTGAGAACCAGGACTTCAGAGGGATCAGCAGAGTCCGCCCTGTGTGTTTTGGCCCGTTTGAATCGCGGAGAAGATTCAGGGATAAGAGAAACCATATGTCTGTCCAAACGGACTGTGTTCTGTTGAATTAATACCTCTGCAGCTGATAAAACAATGCAAACACATCTGGACCCAATTGGAAGTGATTTATTCCATCAGACTGATCTCTACTCAGTGTTCACTGCACAACACAACATTCTATGTGATATTTACTGCACATCTGTCAGTTTCTTATGTGTTTTTCATACGTTTCAACATTGGAGTCTGGACAAAGATGAATAAACATTAGGTCCAGAGTTTTTATAGTTTTGAAAAGTTCGTTTTAGGATTCGAGCACCGAAAGCAGTGCAAAGGCCTTTTTGCATTTAAAAGGATCATTATTATCATTATTATGACTTTTTGGACAAAATAATCACATTTTTGAGGGGATAAACATGCACGAAAAAAATCACAAAATCTTGCACATGCATCAGAATGAGTGAACATTTTTTGTAGTTTTGGAAATTAATTTAGAAAAATGGCAAAAATGTAAAAATTAAGTCCCCGCATTCAGTTTCACTTAGATCAGACCTGGGCATGATACGGGCTCCAGGCCACATCCAGTCCATGGGCTGTCCCTGTCCGAGCCATGTGAGGTCAATGGGAAATCAGGAATCAAATGTGGATAAATAAGTATACATTATGCATGCAATACATCTGCGATGCTTTTATTTTGAAGGTGACTGCTATTATTTTCATCTGACGTACATGTGTGCATGCGTGCGCACCTTGCTGTAATGTATCGAGGTGAGTTAACTTTTAGTTCTCAAAGATGTTCAGCTTCTGTTACAAAAGATTGATACAGAATGTAGAGTTTTTAACAAGACATGGACTTGTATTTATTCACTGAAGTCAAAGATAAAGCCTTGATCACTGTGTTTAAGGATTACACTTTGAATAATCATAAACAGACTAAACATGGATAGATCCTCTTTCATTGTCCATCACCTGTCAGCTGTCATTCACATATTCACATCACGTGTTTAACATGAATTTATTGAACTTGTTCAAACCCAACAAAGACTAGATTTCTCTGAACAAGAAAAATGTGTAAAGACAGCAAATGCGGTAATTAGACATAAACAGAGCAATGGATGTACTTCAGTGTATGAAGTTAATTTGATGCTGGTCTTTGAAATACTGCAAAAACATTTTCAAAATATTTTTTTTTCTGTACAGATGTTTTTGCTTCTTTTACTGAACTTTTGTTTTGGAAGAGTGTTTGAACCTTTTGAGAAAAAATAAATAACTTTTTCCCCTTATTTGTATTGATAGTGTGTTATGTTCATATTACACATCTGTACTTTATGCATGTGGACACCTGTGTGTAAGTGTCTTACTACATGTACGATATGCTCTGCAAGAATGGTTTTTGCTTTTTGTGTTTTGATTTTTTTTGCAGTCAGGACTGTCTGTCTGTGCCTGTGATTCAATTTAATTCAATTCAATTGTATTTATATAGTGCCAATCACAATACATAATTATCTCAAGGCAAACTCAAAATCTACAGCACATTTCAACTTGAAAATTTTACTCAAAGTAAGTCTGTGTCATATTTCTGTCCTCCTATAACACGATCAGATCTAGATATAGATTGTAAAGGATTGTCCACCATTGGAAAATAGGGCACATTTTGGACATTTTGTGAAGTCAGTTATCACTCTGAAACAAATCCCACACATGCTGAGTTGACGATCCAGAACTGAAGCAGGTTTTCATTTCATTTCTAAATCTGATGGTTGACCATAGTTTTGAACATAGTAAATTCGGATTTGTTTTTTACGCTTTGTATATTCCATTTTCATATCAGACCTCTTCATAGTATGATAATAGATCTGACGGAATCGACACTGAAATCACACCCACTGCACCTCAAGGAACTTCAAAACTCCTGAGGATAGAAACACAAATCCACATCCCGCAGGAACTGATTTATAACAGATATTATGTATATTCACAACATAGTGGAATTATTTAGCGCAGTGGATTTGAGGGGGTGACAGTCTGAGATGTATCATATGTTGCTGGTTTGTTGTAACTTTTTGTGTTTATTATGTAGAGGTTTATGAAAATTGCTGACAGTTTCAAAGTTTATGCCTGAAATTTGTACTTAAAATACTTAAATTCCACCACTGTACTAAAGTCTGTATTTTCTGAATGAAAGCAGAACAAAAGTGAAAGGGGCATAAATAATTCTTAAATACAAAGGACATCCAGAGGATGATGAGGATCCAACACTGATAAACAGAGACACGGTCAAATATATATTCATCCTTTCAGACACATCACACTGCATGTTACCACCATCTAGTGGAACTATAGAAAAAGACAACAAGGCTGTAGTTTTCACTATTAGCAGCTGGTGGCTCATTTAAAGTCTGTTTTCTAATTAATAGTACTTAAACCTGCTGATAAACAGCAGTGTTTTATATACATTTACCTATAACATAATGAGAGATGTGTTCACTTCTGTTATACATCATTTGCAGTAGTGGACTGTGGTGTTTCAGTCTGGTCCTTCAGTAACAAACTGAAATCAAGTACACTACAATGCAAATAACACACGAATGCATCAACACTACCAATACAGCTGAGCTTCAACAATCAGAAAGAACGCATTACTGTGAACTACTGTAGTTACTGCGAGCAATAAGACTGAACACACGCACCACATAGCAAGTCACAATATTATCAGTTCACCGCCTTCAGTTCAAGAAGAAAAATTATAGATTCAGACACTGTCATCACAGAAACCTTGAGCCAAACTAATATCACATACAACTTGAACAATGAACAACCTCGTATGAACAGCAAAATATAACTGTGTCTGTCTTAAACAGAATAAAAAATGTCACTTATCATTTGTAGATTAAATCCATGTGTGTCTTTTCTGATGAAACTCTCTTTGACCTCCTCCTGTTTAAGGTGAATGAGAAACTCCTTCTCTATTAGATGAACCCAGAGCCTAGACTCTGTCTGTCTGGTTGTCCAGGTGTTTTCATTACATGTTTTGATGTGTTTCAGGGCTGAGGAGGATCACTCAGCTGATGTTTGATGCTGCTGTGGTGAAGCTCTTAAGGATAAAAGCAGAGTTACTTCACTACTATCACTGGTGTTAAAAAGTCAACATGATCAGCTGTAAAGTTAGTTCTGTTCTGTTAGCCGGTCAAACCCATCATAGTTGCTCTGAGTGAAGAGGCAGCACAAAACCTTCAATTAGTATGAAAAACAAAGTATAATTTTAATTTTGACAGAGCGCTGACAGCCCACTATTGATGTCTTTTAGTTTTCATTTGTTTGATGTTATTCAGTGAAACTAACAAACCACAATAGTTTTCACAAAACTTGATAAATGCAAAACTTGATGGGACTGAATGTTATCATCGTGACAAAATGATCCTCAGTAAGTTAGAGGATCATTCTGAATTACTTTCATTAGTTTAGCTGTAAAATTAATGTGTTAAATCTATTGTCATAGGATCTTCGTCCAGTTCTTAAAATGAAATCAAGACGAACCAGACGATCTTCAACATGAAGAGAAACACCTCTGTATTACTGTACCCACTCCCCCTGTAAACAACACCCTTTACATTCATCACAACTGTTTAGTTTTTCCTTCTCACAGAGTCAAACACAAGGAAATATGAGATACTATCTGTCCACTGGTGATTTCCTCAGCAGCTCTCTGATAATCACTACATGGACATAAAAGGACTTTAAATAACCCCATTTAGTTTAATTTACTGCTGCAGGAGGACCAGACCTTTTCAAAGTTTTCATGTCTGACCATTCATCATCTTTACTGAGTTAGGGTTTACTGTGCTTTCACTTCAACCTAAATTAAACCAGTTCCGTCACACTGTTTGGATGATTTTTACATGGTTACAGTCAGTTTGCACTGTATATCTTTAAACAAATAACCGTGTATTGATTAGTCATCTACAGAAAATGTACCCACATCATTTTATAAACAAAAACAGTGTGAAGATTCAACACTTTTCTTTCTTATCCTGACTGTAAACAGTTGATTTTTAATTGTCATCGTTAATGGGTGTTTTTTTCTGACTGAATGTCTGTCAACAACATCTTTTCCAACTGAATATCTGTTGTTAACAGGCCAGTTTTCTAACTTAACATCCATCACTAACAGACAATTTTTCAGATTGAAAATCTGTTGTTAACTGGAGATATTTCTGACTGAACATCTGTCAGTAACATGCCTTTTTATGACAATCAAAGCATATTTCCCTGACAATAAACTAAAATTCACAGTGACTACTGTTTAATTGCAGAAAAATTTCACAGTGAACATTATTTTTAAGCGTTTAAAGTAATAATGTACTAATGTACTTAAAGTACTAATGCCTTGTTGGTGTTTTCTGAGTACTATTTCAAATACAATATGAGTAATTGACAAAATAATAATTTGTTGCTGCACAGATTATTTCTGTTACAACATTTTCTTAATTAATCTGCTCATTTCAGTATAATTTGTTTGATAAAATGTCAGGTTATAATGTTTCTCAGCTGATGTAGATGTATTCAATAGCATTTTCTATAAATTAAAGCAGAATTTTAAAACCCAAAGATACACTTCTCACAATTTGCGAAGGAGCAAGCACAAAATTTGATTTCTATGTTTGGCAACAAAAAATTCAACAAAATTCTGAAGAAAATAACTGTCAATAATGTGTGTGGCCTCCATGGGATCGTATTACATCCTGACACCGTTGGGACATATTCTGGATGTATCTGGAGACTGGATAAATTGACCTTGCTCCTTAGCAAATTGTGAGAAGTATATTTGGTTTGTCAGACATGACAACAAGAAACCAATAAATCTTGACATTTGAGAAGCTGGAACATATTGAATTAAAAAGGAATCACTTGCAGATTAAAGTACTTTATTTCTAATAGCTTCAGCAAATATAAAGCAGCAGATACAATACATTCATATATTTTGTTTGCACAAAGATACAGTTAAAATAGATTTATTTTGAACATGTAACAAATAATAAGTAAAGTTTATAGTTAGTATAAAGCAAACTTAGTCCTGATGTAAACAATATGGCAGAGGTGTGAGGTAAAATGTGCTGACAAGCTGATATGAGGCAGAAAATAAAGGTGATTCGATATATTTTCCTTTTAGTCATCATATATGTTTATATCTTATATTGTTCAGACTCAAACCAGCATCTTGTTCATCCATCTCTCAGGACTTTCTGACTTCCTGTCGCCTCTCTTAGGTCTGATTAGCAGCAAACTGTCAATGAAAACAGACAAACAGGAACGAAGATGAAAGGAAGAGGAAGAACTGCAATCAGCACAGTTTGACACAAAAAAATCAGACTTTTGGCCTTACAATGACAAAACGTAAGGTACAGTCCAATTTCTAGCCTCTGAGCTCCAAGGCATTGTGGAGCTCTGACTCTGTCCACTAGGTTTACCTACAGACTAATAGGTTTTTTCCCCCAGATTTTCAGGTGTTTGAGGTTTGAAGTAAACAGGTGATGTGTGGCAAGGTTGTTTCTGCTCCATCTCCCTCCAGCTCTTCCACAGCAGCAGATCTCTGCTTTTCCCCAAAGTGACGAAGCAGCGAGGCAGACGCAGACCATTAAACTGACCCACTCCGTCATCTCGACCCATTGCCAGTAACATGGTGACACTACCTACAGCATCAGAAACACCAACGCAAGCAGCGAAACAGATACACTGTTAGTAAACAAGAAACACCATCAAACAGAAACACTGTCATTGAGGTTAAGGGTTAGGGTTAGAAACCTGAAACACTGTGAGTAAATCAGAAACACTGTAGTTCTGGTGAGGTTGCGGTGAGGTTGTTACCTGTCTGATAAGAGGTCAGTGGTTTGCCTTTTAGGCTGTTGATGATGTTGGTAACAGCGACGGCAGCGTGCAGTCCTGCGTGGTACGCCATCTTTGGCTCGTTGACGTTGGCGCAGTCGCCCACAGCAAAGACGTTGGAGAAACCTTCAACCTGCAGGTGTTCATTCACCTTCAGAGCACCATTATCAGCCAGAGAGTCAGCTGCAGAGAGGAGACGTGAGCAGAAAATACAGCCTGTACCATTGTAGTTATGAGAGTCTTTAGATTCATATGGGTAAACGTTGAGTCGTCTGGGGAGGGATCTCAGGTCTGCACTGTAAGAGGCTGATAAGTGGTGTTGTAGCACACCTCCTCTCCAACGAGTCACCTAGCGGTTAAATACCTTGGACTCTCCTCCAGTCTACAAGAACTAAAGCCTTTCAGATGAGAGGTGACACATCTTCAAGAAACTCTAATCAAGTCCAGTTGCCTACATACAGCACCCACATATACTGACTGAGAATATGTAACATTCTAAGTTTGTACAGTTCACTAATAATTCAAATGTTTGTAGCTGAAATTCAATCTTTGTAAACTGCAAATTCAAGTTTATGTAAACATAGAAAAGATTTGTATTTGTACAAAAAATGTTGCAGAGATACATTCTTTTGTGATCTGTACAGCTACAAGGCCGAAAAGTGTGTGGAAGTCTCTGAGGTCAAAATGTGTGACGTTAAAGTAGTTAAAAGTAGATGAAGATGATATGATTTTATATGATATCCATCCATCCATTTTCTATTGCTTATCTGGGTCTGGGTTGCGGGGCCAACAGCCTAAGCAGAGAAGTCCAGACCTCCCTCTCTAGCCCCTCTGGGGGGACACCGAGGCATTCCCAGGCCAGGCAAATGATATAATCCCTCCAGCTGACATCCTGGGTCTGCCCGAGAGGTCTCCTCCTGGTTGGACATGAAATACCTCACCAGGGAGGTGTCCAGGAGGCATCCCAACCAGATGAACCACCTCAACTGGTTCCTCTGCGCAGCAGCGGCTCTACTCTGAGCTCTCCCCGGATGGCCGAGCTCCTCACCTCATCTCTAAGGGAGAGCCCAGCCACCTGGCAGAGGAAACTCATTTCCACCACTTGTATCTTGTTCTTTGAGTCACTACCCACAGCTCTTGACCATAGGTGGTAGTAGGAACACAGATCGACCAGTAAACTGAGAGCTTCGTCTTTTGGCTCAGGTCCCTCTTCACCACAACAGGCCAGTACAACGTCTGCATTACTGCGTACCCTGTAGAGCACCCTGTAGAGGGTAAAGAGCTGGTCCAGTGTTCCATGACTGAATCCGAGGTTGGACAATCGATCAGACTCTCCTCTCCAGTACCCTGGCATAGACCTTCCCGGGGAGGCTGAGGAGTGTTTGAGGAGTTTTTAAAAAGGGGAACCACCACCCCAGTCTGTCAATCCAGAGGTACTGTCCCTGTCAACCAGTACAGCCCCACAACATCCAGAGCCTTAAGGAACTCAGGGCAGATCTCATACACCGCTGGAACCCGGCCACTGAGAATTTCCAGCTACTTCGGAGACCTCAGCCACAGTGATGAGTGAGTCCTCTGAATCCACAATATGATATTGGATTACAATTTTTATAATATATTGTGATAATTTTCTTTGGAGATCAATGGCTATGATTATTGTGATAGAATTTTTTTTATCCTTAGGGTTTATTTTGTTTACATTGTCAAATAAAACAAATTATGTAACTATGTAAATCATGAAATCACTTTGTCTTTTAAGTCATTTTTGCCTTGTTGCATCTTTTATTTCACATGAATTTTGAACCTGTAGTTACACCTGAATCTGATTGGCCAATTTGTTTTTACAGATAGAAACCTTGTCTACACATGTACTAACTTTTTTTGTACAGATTTATTTTACACATTTAAAAGGATAGATTTTCAACAACAAAATTATATGTTAACATTACAAGCTCTTAATCTCACTGACTCTAATGTGAGCCCCTATGTGATCAATCACTGCATTTCTCCTCCTGATATGTATCTCCTCACAAAAGCTGACGTTTCTACTCACAGAAGCTGGATGCATAGGCTGCAGAGTTGACCCTCAGCCCGGTGCAGCAGATAATCAGGTTTGTGGTCAGATTCAGTCCTTTATCAGTGGTGACCGTTGTGTTTCTTTGAGTTACATTCAGCTGCAGCTCTGACAGGTCGGTCACTTTCTGTCCTGAAACACAAACAGCAGGTTCACACACATATAAACCTGACAGAACACACATATACTTGTCTTCAGCTGAGTCGTACCCAGCAGAAGCTCCACCCCTTTATCCAGTAGAACCTCCTTGGCCTGTTGTCGAACGCTGGGTAACAGCTCTGGATCTGCCAGAGCGATCCTGGAGTGGACCAGAACCACCTGAACATCAGAAATAAAACCACTGTCAACAGGAGTTCATACCTGTTTTAAACTACACCTGGTGATAAGCATCAGTCATACAGTTTTAAATAATACTTTTAAGAAGTAACGCTGTTTTTAATTATACTTTGTTATTCCAGTATTTGTGTTTCACCTTCTTATGTGGATACTCTGTCTTAATCTCTGCAGCCATCTCCACTCCAGTCGAACCTCCACCGATCACCAAGACCGAGTCTGCAGCCTGCACCTGAATGCAACATAGAGTAAAACACATTAAAGTACAGTTTCCAGGTTAGTTATTTTCCTGGAATTATGCATGATGTTACATGGAAACTTGTACTGTATAAATATCTGAAAGTATTTTCTTAAGTTACAAAGCATAAATACAAAAATTCAGAGTAAAAAGTCTGTTTTCTGCTCTGCTCTTAAAAAACATATATTACTTCTTATGATATTTTGTTTTCAGTAAAACCCAGTATTTTACTTAAACTTCTAATAAAAATCCCTCCTCCTCCATTACCGTCAGAATGGAACTAATAGTTGAATTGTTTACATCTACAACACTTAGCTTATGATCTTGTTTCTTATTCTTTCTTATCTCTTCTTAGTCATTCATCTCAGTATTTGTTCATCTCGGTATTTGTCTGTACCTGAGTGACGATGTCCTCATAAGCCTGAACTGCATTTTGAAACGACGCCTCGGTGTTAAACTTCCCAGGAAAAGGACCATCAGTCCCAGTGCACAGGATCAGGTGGGAGTACTGGATCTCCTGCAGAACCAGAACATCACAAACTAATTTTATTACATCCACCAGTAACAGTTAACAGTAAGTTCTGACACACAGAATCCAGTCCTAGTTTTGACCTGGTTCCGATCTTCAGTTTGCGTAATGTGATGGATATTTATTTATTTAGTTTTACAGTTTTACAGTGTTCATTTACAGTTAATTTATTGGTTATTCTTGTTGTATTTTCCTACTAATTATTAATTATATGTTCAAGATAAACCTATTAGTTTAAGAAAATTATGTAAAAGAGGGGGTTAGGGTTAGGGTTAACCTAATGTAACACAACAACTGTAATGTAAATGTTCATTTATCACTCATTTAATTCCACTGTCCTCAGAGAAGGACTTTCTAACACTAGTCCAAGTTACACTGCTCTGTCGTCCCATTTGAGCTCTGATCATCTGGATCAGTTTGAGCCAATGTTTCTTTGAAAAGTTGACACAAAAGTCAAGTGGACCTGGTCCTGGATTAAACATTTTAGAAAACTGGGCCCTGGAATTAACTGATTATTGCACTGGTCAACAATGATCTTACGACAGGGAGAAAAATACCTGAAATTTTGATATCAGATTTGGAATCAGCCTGATTTAGTCCAGATCAAATGTTTTTCCTCCAGTAGCAGATGAAAAGGGTTTTTTTGTTGACCAGCGTTATCAGTATTTAACAGTTTTAACCACAGCAGCAAATCACAAGTTTTTAACTGTCTGTAACTGAACATTTTAAGTGTACATTTATTTTTTAAGAATCTACAAAGAAATCCCAGCAGCTCTTTGTTGAGTTAAAGTATCTCTGACCCTGAAATACTTCTATTTATACATATCATTATATATTATATCCTGACCCGTCCATCACGCAGGACGACCGTCTGTCTGTCGGTGTCAACTTGTTCAACTCGACCCTGAATGAAACTGTCCTTGAATGTCTCAGCAAACGGGATGAAGGTCCTCTGAGCGAAGCCTGCAGGATGACACGGGGTCAAAGGTCACACTGACATAGATCAGAGGTATTATTATACCGGACACGGACTGATGTGAGCTCGAAACACTGCTAATAAAACAAATAGACTCTATAATAATGAAAATAGATTTACAAATACATGAAAGATAACCACATTTTGTAAGATATTTAACTATAACCTTTTAATGAATTTATAGCACTGAAAACTGTTAAACTGAAAAATGTACTCTAATATTTAATTTAAGTTTAAAATACACAATAACATTCATGAAACAACATAAAAGTACCATAATAGAATACAAACTAAAACTCAAACTAACCCTAACCCAAACTGAAGTTTGTTTAAAATATAACATAACATACATAAAATAAAAAAACACTATATGACATGAATTATTAAATAATGAAACGTGTTGTTTATGTCGTTGGTTTGGTGGTTTTGGACCTGGTTGAACTGAGGCTCTGAGTGCTGCAACGTTGTGATGAAAAGCATCTCTCATGTCGATTAGAGTGAAACTTATTCCTTCAGATTTCAGACGCTGAGCGGCCGCAACACCACCGAATCCTCCACCGACCAGGACCACATGGACTCCATCTAGAGAGGACGACTGACCCCCCATATCTGAAACATTAAAGGATAACATTTAGAGTAGACCAGGACCACGTGGACCACGTGGACCCCATCTAGAGAGGATGACTGACACCCCATATCTGAAGCAGTTAAGGATTATATTAACATTTATCCTTCAACACTGATTTCAGCCTAAATGGAACAATAACTTAGAAAAGATGATCACTTGGTGAAGCCATTGGTGAAGACCACACATGACAAATACAGTAAGACAAAAATTACATAAAAGACACAAACAAGAGTAAAATTACATTAAAGAAGCAACAAGTCCAAAATGACAAAACTAGACAAAATAAGGCAAAAAAGCAAAAGACATAATAAGATGAAAGAAGATGAAAACACATCTATTGTAATTTTTGTTAATTTTGATTTAATGTTGAATAATATGAATAAATAATGTTGAATAAACTAAATGTAAATTGAATCCTTATTCAAAACTAAAGTAGACTTTATGAGTTTTACTTTCAGTGCAGTATTTTAGTATTTACTTTATGCACAGCTCTTACTAAATTTAATTAGTTAAAGCCTTGTTGCTGTTTTCAGGAAGACAGTTGTTTCCTCATCCTGTTGCTTCATAATCACAGAAACACTCAGAGATTATGATTTCCCACACACCGCAGCAGTCCATGAACTCACCTGCTCAGGTTTAAACTGTTATTTATCAGATTTTTATATCAAATCCTCTGTGTCTTCACCGACTGTAGAAAACATCCACAGTGTGGTTTTTAAACCGTCTCCTGCATTGATCTCACTTCCTGTGATGAAACCAGCTGTCAGCCAATCAAAGCTCTGCTGCGTTCAAGGGCTGCAGGAAATAAGATATCCATAAAGTAAGTTATGAGGGGAAAATAACATTTATTTTCATCACATTTTCAAACTTGTTAAAACGTTAAACTTTTGCCTTGACTCTAAAGTGTGTTTTATTAATGTATTAATCAGTCATGAATCATATTTGTGTCTAAATAAGATGTGAATTTGACTTTTTCTTTCTTTCTTTCTTTCTTTCTTTCTTTCTTTCTTTCTTTCTTTCTTTCTTTATGTTTTGGTTCAGTCTCTGCTGTCTCAGAGCCATTTTTCCTACACAGAATGTCAAAAGACCCAATATGGATAATGATCCTCACGTTACTTGGGTGCATTGAGAGAATTGTTGGCAATATCTCTGTTAGCTCCCTGACACGTGTGTCAGCCAGAGTTAGGATTTCCATCTTTACCATTCTTATATACTTGGTTATAGAGTGCCCAATCAGAATTGTGTCTATTTCATTTGGTTTGGAGTTAGCAATGTTTCTTCTGGCCCTTGGGCGCTTTTTTGCAATTTGGTTGGCTGAGCAGTGGTTTTGGGGCTATTTCTCAGGTTTTGGTTAAAATTAATGCTTGAAGTATGATAAGCTACACTCGGTTCATCATTACACATTTCATTCAGAGTCAGGGGATCGTACCTGTTGTGCAGTGAGGGCTCAGGTGGTGGAGTGAGTGTTGGTGCTCTCTGATTTCATTTCCTGCTGGATTTTCCTCTGCAACAGACAACATTAGACCATGTCCTGGCTGGGGGTGATGCTTTTGGTCTAGCATCTTTGCTGTGCCAGTAGGAAGGATCAGTAGTGAAGTCTGATTTGGGAGCTTCACCAGCTAATCCAGTGTCATTCTGACACATCCAGGGGAGTGTGTCAGCCAGGTCTGTGGAAGGAGGCTCTACATCAGATGTGATCCCGCGTATAAAAATCTGTGTCTGTCCGTTAGCAGTTGGTGGCTCCACAGCTTGTACCGTAGCTGCAATAGAATCAATGAATTGCTTGTACTCACAAATGTGAAGCAGCATTTCAATCTTCTTTTCCAGCTGTGTTATCCATTCACACTCCATGCAGCTCACCATCATTGTTGGGTTCGGAGACATAGTTTCCACACTGTTTTGTGCTGTTTAGAGAAGATAGGCTATTGGCCAAATTCAACTTGTGTTCTTATCCTAAAATAAATCTACAAATCTGCCACTCTCCCACTAAAGCTGGTTCCAACTGGTTCAGTGTTAATTCCTTTAGTTTGTGATTAATGACTTTAAGTTTCTAAATAACTAATTTTTGTCCTTTTGGCAGAAAGAGCTCATCAACAGCTTTATTTTCATATGAAAATATGTACATTTTACTCAAAACGTCAGTTATGATACTTATGATAGATCTCCACAGTACGTTACTTCTTTTCACAAACAATTTCTCCTGTTACTTATTCTATATTTTATATTTAATTCTTTTTATGAACTTTGTGAACTCACTTAATCTCATTGTAATGACAGTAAACACATATGGTTTAATTCATTATAAAACCTAAAATCAGCCTCATATGATCAGAATCAACAGATAAACATAGAAATTATGATTTTTGTTTAAATCTAAAGTAAAGTTCAGTTGCAGATAATACAGTATAAATACAGTATAAATACAGTTTACATGTGGTATAAATACAGTGTAAAAATAGTATAGATGCAGTGTATTTTTACCATACAGTGTACATGTGGTATAAATACAGTGTAAATACAATATAAATACAGTGTAAATATGGTATAAATACAATGTAAACATAGTATAGATGCAGTGTAAATACAGTATAAAAACAGTGTTTGACACAGATATGTCTGTCAGCGCCCCCCTGTGGCTGAACTTTTTTGTTTAGATTCTTTTACAGGTCACTTTCTCAGTAAAGTCAGAGTCAGAAACTGACAGAGAGAAACCAGAAGAGGAGGAAATAAAAGATCAAAGGAATAATGAAATTATATCTATAATTACACTTATGATGAATTAACCTTAAACATAATGAGTCTGATGCAAATTATTATTAATACAGCTGAACATTATTTAAAATACTTTGTAGATTCGTATCACTGTGGATGAATAGAAACAGAACTGAATGTGTGTTTAACGTTTTTTGGGGTTTTTTTACTTTTAGAGGCCCTGCTGTTATCTATTTAAAAGAGAAAGAACAGATTTTCAGAAATTCCACTGCAGCGGAGAAACCAAAACAACTGATACTGGCACAGACTTCAAATTACAAAGTTTATATAACATTACTGGTAAACTACAAGTAAAAGAAAATCTGTTGTTATGAGGAGCAGGAAACATTAACAAGTACTTATAAACTCAGTATACCCTTAAAAATCCAAATAGTGTAATTTCTTTGTCTTTCTTTGTACTTTTTTAAGAGAGAGATTTTCTAGGTCAAATGCAATATGTTAAAAGAGGTTTTAATCAGTGTAATACTACTAAAGTTAGTCTAATTCATGTTTTTATTACAGGTTTTGATACAGTTTAGTTTAGACAGTCTTTAAAGGTATATGCTGATATGTTTGTTTAAATGTGATACATAATTAGTGGTTTCTTCAATAATTATCAATCAATAATTATTTTATTGTTTGCACTGATTATACCAGGACGATTTCAGCCTCTTGTTAAAGCTTTACCTGTCGATAAACCTGCTTCTGATTTAAAATCATGTTCATTGAAGTAAAGAAGTAAAACTCTGGGGCCTTTTGACACAGTTTTCAATCCAAAATGGCGGATCTCTGTTGTTATTCGACCGTTTTATTTTGAAAACTGTGACCGGATGTGTTTCCTGTATTTTTCCGTATATTTTATGGATCTGTTCTCCGCTCCAGTGCCAGTCTGCTCCCTCCGTTATTTAGGGTTAGGGTTAGTTTAAAGGTGGACTGACCGCAACTGCTGGACCACATTCATGGAGGAAACGTGAAGTTTTACCACAGAAAACCGGAGACGGAGAACGACAACTTTTCCCACGGTAGGAAATCTACAAATTGTGACTCTTAGTTTAACTTATGTCGGTTAAAGACTGGGGTCTCCGTTACGGCCGTTATTCAATGTAAAGAAACAGCGCACAAAGTGACTTATGAGTTTTTAACTGCATTTTCGTTACATTTTTGGGGTCGTTTTACGTGCTGCAGGAGCCGCGAGCCTTTTGTTCCTGCGACTCGCGACTCCGTTCCCATGGTGAAGCTTCATCAGCTCGCGAGACTCCCAGCACGCAGCGGTGAGTTCAGTTCAGTTTACCGTGGGAAAGTACACGATTTCAGAGAAAAAGTCTACTTTAAACCATGTATTTATTATACAGCAGTTTACCGTGTGAAAGTCATAAAGTACACTGTTTCACTAAACTGTACTGAAACACCATGTATGTATTATAGTTTACTGGGGAAAAGTACAGTATTTCACTGAAATAAATGACGTGTTTATGATTTAATGTACTTATGAGTTTAAAATTAAGTATTTCTAAATTGTTCTAATTTGTAACAGGTTTCATATATAGGATTGGTTGTCATTCAGATATTTAAGATACTGCTACCATTACCATTTACCATTTTTATTCAAGGGTGTTTTGGTGTGATGTGTTTTCATTATGTTGTGATTTTATTCACAGGTGTTTCGGTGTGATGTGTTGAAATGGAGGTGGGGCGTTGCCTGGTAGAGCTGGACAGCAGGCGCAGATCGGTTGAGCCCAGATTACTGATTATATAACGAATGCAGCTGGAGGGACAGATGTGTTCAGCCTCAATCTAATTCAACACAACAGCAGAGAATGTGACAGGTTTTTACTGTCTTTACTCCATTAATCTGAAATCACTGCTTCATGTTTGTCCAGGTGTAGTCAGAGGGGGCAAATTCACACATAGATTAGTATGTACAGACACTAGTGTAAAAACAGACTATGGTACAAGTAGAAGTACTGGTTCAACTGTGTTACTACAGTAAAAGTGAAAAAGTAGAGGCATTGAAATGTCCTTAAAGCATAAAAGTCAAAATTGTAGTTTTTGTCTTAAATAAGAACTCAGACTGCACAACATTAAATAAAAATGAACAAAATAAGCAGAACCTTACAAAATCAGAGACAAAAATTGTGTTTTCGTCTTGTTGCATATGTTGTTGTTGTTGTTGTTGTTGTTTTTTTTACTTTATTTCCTTTATTTACTCATTAACAGGCAATTAAAATCATCTTGAGATTGGGCTTCATTTGTCATGTACAAATAACACTATATAGAGGCACATATACTATGAGCCTAAGTCTTCAGCTACTAAGACTGTACATAAAAGAAGGAATAAAACAACATAAAAATAGATTAAATAATAATGATACTAATAATATAAATGGTAAAGGTACAAGAATCCTAACCAAGATAGTCAGTAACTGGTGTCTACCTTCTCAAAAAACTAGGCACTTTTAGCTGTAACTGTGGAGTCATGTATTCCATCATGTAGACATGCTTTACTTTCTGCAGCCATTATTCACATTGTTTAAAAAATAAAGTACAGATACCTAAAATGTTGTTTTGCCATATTTGTTTCAGGTGTACGTTGTGTATAAGTCAGTATATTTTATCATGTTTGTATAAATCAGTGTTTTATTTTTGTCCCAGGCGTCACAGTGTGATTGGTTGAAATGGAGGAGATGGAGCACAGTCACTACGTGGCTCAGTTGAAGGAAGAGTTCGACAGCTGTGACACAACATCCACCGGCTTCCTGGACCGAGACGAGCTGACGGTGCTCTGCAGGAAGCTTCAGCTGGATGCTCACCTGCCGCTGCTGCTCGACACACTGCTGGGACAGCAGACCTATGGACGGGTACGCTGCTCCATTTACTGTTATTTAATTTAATAAAACTGTGATACAGTCTAATTTATTTTATATAGGAGATATGTGAGACATGACTCCAGCAGGACTGTCACTATCAGTGTCCTTGGAGCTCTGCTGTCAAATGTGGTGCAGCAGGTGCTGATTGTTTGTTTCTTTTTTCAGGTAAATTTTGAGGAGTTTAAGGATGGCTTTGTGGCTGTTCTGTCTCGTTCTCTGGACTTCAGCACATCAGAGGACGACAGCAGTTACCTGGAGCCAGGTAAGACCTCGTAAAAGGACACCACCCACTTTTTGATTTGAACTCCACTGGTTCAACTCACCTTATGATTCATTAGCTGTGGCAGCAGGGGCAGCAGCAAAATATATTTTAATCACCTAAAAACACTCAATGTGTTTAAGTGTACGCTACATTTAGAAGATTTTCATGACTTGTTGTTGTTGCTGTCAGACAGTCCTGCTGTCCTGAAGATGTTCTATCGCTGTCTTCAAAGCCACCAGACTCTTTACAGTTTCAGTTCCTGACTGAAGGACAAGTGGGCCACACACCTCAGACCACAGGACGTTAACATTAATTCTTATGAGTTTAAAAACCTGAAATAAATACCACACACTGAACCTTTAAATACTAAAATCATAACACCAGCACTCATGTGTTTCATGACAGTGGAGTCAAATGATGTCAAGAGTTTTCCCTACATTAATAAGACTCAGATGCAGGACTTAAACTGAAGAAACATTCCAGCTATATCTATACCAAAAATACATATAGTGGAACGAGATTGTGTTTCCCAGGACCAGTGTGCACAATTTAAAAACAGTAAACAATAATAACAATAAAAAAAGTCCAGAAGAGATAAAAACACAGCTTTAATGATCCACTGTTTCTGTATAAGTAACCTGTTGTCTTAGTTTGGTATCGAGTGAGTCAATATGATATTTAAATGTAAGTGAGTCAAACGGATGCCCAGGTGTTTGTACTCAGAGCTTTTCAATACTGTGTCCTGTCAGAGTGGTAATCAGAGGTGGGACGTAACGAAGTACAAATACTTTGTTACTGTACTTAAGTAGATTTTTCAGGTATCTGTACTTTACTTGAGTATTTATTTTTCTACATTTTACTTTTACTCCCTACATTTTAAGACAAATATCTGTACTTTCTACTCCCTACATTTTCAAAACAGGCTTGTTACTTTTTTAAAAATTCATTCAAGGGGGATTATCAGTTATTTTTATTTTGCATCACTGCACGTCGTCACAACATCAAGACTGATTTCAACCATAGACTCAGGATTTCAACCGACATGGATGGGAACAATAACACAGAAAAGTCAATCCCTTGGTGTAAAGAGCATTGCATATCATGTATGATGTACAAGATGTAACAAGATGAGAGGAAGATTTGGATCAGTTTGGAAGTTTAGGTTTGACCACACTGAGGCAGAATGGATGCTAAAGTTAGCTGCTAACTAACAAAATATACAATGGAAAAATGGTGGAGCAGTGGAACAGTGAAATACTAAAATACAAAAGGACAACAGAGATACTGAACTTCAGCAGAGGAGGAACCA
>JAPQRN010000008.1:2927987-2964016 GCA_037367275.1 Coranthus polyacanthus | reverse complement strand
TGTGTGTGTGTGTGTGTGTGTGTGTGTGTGTGTATATATAGACGCACATTTTATGATGTAGAGTCATACTAACCCAATACTAAAAGTACAACTTTTCGTCATCATCACGGTGGGAAGGATCAAGAACATTTTTCAACCAGGAAGTGGTGATTAAAGTCGTTTTCACCCATAAAATGCAGTTGTTATTTTTTACACATTTGTCAATTTGTATGTGTATTATCACTAGAACAGCACAATTGGATCATGTGATTCTGTTTCTAGCTCGAAAACACATTTTAGGCTTTAGTATCACTTTAATTTAACATGTGTTGTAGTGTCTGAGCAGGACGAGGTGCAACTTGCTATAGTTGGAGGAGGAGGAGGCATCCTGATGACGATGTGTGAACATCTGGGCCTACAGCAGCTCAGCACACAGGTGAAGCCCCATCCACCACTTGTATGAGGATGTGTTTATTTCTGTGCACTCTGCTGTGTTTGACCATTGACCCCTGACCTGTAGGAGCTGGATGGGTTGCTGAAGAAGCTGGATGCTGACCTGGATGGCAGAGTCAGCCTCAGAGAGTTCCAGAAGGTCCTGTGTGGCTCTGCCCCCATCTCCTGCTCCACACCTGTACGAGCAACCGACCAGCAGAGGGCTCCACGGGTCAGACACACATACACGTGAACATATTATATACGTCTATTGACGTAGCATTATGTAAATAATGATCCAATGTCCAGGATCAGGATCCGACCCAGGACTGAGGATCTGACCCAGGACTGAGGATCTGACCCAGGACTGAGGATCCTCTGCGCTATTTAACCTCCACAATCTTCTGCATGAGTCTTTTTAAAAATTCAGCCAAATAAAAAACACAACCACCAATAAAACCTCAGTGAAGAGAGAGCAAAAAGTTGGGTGCTTTTTCAGTGCAATATGCATTTAAACATAAGTAGACTCTTAGTAGAGAAGTTTATTAACGGTCTCACACATTTCATATAAAAAGGCAGTTCAATGTGCTTATACACAAATAAATGAGAGCAAAATAAACATGTGTAACAGCTGCATCATCTGTGTGTTAATTAGTCTCAATGTACTGATGTATTTTATGATCTGTCAGATGAGTGTTTATCTAAACGTATGATTAACTATTAATTCAATTCAAAACGTGGCATAATGTGTCAGTAGGCGATGTAGGGATATCATACTTTTTTTTATTTAACACACACAAGTTTGATCACGCATTGGATCATTTTAAATAACTAATACAACTTCAGATCTTTCATTTTTAAAGTCCTGCTCCTGCTGTGGTTCATATAATCCAAACGTGTGGGTCCGATCACTGAAAAGACTCAAAGCTTTGACCGAGGATACACAGGTGTATCCTCCAGCCTCCTCGGTCCTCGATCCTCTGGTCCTTGATGTGCACTTTATGGAATTTAGACATCCTTCAAGATGGCGCAAAGAGATCGATTTCCGAGGAGGTGAAAAATGAGGAATTGGGAAGAGCCCAAAGTGAGATGTCACTCACAGCAGCTGTCAGTCATTAGTCTGATCAGGTAGGCGGGGCTTCAAACAGGTGAACAGGTAACAGACGGGTAGACGTAATGTACTGCACGTCAGGTCTGATGTCAGGCTGTGGTTTGTTAACATGGATGAGAACAGAAAAGATGACAACCTGCGCAGGAAGCTACTGCTACACACAGGTGAAGAAATAAAGAAACCAGGTGTTTAAAGGAGTTAAACTCTGACTCTTTTACAGGAATAAAACTACAGAGGCCTCTTTCCTCTCAGTGTTTAATCCTCATCACTGAGCTGTTGGCTGAGGTTTGGAGGCCTTTCTTTCCTCACACACTGGCTTTGACTCATTTACGAGGCTCTTAAACATTTTATCTACATACGTTACTTATATTTCTTAATTATGGTCAAATGACTGTATAGTGTTGCAGGTGTTGGTTGTTTTAATTGGAAATATTAATTGTAGTCACTTACACCTGAAACCTAGAGCAACACATTATTTTATCATGTTTCATCTCTCAATCTTTCCTCCCTTTTTTTTTTTTTTTTAACAAAGCAAACTTCATGAAGTGAGTCTTAACTCATGGGAAGGACTTAACTTTGTGACCATGTCTGTAATTATCTTGTCATGGTCACAACACACTCTTAACAGAATCAAGACTAATTGCTGTAAAGTTGTAATAGTGATCGAGCGATAGTGGATATTTAAAAGCCAATATAATAATGAATGTCTAGTATTATCCGTTTGTCACAATCAGAGCTGACTTCTGTTGGTACAGATAGTTTGTTATTAATCAGTTTATCTCCAGGGTTTTCACTAGGTTTCTGGAATTGCAGTTTAGGGGTTTGGGCTCCTCCCTCAAGAAAATTGGGTAATATTTGACTGTAAGCTGTGCATTCATTTTCACATACTTAAAGTCTACTAGACCCTAAGTTCATGAAAGACACAGCTGGGGAGCTTAGGGAAGAACATTTCACATCTTTCAGTAACAAATATATAATTTAACATAATTACTGTGTAAGCTGAGATGCATAAAGCTAGAACAGATAATGAATAAACAAAAAGTCCACTGGGACCAACTCAAGTTATTTAATTAGGATAGAGGTTCTTCACATTGATTTGACATGAATTTGGATCAGATTAGAGTCCAGAACCTGAGCTTTATAATGAACAGTAAACCTTGATCTCTATCATCTACAATGTTCATCTTTCTTGATGAACATTGTAGTTGATTTAATAAAAACACAGAATTTTCTCCCGTTTTCAGTTGTCCTTCACCCCAACACAAATGACTGAACTGCCTTTTATTGTTTTATCAGTGATGTTTATTTTATTGTGATTTTCTTAAAATGTTAGTTTCTCAGTAGATTGAGTCAAAATAAAAGTTAAATTAATAAAGGTTTGAATGATTGAGAAACTCAGATCTGTTTAACTCCTCAGTTCTGTTTTTCTGGTGTTAGTCCCCCCTCTCAGTAAAACTAGGCTAATTCAGATTACATCACACACAGACCAGGACCAGGTTCATGAGGTCTGTTCATTCTGCTGCTTTAAACCAACAGGACGAGTTTATTCTGTTAAAATTCATATAAACTGAGCAGCAGACTCACCTGTACCCGTTTGTCCTCAATGTGGACTGACCTCTGCCCTCTGGTTTGTGGTCCTCATGCAGACCCAGACAGTGTTAGAGGACCGTTCAGTCCGGTCTACCTCACCCTCCCTGCTGACGGCCACCGTGGGTCAGAGGGTCCTGAGCCGACTGGACGACGGGACAGGATGCACCAGTCCAGATCAGGTGATCGCTCTGTGGACCGAGGAGGGGATCCGGAACAGCCGAGACATCCTGCAGGTCAGTATGGACTGTGACTAGGACTGGGTTTATGTTCAGTATGTATTTCAGAGATGTCCTTCAGGTCATTATAGACCAGAACGAGGGTCCCAGAAGGGTCCCTAATTTATAAATGAGTTTTTAACCTTATTGACCCCAAAAAAAACCCTTCTTTTTCAGCATAAATTGTTTACATATCGACTCCAGAAAAGTCTTCCAGCGAAAATGTCATTGTTTGTGTGATTCATGTGACAAACTGTTCTGTGTTCATCTGTCGCTGAGTTGAATCCAAACCAAAGATCTGTGGTTTTCTGGGTTTGGTCTGAGCTCCTCCTCCTCATTCCTCTGTGATCCTGAAGAGCAAGCCACACCTCTGATCCAATCTGGAGAGAGTTTCAGTACATTTACAAAGCAGAGCTGACATCTCCACAGCCTGTCCAGGAGTTTCTGAGTCTGAGGATCTGAGGATGGGTTCAGAGGACTCAGTGGAATATGATTAAATAATGAAGTATCTGTATGAAAAGGACACCTCTTTACATCATTGGTGCTGGGTATCATCACTGATATCCTAGTTCGGTTCAAGTTTCAGACTTTACAGCTAAGCCTAGAAAAAATGAGAAATTATGTGTTACACTGGAAAAAGACTGGGGTGTCCAGTCTTTTTCCTCTGGAGCTACTTCTACTACAAAATGAGCTGAGTGTTCTTTGTGTTTTATGACATAAGTGACATTTACAGACAGCAGCTGATCTTGTGTGAACATTTACAAAATGTTGTTGATATCAACAGTCACATTTTGTATCACACTGCTTCCAGCTGGAAAGTTCTGTTCAAAGTTACTGTCCATTTTGTTGAAGTTGTACCAAATGATGGGACAATTAGGACATCTGGATATGAAGGCATTAGGGCGATGAGAAGTCAGAAACTGCAGTGTGTTAAGTCTTGTGTCTGCTCTACAAACATAAATATTCCAGTCTTCTGTTACACAGAAATGGATCATTAAGAGTGTGTTTTTAAATTAAACCACCGGTACATGGACTCCTTCTATCTACTTCTTTTTTCAGAACCAGCAGGTTGTCAGTTGTTCAGTAACTTTATTTCTTACACCTGTTATACCTGTTGATTTACCCACATTCCACCAACTCAGAAGTTACAATCTTCCCAAAAACCTGATGCTCCTGATGAATTCAGAATAAATACAGTGGTTTTCTCCTTTTAGACTCTGGACTTCTCTCTGGAGGAGCGTCTCAGTCTGGCAGATCTAACTCTGGCTCTGGACAATGAGCTGCTGGTCAGCGGAAACGGCATCCACCAGGCGGCGCTCATCTCCTACAAGAACGAGATCCAACACCTGCAGTAGGTTTAACGACACACACAGAACTGAAAGGTTTAGATAAACTAATGAAACAACACCTGCAGTAGGTTTCTACACGGGTCTGGACAGTGGATCACCAAAAACATGCACATCCTCGTAAAAGAATCTATCTGGGTGCTGGATAATCAAAATACAATTAAGAAAGCCATCAGAAAAATCCACACACCAGGGTGGCTCCCATAAAGTGGTTACATTTTTTAAATGTAACGTTTCGAGCAACACTCGCTGTCACTATATATATCGGACTATATACTACTATAGTCTTTCTTGTATACAAGTTTATACACACTTTAAAAAACACTTTAGATAAACTGATGAAACAGGTCAGATAGAGATTGAAAACTCCTTTTTCACCAACAAGCAAGAGGACTTTTGTCTCTGTGAAGGAGTAAATAAAAAAAGGATGGAAGGAGTGAAGATTGTTCATCCTTGACTCCACTTTCCTGAAATGATGAATGTAGTAGTTTCAATGTAAAACAGGAAAAGTGATGAAACATGGCTCTGTTTTCATCTCATCTCCACTGTTTGAATCACATCAGCTTTAAATTCATCAAATTGCTCGATAATTTCTGACTCCATTTTATCAGTTTGTCGATACTTCTACCCTCAGATCAATACTCTGATCAATCTGGTTTCCTGTCACATCCAATGACTGGAGGTCAAAGGTCGAGTCCACATCAGACCTGTGTTACAGAGTGTCTGGTTCAGAATCAGTCACTGATCTAATGCGGCCTCATTAAATATCAACATGCAGCTGTTTTATAGTTCACATCCACAGTTACTTTAAATTACTTCCATCCTCTTAAATTCATCTGTCCGGGTTTTGATTGATTTACGTTTGTTTGTCTCTTTAAAACAATCTTCAGGTAGTTTTTCCTGTAACACAACATGACCAAAAGTATGTAGACAATAAAAACAAGAAAAACCTTGATAGTTTTGTTTAGTTTCAGGGTCTTTGTGGACGAAAACGTGTCAGAAAAAAAAAAAAAAAGAGGCAGTAAAGTGCATAGATGTGTGCAGGTGTAGTATTTCAACCTGTGATCAGCTTCAGTCTGTGAACAGTCCTGTAATGTCTGTTTCCAACATGAGTGCCCCCTGCTGGAAGATCAGTGTTCTAATGATGTGTAGCGCTGCATTCAATGGCTGTTGGGTATTTCCCTTGTTTTAAGTCATCTCTGGTCAGCTTGTTCTGCCCAAGGAAGGAAATGACTGGTCAGTTGATGATAATGTAATCCATCATATGATTTAATCCCATATCTAGTTTAAATCTAGGAATAAAAACCAGTTGAATTGTGTGAAAATAAAGTCGTTTTCGTGCTCTAACATGTGCATGTTTGAGGAGCAGCTGAAGATGTTTTGACCAGATTGAAGAGTTTTAACAGTACATCTGATTAATGAGCAGTGACTTTTAACTCCTGTTACTTCTCCATACTTACCTGTTCTCCTGTTTTTACCACCACTGCTTCTTTTCACCATCTTTTCTTACTGTTGAATCAAATCCAGCCAGAAGGAGGCCTTTCTCTGCTGAACCTGTCTGCACATTTCATCTTTTTTATTTATTTCATTCTGTTTTATTTATGCATTTTTTTTCTAATTTCATCTTGATTTTATCTTAGAAATTGGGCTTTGTTTTCAATCTCATGTTACATTAATTGTACATTTTATCTTTGTCTGTTCTATTGAAGCACTTGGTGGTTTTAATTTCTTTGTTGTAAAGCAGTTTGATCTGATTTCTTGTATAAAAGTTGTGATATAAATGAAGTTTAATTCTCATTGCTCAGGGTGTTATTGGAACAGGCATGCAGGGAGCGGGATAAGGTGAAGGCAGATCTGGATTTGGCAGATCAGAGGAACCTGCAGCTGGTCCGAGAGGTGGATGACCGACATGCCAGCATGGAGACCCTGAACCAGAGCCGCATCAGGTCAGACCAGCAGCTCGCTGAACTGAAACCGCTGAGAGCCAATCAGAATGTGGCATTTTATGAGTCTCTGTGTCCACATCAGGGACCTGGAGCAGGACTTCCGAGACCGCCTGATGGCTCTTCGCAGTCAGTCAGAGCAGGAGAGCGAAGCGCTGCTGCAGCAGCTCGACAGAGAACGGAATACGCTGAAAGAGGAACTGATACTGCTCAGAACGCAGGAGGCGGAGCTACAGGAGGAGCTCTGCACCACCGCACAGGTGAGTATAGATTACACACTTGTAGGGGTTTAAAGAAAACCACCAGACTGATCTTGTATACCTGTACAGACAGGTGAGTAAACACTACACATCTGTATGTACAGGTTAAAGGATTCTATACTTAAACAAATCCTGTGTAGAGACTAATAGCATCAGTGAATTCATCCTTCAAACTACTTTTTATTCTTTACTTTGTCATCAGACAGGTTTTTGTGACAGAGCTGGAGTCCTCCCAGAACCACCGGCTCCATCTGTCAAATCCAGTTCACACTAAAAGTTTGCGATGAGACGAGTTGAAACATACTGTATAACACTATGTTCTTAGCCTCTGGAGACCTGGTTTTGGTTTGAATCAAGCTGAGATGGGTCAGTTCACGTCACTAAAATGTCCTGAAACAGTCTGGTCTCATTGTGAATCTGTGGTCTGAACTGGGCTTCAGTTTGGATCTAAAGTAACATGTTAAACACTACAGGTCGCTGCTGTTAGTCTGTACATAGGATTTATTACAAAGGAACAGAAAATCACTGGACTGAACCTCTAAAGGGATGTTCCACTAGTTTAACTTTGAACTGGTTTAACGATATCATAACCCTCTTTACATGACGTGTGTTCAGACCTCATAGAGCACATGTTAATGAAACGTACATTTGTAATACTAAAATGTGTGTGTTTGTCTGGTCAGGAGAACAGTCGTCTGGAGGAGGAGCTCAGTGTTGTGAAGCTGAAACTGACTGAATCAGAGAGTTCAGTAAACAAACTGCAGAGAGACCTGGACCAACTGCTGCACGACAAGGTAACACAACACATGACGACCACTGTGACATTTCTGTTTCCTTGCATCAACAGTGTGTGTACAAAGTTCTGATGTTGTGAATTTGAAGTTTGTGTAGTATTGTAGTAATGATGAGCTGTGGACCCACTGCTCATACATGAAGTGAATCTGTTTTATGGCACGTCATCACTGAGAGTCTGAACCAGTGGGAACATGAGGTTTACATGCTGATGGGTTTCTAATGTCTTCAATCTTCAATAAAGGAATATTCTCTTCAATTCTATGTGTGTGTCAGTGTTTTGAGATTTGAGATACACACACACAGTGGTGTTGGGTGACTCGTGTCCTTGTTTCTCATCAATAATTGATGAGGTTTCTTCTGACTGTGTTTCCTCCTTCGTCTTTTCTCCTCTTCTGACTGATGACACTGATGACATTTTTTGCTCTTTCTTCCCTTCAAAATCATCTGTTCTGATTGGTTGGTTGATGAATTGCTACTGCTTTGGTCCAATCAACTGCATTGTTGTTTGACAGTTTGGTGGTTTGGACCCAACCGGAGCTGGTCTGACTCACGAGGAACATTTCTCTGAAATCGTCACGGAGTACGAGCTGCAGTACAGGGTATGAACACAACAGACATGTGTTTATGTACACATGTGTTACAGGTTTACATGTAAACATTCAGTGTGTTTTTGTTACTGCAGCTGCAGAAATGTTTAGTCTTTTTCCCATCACTGAATCCTGAACAAACAGTAAATTATCTATAGGTTAAATAAACCACAGACTGACTTTTATTTAAATATTAAGAACCAAATCGTGGAAAAGTGTTTGTTTTTCACCTTTTAAAGCAGGTATTAGACTCATAATTCTTAAAATGCTTTTCTTGAACTTTCCCGATATGTGGATCTTAAATTCACGATATTTAGTCTGAATGATGAACGAGAAGAGTTTCACTTTCTAATGTATCTAACGATGTAAATTAATTTTGGGACGAATTAGAAACATGCTGTTAATGTTACAATGCACGGTGATGAAAGCAAAACGAACCACACATATTTTACAATTGCAAGCACATCACCGCCGGTGTGTAGACTCTCAGATATACAATTATCAATACCAAAATACCAGTACACAACGAGCCAGACTCTGAACCATCCCCCTCTGAAACCACCTGACTTTAGCTTAGTTTGATTCTGCTCAGTTTCTTGCTGTAACAATGTAAAGCAGAGACAACCACTCTCAAACTACACATCCATTTACTCACAGGGAGAAAAATAACTTCAGACCTGATAACTTCACGGTGCAAATAGACGACATGAAATGAAGCAGAACAGCACACGCAGGCAGAAATGAAAGTTAATTACCATAGTAAAGGGGATGCTCTGTGTCTGTCTGTTACTACGCCTGTGCAAAATCAGGAATACCTAACATCATACAGTGCTACAAACTAATTTAATGTTGTCTTTGCAGTTAATTTTGATTCAATTTAAAACATGTAATAAACACACACACACACACACACAAAAATACACACAAAAAAAGGTCCCCACGCCATAGTCTCAATAAATCCTGTGGGAAACACTGATCTGTGATGTGTTCACATCTTATTGTTCATCAGAATTAGGATGAACCCATTCATGTGTGTGTTTACAGTTCTCATGTGTAGTTTTATACCTGTTGTCTGTGTATGTTGTGTGTTTTTTAGGAGCTGCGAGACAGAAACGATGAGTTGAGGTCAGAGTTGGAGCTGCTGAAGACTCAAAAGAGTGAGAGGACGTCACGGTGCTGTGCAGGAACCGGACCTGAATCTGGACTGAACTGGACCGAACGAAACGACAACGTACAGCTACACAATGACAGCACCGAGTGTGACTGTGGTAACACAACAACACACGATGACATCACAGAGTGTGACTGTAGTAACACAACTACACATAAACACCCAGAAAAAAACACCATGACACAAAATTAACACATGGACACACACTAAAACAGACACAAAGCATACCACAGGTTAAAGTGGAACACACAATAACACAGTGGTCAGAGTGTGTCTCACAGGTCACGTCTGACTCGTAAAACCACTTTAAATAAAATGTTTATCAAATAAAAGGAAAAAATCACCGTGAAAAGGAAAATAAACTGAGCTCGGGTTCAGGTAAAGGTTTGGGTTCAAGAACTGGGCTGTAAACTTGCGTCTGTCACCTTAAATGTATAATATGTAATATTAACTAATTCTCATCACTGCCATTTTTATGAATCCAACTGTAAAGTATTCAGGCTCATCTTCCCTTATCGCATGCTTGTCACACTTATTAGTGCAGGTTTGTTTCCCACGTCACTTTTTCATTTCAAAACCAGATCCCTCTTATGTCATTATCTAATGGTGGAAAGACACGTCTGTTTCTTACGTGTCGTATTGGGGTGATAATCAAACTCATTGAAATTTTGTTCTAAATTATATTGGATTTATTAGTTTATTTTTTCCCAAAATGTATTATGTATTGTAATGTAATACATAATACATTTTAATACATACAAAAATACATACAAAAAATAGTAATGTATTGTAAATTAAAAAACTAACTTTAAGCCAGCCACTGCCTGTGATGCCCACTAGATGGCGCTCTGAACGGCACTGCTTGAAAGTAGCTGCTTTAAAGAACTCGTTCACATATTTTTCATTCTAAGACATCTGAGTAGAAACTGTAGGATCAGGTCTGACCTGTTCAGGTAAAGACGTGGACACACCCACCACACACACACTCAGGTCAGTGTGTCGGTGTGTTTCAGTCTCATGTCTCACAGTGAGTCTCTGATAATCTACCACATTTATTGATGGACAGGAACAGGAAGCTGACTGTTGTATGTCACTGACAGACTGTTTGTTTTGTTCAGACGACTCCGAGATGAAGCGCAGTTCTTCTCCTCAGCTCAGGAGGAAATTGCAGCCGACTGATAAAACAGGTGACAAACAAAGCTGTCTCTATAGTTTACAGTGTTTGCTTTTGAATGCTGTGAAAAAAGTGAGTGCTTCTTCTAAACATGTTTGTTGCTCACAGCTGATGTCACAGTGGTTTCTAAAGAGGTTTTAGGGATACAGGAACAGGGTCCAGGAGTCCACTTCATTCTTCAGTGTTTATGTGACATCACATGTTTTGTATCTCCTTCTTCTTTATCCTCAGTTTGAGCTCCTCTTGTATTAAATCACTGGTTGGACCTCTGATCTCTGTTTCTTTAGCTCTGTGTTCGTTGGACAGTGTCTCAGGTCCGACTGTCAGCATTGAGACTGAACTGGCTCTGGAGCAGCTGAAGCAGAAACACCAACAGGAGGTTCAGCAGCTCAACGTCCAGATGGAGACTCAGGTACAACTTTATATTAAATAAACATCTGGAGACTAAGGTACAACATGGCACGGTGACGACTACTTATTTTTAATAAATAAACGGTTGATCTTAAAATAAAGTCTCCTTGTCAGGTGAACTACTATGAGCGCAGTCTGGAGCTGATGAGGCAGAGTATGGAGGTGGAGCGAAAAGACATCTCTCAGACCTTCAAGGTAAACATCAGAAAAACAAAATCTGAAATCCAGAAAGAAAAGTAAAGCAGTGATAATAACAGTGTGTGCTGTGTGTTTCAGCTGGAGATCAGTGAGCTGGAGGATCAGAAGGCTCAGTTAGAGCAGCAGGTGAAGCAGCTGAAGGAGGCTCTGGACAAACTACAGAGTCAACAACAAGGAGGAGGAGGAGGGTGGGGCAACGAGCAGGAGCGAAGGTGAGGACGACCACATACTCAACCCTCAGCTGCAGGTTTCAGAAATCCGGAGTGTTCAGAAGTTCAACCAAGTGTGGCGAAGGTGGTGAACTCAGAACATTCAAACAGAAATAAGGGTCGAAGGTGCTGTTTTGACCAAAAGTTTAACATCCTTTTATTCACTTGATTGATTGATTGACTGATTGATTATGAATTTAAAACACAGGTTATGTTTGTTCATGTTGAAGCTGAGTGGAAGCCATTCAGGTTCTCTAACCTCAGCTGAAGTCTGACGGTGTTTGTACAAGAGCCTGTGATGGCGGTCTTCACTCGTGTTTGTGTTCCCAGAATGCAGCGGGAGCGGGTGGAGCTGGAGCAGAATTTTGCCAGAGAGATCGGGAACCTGGTGCAGAGGCTGAGTGCTGAGAAGGACCAGCTGGAGGCCGAAGTGAAGCTGAAGATGGACCAGGAGATCATGGTGGTCAGGTGGGTGGAGTCACATCACAACTGATCAGTCTCTGATGTTTAGGTTCGGTTCTGTTAAAGGTTGACAAAAATGCATGTTGAGCCAAAAACTACGACAAGCCACATCTCAGGCTGCGCTCAGACCAAATGTGACAATTCCTTAAAACTCAACCTACAAATACATGAGGAGGATGATGCAGGGTCCTGCAGTAAAAAACACAGGGGAGGGGTGGGAAAAAGTTGGATCTAGTACAATGGTCCCTGTTGTTGAGTGCAACATATTGTGTCTGGTTCAGGAGGACTTTATTCACTGCACAGTGGAGACCCGACAAACCCAGCGACATTCTCCCTGTTGAGTGATTCTGTGATGAGGGATTTAGACCAGCCCAACCTTTTAATCAACTTTTGTTATCACTATAATTTGTATAAGTTAGACTTTCAAATGTGGAAAGAACAATGGGATTTGTACTCTAAATAATGAAATAGAATAGAAATAGAAATGGTGAGTTAGGTTCTTGTTACTTATGTATGACTTAATAAAAATGCTCTTTTACAGTTACAGCAGAAAACTTCAAAGGATTAAAGTAATAAATAATTTAGTTGTGCATAGTCCAATCAGCTTGCAGCGGTACATGCATATTATCTGCATTCACTGACACTGAGCCCTTGATTTAATCAGATGAATCACTTCATTCAAATTGAGGATTTTAAAAAATTGGTGCAGATATCATAAAATTTGATGGCAGACATTCAAAGTTTAATTCAAAAACCTTTAGTAGAAACTTTAAATGTAAAAAAAATTCTGGTAGTTAAAGTGTTGACACAACTGATGGAGTCGGTCTGAACACATCCTTAGACACAGAGCTCAGAAATTTGAGTTATATTTATATATGTTACACAAGGACACTAAGGAACCAGTTAACTGACCATTTAAACCAGTTGAACCCAGTAAATCCAGCAGTGTGGCTGTGTGAGCAGGGCGGAGACTGAGCAGCAGCTGTCTGTGATGAAGCTGCAGAACACTGAGGGGCAGCGCCACCTCCTCCAGCTGCACCAGGAGGGACAACACCTGCAGGAGCAGATCAGCCAATCAGAGGCCAACTTACAGGAGGTCAGGGAGCTCTGCAGACGGCTGGAGGCAGAGCTGGGAGTGTTCAGGGGACGGTGCTTGGAGCTGGAGGCGGAGCTGGGAGCGTTCAGGGGGCGGTGCTCAGAGCTGGAGGCAGACCTGGGAGTGTCCAGGGGTCGGTGCTTGGAACTAGAGGCCCGCCTGGAGGAGGCCTGTTCGCAGCTGGAGGAGAGCATCAGCTTCCTGGAGTCCCACGAGGCCCTGAACTGCCGTCTCAAGGAGGACCTTCAGCTGCTGAGGAGGCGGGAGGAGGAGGGAGCAGAGACCCAAGCCCAGCAGCTAGAGCAGGTCCAGGCTGAGGTGGACTCCCTGAAGACGGACCGGGCCCGGCTGATCCAGGACCTGAAGGAGCAGGCGATGGCAGTGGACACGCTGCAGGTGGAGCTGGACTCAGCAACAGAGGAGCTGAGCAGGAGGTGGAGCGCCAAGGAGGTTCTGCAAGAGGCTTTGAGGCAGGAGCAGACAAGGACACGCCAGCTCCGGTCCAGTCTGGACCAGGAGCGGGAGGAGGCAGTCCAACTGAGCCAGGAGAACGCCAGCTACGCTCGGCTCGCAGACCAGCTCTCAACCCAGATCGTGGAGATGGAGGAGGAGATCTGCACGCTCAGAGACCAGATCCGGGACCTCAGCTCCCAGCTCAACGACACTGCAGACCTGGTCCTGGAGCTCCGCAACCAACTTAACTTTAAAACAGGCGAGGTGGAGCGGGTCCTGCTGGACTCTCAGAACCAGCTGAGGGCAGCAGAGGAGGACTTTGAGCGGGAGAAGCGGCGTCTGACGGAGCAGCTGGTGGATATGGAACAGCTGGTTCTGGCCCTGGAGGAGATCATGGATCCAGCCAGTCAGCACAGGTTTGTGGAGTTCCAGAACCTGGTCCTGGGCCCAGTCTGGACAGTGACTAACATCCATCTTGCAGAACGCATTCCTCACTAATTGCATCGATCATGTGACTGGCTGCAGTGGGTTGGAATGCTCTAACTCTTCACTTCATTTCTAACTGAATGACAAATGCATGAATGTACGGCAGCCATCTTGTCTCTGTGTTCTGTCCGATGTCACTGCCTGTTTCTGTTCTCTACATCATATCTGTGTTTAATACTGCAATGATTGATTATTATTGATTATCTTCAGTAGAGTACAAGCTCTGTAAATGTAGAATCTTCATCATTAAAACCTGTGCAACACTTTGAAACATAAAATCAGGTTCTTTCCTCATGTTTAAATGATCTATCAGGCATGATGTCATTTGTGCACTGATACATTTTGTATATCTGTGTTTCTGAATTGTCGCTGTGGTGCAGGACTCAGCTGGAGGAGGGCCGATCAGAAAATGGTGCTCTACAAGAGCGACTGAGCGTCCTGCAGCAGGAAGTCCAAAACCTGGAGGACGATGTGGCTAAGAAGAGGTGAAACAACAATGAACACAAACACACCTACAAACCCGAATCATTTTATCAGATTAATTCATTTAAAGTCACCAAAAACCTCAAGAAAGATGCAAACTGCTCTATAAATGTACAAACCCTTCATAACATTCAAGTTCAGTGATTTTAAAAAACATTGTTTCATCAATCCTACATACAGAAACAGCAGGAAAAGTATGAAATAAAACTTTTAGACTGTTTACATCCTCTGTGAGGGTAACCTGTTCCCTCTGTATAAACCGCTCAAAACACAGTTCTTATTGTTTGAGGTTTTTATTACTTTGACTACTTTGACTGTCAAAAATAGGTAATGAGTACATTTTTTTCTGGGGATCGGTGATATCAGCAGTCTGTCAGCTATTTCCTGTTCCTATATCAACCTTTTTAAATCTGTGCTGCTCTTCTGACAGGAGGAAACTGGAGGAGATGGAGCGAGAGCGTGACAGGACCAGAGAAGAAGAGGAGAGGCTGCACAAAGAGGTGAAACCAGTTTTCAGTCCAGCATGGCTCTGCTAATACACACTGATGTTACATTACATTACAACAAACTACAGTGGAAACTGCTTATAGCAGTCACGGTTATAGTGATCAACTGCTTATATGGATCAAAAACCCTGTACAATCATTCCTGTACAAATGCTGTTTAAATAATCTGCTTATAGTGATCAAGTAGTCCACTGAGACTGTTCATTTTGGATCTTTTCATACATGAAGTTGGTGCTGCCTGGACTTAAAAATTATTTTCTCTTCAAGAAAAAATACACAAATCAAATGCGCACCTGCAAATTAAGTTGTGGATCAATAATGCGCAGTCACATGAAGCTGTGAGCCAAACTGTGGTGCTATTTTGAGAACCACTTTCAGTACAAAATGGAGGAAAAGTAGCTCTGTTACTGCACGTATCTATTGCAATTGAACATTAAATTAACTTTCAGTTCTTGTCAGTAGATGTTCTTTGGATGAGTTTCTTCTCCTCCTCTATGCAGAACTCCAGGTATCGTGAGGAGGTTCTGGATCTGAGCAGCAGAAACCTGCAGCTCAGCAATGACAATGCTGAGTTGAGCGCCCGTCTCCGTGGAGACCAGGAGTCAGTCCGGATGCTGCAGGAGCGACTCGCTCTTGTCTCCAAGGAGCAGGAAGAGGAGGGAGCTATGGTGAGAGATGAGGTTAAATGTCAAAGGAACAGTATGATGATTTTCTGTACAGATGTACAGAAAATGGGGGCGTGGTTGCATGTGTGTGTGTGTCGTGGTCTCAGACAGGTGTGTGTGTTTCAGATGCGTCGGATGCAGGAGGTGGCCGTTCAGCAGGAGAGGGAGAAGCTGCAGCAGCAGACGGTGTGGACTCAGGAGAAACACCTGCTGGAGAGAGAGATCAGCTCCTACAAGGGAAAGGTAAGGAACAAACCATAATTGGACAGTGGGTTTGATGAGATGAACAGCAGTGTGGTTTACCTTTTTAATCCGCAATTTGTTCATTCACGTCTTAATGTGATGACAGGATCCAGGTGTGTTTGTGTTTTTGTGTCAGCTGGGTCGTCTGTCGGAGCTGGAGGCAGAGCTTAGCAGTGTGACTCTGAAGCTGCAGTGGTTGGAGGACGATAAGGCCAAACTGATGAGAGAAGCCGACGACAGAATTAACAAGGTGATGAACATTGAGAGTGTAAAACAGAATGAGAGCAGTGCCTCTCAGTATGAACTCAGGACTCCGGTGTGTTTCCTACAGGTGGAGCAGCTGCAGCAGACTCTGCGATCTGTGGAAGAAGAGGCGGAGCTGCTCCGTTTTCAGCTCCAGACAGCCAATCAGGAGACACAAGGCCACGTCCAGGAAGTGAGTGATCTACAGAGGAAGCTGCAGGATGCTCACAACAAGGTAAGCGATTCAACAAATTTCATTTATATCTTTATATCTAGGTTTTTATTCTTTATTTTTTATTTGTGTTTATGCCTTTGTTTGTCATTTAGACAAACATTTAAATTTTAAACATTGATATTGTCCCAATATTTTGGTGCATTCTTATAGCTCAAGAAAACACAGCTGGGTTTCCATGGATCCTTGACAAGTCTTAAACGTTAAATAATTTGAACTGTGGGCCTTAAATTGTCTGAAATACAATTTTGACTGTAAAGTGGATTTAACGTTGTGCTTCGTTTCTGTTGCATCGCATTTGATAGTTATAGTTGAGAATTTTTAATTTAACAGGTTCAGTAACTTCAGTTTTCATTACACACAGACTTACTATGTTTCAAAGGGTTCAGGTTAGTCTCTGATCCACAGAGCTGAAGGTTGTTTACTTTGGTTTCAAAGCTGTTACTGAATGAATTAGTTTTTTTAGTGGTTAAAAATGTCCTGAAGTCGAAGGAGAGTCTTCAGATAAAGAGTCCAGGTGGTGGTTTTCAGGTGGAGGAGCTGGAGTCTAGCACCAGGAGGCTGATCAGGGAGAAGGAGGAACACCATCAGGCCTTACAGGACCAGGAGGAGCAGAACTCCATCACCCTGCAGGAGGAGACCCACAGACTGATAGCTCAGAACCAGGAGCTGCAGCACAAGGTCTGTACTCCAGCTGAACCCGTCTGAGTCCTCCTGAACCCAAACTGTCCTCTTAGTGATAATGGACAGTGAATGGACCAGAACTTCTACTGTTTGAAAACATGAAAAATGTCTCATCTTTGATGAGATTCTGTATTTATGGGTATCGACCTCAAACCTTCTCCTGTTCTATCTAATCTGTAATCTTTAATTCACTCCGTCTTTCAGCGTATATTTGCCTTTCCTCCATTTTCTTGTGTGCTTCAGATACTCAAAGCTCTCTGAAAGGCCCAGACAATCTGAGAACAACGTTTGTTTTCTAGGATCTTCTGTCTGTATTTTTAGAAAACCTCATAATTCTAAGCCTTTTCTTAGAGTTTTGTCACTAGTACAAGCTCTTTGTACAAGGAAGCTTCATGAACTCGGTCTCTCTATTTCTTTTTCAGTTGTCTCATCTTCAGGTCCACAATCTGGAGGTCCAGAAGATGAACCAGGAGCAGCAGAACTTGAAGACCAAGCTGACTGAACTGGAGACGGCTCGGACCCAGGCCCAGGACCAGGTCAGACCACAAACTATCTAATACTATCTGAGTTTCAGACAGAGTGAGACATTACTGTTTAACACATCTCAGCTGCAAAAGAGAAATGATGAAGAAACAATAAAAATAAAAATACCACCAGTTTAATGTTTTTGACAGAAGTAAAACTCTTCAGTAGTTCATTTATTTTTAAAGAAACAGCTGAGATTCACCATCCTCATTCAGTGTGACAATAACAAATAATTTACATGTTAACATGCAATAACACACGTAAAACATTGACAATAAGAAATACATCTTCTAGCTGGTGCATCTTCGATGCTTAAAAAGCCATTGGCTTTGCTTTTACTCTAACTATGTCATAAAAATGTTTACTGGAGTTGTTGTAACCCTCATATAGATATTATGTGAATGATATGAATGTTCATGCTGACAGTTCAATTTTTCAATTCAATTTTATTTATATAGCCCAATATCACAAATCAAGATTTGCCTCAAAGGGCTTTACAGTCCGTACAGTTGTAGCTGCTGTTGTTTAATGAAGTATAAAAGAAAAAGAACAAATGCATAGATTGTAACAACACTAAACTGGCATTTTAAATGGACCATATGTACAAATGTAGATTAGGGTTAGGGTGTATTTCACCCTCTCAGTCTTACAGACAGAGGAAAATGATATGGCGATAATGACATTTACCACCAGACATGGTTTGGTTTAATGTCATTCTAGTTTGATGAATGTTTGTTTCCAACCTATAGGCCCTTCGTGCCGACACAGCGCTCAGTGTGGCTCAGGCTCAACATGTTCGTCACCTTCAGGAGCTTCAGGAACATTCAGGACTCAGAGAACAAGTGGAGCTGCTGCAGGTCAGACTGAAGGAGGAGCAGAGGAGGAGTCAGCACCTGGAGGAAACTCTGAGACGGCAGAGCCAACAGAGCAGCTCCCAGATCAGTATCAAACAGGTAGATTGTAAAGATCAGATCTGTATCTGATCCAGGACCACATCAGATTCATGTGATTTGTGTTGTTCACACTGTCATGAAAAAGAACAGCTCTGAGTCACATATGAGCAAAAAGATCAGATTTCCTGAACAAGTTTATTTCCGTCCTGTGTTTTTATGACACATTTTTAATTTTGTGGATGAAAACACCTGGTCCCACTGAGCACTGTGTTGTGTTCAGGAGCAGTACGAGAAGGCGATGTCAGCTCTGCAGCAGAGGACGGAGGAGCTGGAGACCAAACTGAAGGGGGTCCGGATGGTCCTGCAAGAGAAGGTCCAGCAGCTCAAAGATCAAGTACGTCCTCAATCAGGTCCTCATTTACCGTGTGGAGGAAATAAATATAGACCTGTTCATTTCAGATGAATGTGAGGTCTCTTTTTTTGTTCTGATCTGCTCTTATTTTGCTGTTTTTTCCGTGTTTCAGATGGCGAAGAACACCAAGTCAAGCGTGATGCTGAAGGATCTCTACGTGGAGAACTCTCAGCTGATGAAAGCTCTACAGGTCACTGAACAGAGACAGAAAACTGCAGAGAAGAAGAATTTCATCCTGGAGGAGAAGATCCATGCTCTGAACAAATTGCTGAGAGAGATCGTACCTGCATCGCTCGCAACCTAGAACAAACTAAACTCACCTGAATCTGTGTGGAAAAACTCCTGAGTCTGAAGAGTCAACAGTGCAAATCCTTCAAACCAAAGTCCTGACATTTTAATCACATTTGAACCAGTTTCCACCTCCTCTTTGTGTCGATAAAAGAAAAGCACTAGACAGAACACTGGTACAGACAGGCTTTACATTCACTGAAAACAGCAAATTTGTCCTTCTCTCAAGATCCAGATCTCACAAGTTTGAGAAAATACGGAAGCTATTTTGGGGAAAAAATACAGATTTTAATTTGAAAATATTAATATGAAATAGAAGAAGCACTCAAATCCAATTAAAGAGAGACGTGTGGTACAATAATTACACATTAAGACTCAAAATTCTTCATAACGTAATTAATTTATTTTAGGCTAAAATTATGTTGAAAGAAGATTAAAATGAGACAAAAACAATGTAGAAGATGAAATGGGATGAAAAGGACATAAAACAAAGTCCTACTTTGGACGTTTATACTTTTATACATTTCAGAGTCTGGACTTTTTCAGTTTTACTGCAGTGAAGACTTTGAATCTTCTACTTTTACCTCAGTATTTGTCTGTTCTTCTACGATGTGACGACTTTTACCTCTGAGATAATAATAATAAGATGCATCTCTTTTCAGTGAATTTCTGTGCTGCTTCTATTTTATGTCAATATTTTACATAAACATCAGTATTTTTTTCAGTAGATTCCACATTTTGTGACAATCGAAAACTAAACAGAACTTTTATCATAATTTCCACATCAGGTCTTTTGTGAATGTAATGCACCTTGTTTGGGGTCAAAGTTCAGTTCTGTGTTGATTGAATCAAACTGCAGTAAAAAGGAATGACAAGACGTTTACAAGTCAGAAAAGACAAACCGGTGAATCAGGTGAGAGGTTCAGGCATTAAGGGGTGTGGCCTGTCAGGTGAGTCATCGACAGGTGAATCTGCACTAAAGCTGCTTCAATGTGAAGGAAAACCAGTCAGATGACACAGACACTGATGTGAAGTATTCAGCCATGAGGGTATTATACGTACATGTCCTTATGTTTCTTGATGTTCTTGTTACTTTTTGTGTCAAAGTGAGTCCTGTATTTTGTCTGAGTTGTCGTGTGTCTGCAGGTGTTGCCATGTGGTCACAGTTTTATGATCAGAGTGAGACCTTGTGCTGCTCACGTCAGTTTGGTTTTACTCCACGTTCAGGTACGACACACCTGGACACGCCTGAGTCTGTCTGTGACCAAAGTGTACGACATGAGACTACATTAAATTATGTTTTTATCAGATTCTGCTCTGACGTCTTCTTTAAACCGTTTATTTATTCAGTCTCTAAAAAGTCATTCTGGTCTAAAACACATTCGATTTAGAGGTTTATGTTAAAAAATACACACTTTACAATCAAGGAAAATCAGCTTTTTTCTGCTCTATACATGGCACTTTGATTTCAAAAGTGAAACAAAGGTTTTGTCTGAGACACTGTGATTAGGTGTTGATTTTATTTCAGCTGTAGTCGATCATTTTCACTGTTTCTCACCTGTTCACTAATGATGTCTTTAAAACTTATCTTTTAAAAGTGATGTGGGTCTAAAATAAATTAGTCTGATCAACAGTTTCCAGTCAAAGAAAATGAGGAAATAAATACTTTTATGTATTTTATTTATTTTATTTTATGTAATGTGTATTTTTTGTTTGATTTGGGTCTTCTGAGGTTTTGATTTAAAACTGCTTAGTTCTGACATTATTAAACAGTGGAGATTGAATGTTCATGTGATGATAATGTTGGAATAATTTCCTTTTCCTGTGTTGTTCTTCAGGTTAAGTTCCGCTCTTTGATGGATTTAAATACTTTGGACTTGAGGATGAACTGATGAGACGTCACTGATCTCACAAAAAATGTTTTCAGCCATAAATCAAGAATTCATACTATAAATATGACCAAATTCCAGACTCAAGTTTCCAGAACAATGTTTAAAAATGTCTTGAAGGTTTTTAAAAAAACATGCCTGTGGTGCAGCTGCCGCTTCTTTGTGTCCTTACATTTGTCTTACAGTTGTCGTCTTCTCCATGTTGGAGACATCTAACAGTTTGAATCTTGCTTTCTTTTCTGGATTCCTCAGCCAATCACACTTTGTATTTGTGATTGTGAAGTCAGCATTTGGAAAACATTTGTCAGTTCAGTCAACAAGCATTTAGAAGCCAATCTGTGTTGGAGATTGTCCACTCGAACTTCTTTCCTTGTTTTCAGGTGTGTTTCTCACATTTTGGCTCCAAAAGACATGAAAAAGACTTTACACACTGTCTACATTTATTGAGTAATTTTACTTCATTTACATAACGATGACGACAAAGCTTCTCATCATATGAACTTTATTCATTTTTTAAACAACAGGAAGTCAAATATGTGAAGAAATAACTGCGTTCAGGATGATGTAAACGTCACCATGTCATGACACAATGTGCTCCAAAACGCCCTGACGAATCAGCTGCTCACATTTCCACCTCGGCAGGAAGTGCTGTGGATGGAGAGATGGACAGACGTCAGACAAACTGAGTTGAAAACAGTAAACTGTCATCACGTTGTCTTTTATGTTTTCATCTCTTTTGGTTTTCGCCTCGTTTCATCTTGTTTGTCGTTTCTGTCTTGTACATCTTAATGTAACTGTCTGAAACCTGTTTAAACCCTGTAGAATCAGTCGTCTTTTCTGACCTGACTGTTCTTCTTCAGCAGAATCACCGTCCCGTCGTCGATCTCAAACTCTCCATGGTCCTTTAAACACCTTACCTGTACAAACACACCTGTCAGCATCAGGAAGTCAGAGAACAGCAGCCAGAGGTCAAAGGTCACCGTGTCTTACCTCGATGTAGAGGCTCTTCGGAGGCTTCATGTCCTGAGTGATGTCCAGCCCTTCCCCCGATCCGAGAGAACGCATGAAGGAAGCCAGAGACTTTTTATACTGACTGAACCACTGCAGCTGAAAGACAGTTTATTATTATGCTTTAAAGTGTGACTTTACCCTGATTTTAACTCACCCACCACATGATTCTAAAAACTGAACAGAGTCTTCCAGAGTCTGATGGAAGTGATGAAAGTCTGAAGGTCCAGGTGTGGATGTGAGACAGGAGTAGTTCAAGTTCATCCGTACAACAGAGAATCCTAAGACACTAATACAGAACCATGTGACGCTCTGGAAGGGTTAGTTTGAGTTTTTGTTCCGGATTTACCACGTGACAAAAAAAAAAAAACATCTGTTAACTGTGCGCTATATTTAGAATATTTTCTTCTCCATTTCTTGCTGTCATACAGTTCCTTCCCATGAGGAACTGAAGCCTCTTAACCCTACCAGACATTCTGCAGCCTGTGGTGTTTTAATATGTTAGTTCAGATTCAAACCTACAAACTAATGAACCAATCAAGGCAGTGGTTTTAAGAGGTAAACTATGTCCCAGTGTGAGTCTGGTAAAACGATAAAACGACTTAAGGTCCCGTTGGAAAATGAATGAGGTTCATCAGACTCTGACTGGAGGACAGATGGACTGAACACCTCTGACTGGGGGGTTAGGGTTTGGGTTGAAACTCACCTCGTCTGAACACATGTGGAACCTGATGTTAGGAGGTAAAACGCTGCCGTACTCCCATCGCAGAGCTCTGATCCTCAGCAGACGGTCGTACCTGAGACAAAACAACACATTATGTCACCTGACAGCAGGTCACATGATGGGTCACATGATGCTCAGGTGAGTCAGTTACAGGTAAGCGGTGAGGCAGCGCTGGTTCCTCAGCAGACAACAGTGACGAAGTTTAATGGAAGGAATCAGTTCAGCATGACCTTCGACCTTCGCCTCATTACTGAAACAGATGAATCAGAGATCAATAGCTAATCAGTGAAATCAGCTGATTATTCAGCGGAGGAACAACATGGGTACATTTGATCTAATATGCTTTATTTCATGACAAAGTTTTAAAATTATGTGATGAAGTTGTTTATATTTCCTGGTTTGTGTTGAAAAGATCCAAAATAAAGTTCACAGCTTTATGTTTATATAAATGATGATAAACAATTAAATATCACTAATAAACCTAATCAAAATATTATGTAACTAACAGACTCTGTATAAAACCAGTGCAGTGTGTGAACAGGTGTTTTCCAGATGTCTTGGACTCACACGTCAGCCTGGTTCTGCTCATACAGAGACTCCATCTCCTGAAGAACCTGACGAAGACCGTCCTCCTGCACAGAAAACAGACTTTTAAATACATTTAAATGTAACAAACAGAACACATTTTAATAAACTAAAGACATTTAAATATTGTGTTTTGCTTGTGTTTTCAGATTTCAGGATGAAATAAACAAGTTACGACTGTTGAACTGTTGTGAACTTCATCCTATGACTTTTACAGAAACCAGACGTCGTGATCACAAACCCGTCAAAAATATACACCAGAAAAAAAACAAATGCTTTGAAAAAAATAGATAAATTAAAAGACAAAAACACTGATGATTTAAAATATTAAACAGTTGTTGGGTTAGTGTGACTTCTAGTTTTCTGGGGTGTGTGTTTTCTTATTGATCATTAATTTATTATTGATGAACTGTTGTAGTTTATTGGCAGAATAAGTCACAATTGATTATTACATTAGTTTTTTAATAACTGCTGATTTATTATTAAACTTATATTTTTGACTGTGTTGTATTTTAAACTCACGTAGTCATTTGATTAATTATTAAACTCTTACATTTCTAACAATAACCTCTATTAGCTGTATAGGTGCATATATACTGTGAATGTGTAGATATATTGTTAAACGCCGGTAACTGTCCGTCATGTCTCAATATTAAACTGTAGTGTACTGTTAGCTTTGTGATCGTAAAGTGTACATTTGTATGTATTTATACAAACTCACGTTAAAAGCCGGTAATTGTCCGTCGTTCATTCGGTACAGTTCCCTGATCAGCTCCATCGCCTTTTCACAAAACATCCTGATTCACATTAAGTCACTAAAGTCACTTTAAAACGTGTATTTTCACTGTTTTTTTTTACACATTTACTTTAACATCGAGACGGAATCAGCTTCGCGGGAAAATCAGACCCGGGTGTTTTGATCACGTGACGGGGTCATGTGACTGCTCCGGCTACCGCTTTGGGACAAATTTCAAACCCGAACAGAGCTGAGAGACTCGGACATGTTTAAGTTTAAAAACCAATATACCACCGACAGAATGAATAGAAGCGAACACAACACTCCAGTGTGACACGTAAAGGTGTGTATGTTAATGGTTTAATATCACATAACAGCTGTGAGCGGAAACGGATTGTTTATCTCGGACTGTTTGACTTCCTGTTAGCGGCTAAAAATAAACCAGCGGTTTTACCGGTCCCGGTAAAACCAGCCGGTGCCGAGACCGGGTTTAGTTTGTCATTAACCAGTTAAAATGTTATCAAAGCTGAAGACAATCTCTTGTCTGCTTTCGGCGATTTTCGGTCAAACTCGTTGCTTCAGCGAAAATAGATTGCTGCATTCACTGACCGCCGAAAAACGAACACTGACAGAAAATGTCGATTTCTACAGATTTAAAACAGTAAATAACGACTTATTAAATATTTATAGCTTTATTTTATTTTTAGTGAAACACAGACTGTTATACTTTTACCTTAACTTTAATCTTCGTTGTTCACTAGTGATTTATATTTCAGCCACATAATTTGTCCACTACTATAAAAGTTATCTTTTAAATTCCTGTTTATGTCTTTCTGTAGTTATTTACTCTTAAAAGCAGCTGATGCGGTTTAATATTGTTGTAAATATGAGCTGAGTTTGTGAAAATTATTCTAAAACTACGGACTTAATAAATAAAAAAATACAAATTTCATAAAATTAATGAAAACGCATACAAATAAAAAAAATAAAAATAAAGAATACAATAAAATACAAAATAATAAAAGACAATAAAATGAATACAAATAATACGACAATAAAATAAATCAATTGAAGATATAAAAAAGAAAAAAAGATCAATGCAAAATAATAAGTAAAACCAATACAAAAATAAACACGTGAAGTGATTAAAATGTAAAGTCTAAGGCTGTGACTTTACTACAGATTTAAAAACCCAGATTATTATTATTAGTAATAATAATAATAAGAAGAAGAATTGTTGTTAACATGATGTACGCATTATGATGAACATGATAGCCACCGAGCGCAGGTGCCTATCATGTTTTTTTTAGTTTCCTGAACTGGTTTTGTTTTGAAAACCGTTGCTCCGACGCTCCCTGGGGGCCATGGAGGCAGCACGGTGTGACACGTGGTCGGGCTCCGCGGCCTGTGATTGGCTGCGGTGTTTGATCAGCTGGTCTCTGCGGGGACTCGGCTCAGGTCTCTGTGGTTCTGGTCGCACCGGTTCTCGTCCGGTTCTCCTCCCGTTCTTCTCAGACCCCGACCCTCCTGCTCCGTCTTTACCGGCCGTGTTTCACCTCCACAGGGATGCGGAAGCGGAATAGCTCCCTGACCGCGGAGCACGACCCTCTGCCGGACACCGACCCGCTCCTGAAACAGCGACCCGGCGGAGGAGCAGCGGGGCCCGGCGCCGGCGGCCGCCAGGGCCCGGGAGAGGAGCGCAGCATGGGGAGACCGTTCCGGAGGTAAGACCCGGTTCCGGACCAGGATAAGGACTAGGGCAGGTGGGATCCCGAACCTGGACCTGGACTTAAATCATTTAAAAACTACTGCGATTTGCGTCTGTGTCTGAAAATGATGGATGATCCTCCATCATTTTCATGGATTTAAACAAAATCAGAATTAATGATGAAAGGAGATAAAACGTGATTTATTTTAGTAACTAACATAAAATAATTGTAAAAATAATGGATATATTTTATAGAGGTAAGAAATGGCATCACTTTAAATGGACACAGTCTTTATACAGATGTGATGTGATTAACAGGAGGATTTTTAAACAAATAAAGTCAGATTTTCTGATGAAAGGAGATTAAATGTTTATTTCAGTTCAGCTCTGGTTTGTGTTTTCACCAGATTTGATCATTTGTTCTCATTTATGTAAAAAGAATAAAAGAAAATAAAACTAATAGAATTGAAAACCATCAAATATTAGAAAATTAAGAATTTAAAGTGTATATGTTCAGATATAAATTAATGAAATACCTGTTGGTACCAGTTTAACGTTACCTTTTATTTCCACATGGTCCGTGTGCAGTTGAACAGGTGAGACTGGAGCCCTGTCAGATCGGTTTCTCTGGTTTCTCTCAGACTCTTCTGGTCTGACTTGAAGATGAACATCTGAGATTTCCTCTGTGAATAAAACCTGTTAAATAATGAGATGTAAGGTGTTGGTCAGAGGGAAGCTAACAGTATCCATCTGTTTCCAGTCTTTGTGCTAAGCTACACTAACAGCCGCTATACAGATATAAGTCACAGAGTCTGTTAGTTTATAATGTGAAGGTTTTATTCTTTATTTATTCCTCATAATCAGAAGCAGGTCAAGTTTTCACAGAGGTTTATACATAAACTCACTAGAGATAAATCAATTAATGCAACGTTTTACAAACTGAAATAGTGACTGATGTTTAATATCAGGAGGAAAATAAGAAAACTCAATTTGAACCACTGTGTGTTTTACAGTTGATGTTCAGTGGCTCACATTTAGTTATTGATCTATTCAAAAAACACAACCTTTAAATCAGGAATCATCAAGTTAAACATTAAAAATAAATAGAGAATTATGTGGAGAATACGGAAGGATATAACACCAAATATATACAATATTTCTGTTTCTAAAAGATGGAAAATGTGTACAGATCAGAAAAGGAAAACACAAAACACACGTTTAAAGATCACTTTACCAAAACATATTCAGTTTACGTTCAGAAATAACAAGAGAAAAGTGTGAACTCTGAGAATTAGAAACCTGTAGTGAACAATTTCAAGTTAATATTTACACATTAAAATCAACTCGGTCTAAGTTCTATAAGTTGAATTGACTTTATATCAAATGTTTCCATTGATTTGTTTCAGATAAATCTGTCATTTATTCACTGGAACAATCATGGCATCGTTACATGATGTGAATAATGTCCTGATATTAGAAGTGACATTTTAACAACACACTAAACACTGTTAAAGTCTGTCCGTGTAACAGTGTGTTGTTTGTTCATACGTGTTCAGCTCAGAGGCTCGTTTGGGATTGTTCGTCCTCCATGTTTCTAAACTCTTCGTCCCGACGCCTCACGCTGACCTTTGACCCACATCTGTTGCCGTGGTTTCCTGTCAGATGCGTTCACTGTCTGTCTGATCTGATCCTCATTAAAGAGTCTGAGATTAAAGAAGGTTGAGCTGGTCTCAGAGGACACTGCAGTGCATTATGGGCCATTAGAGACTGATTCACTGATTAACAGGTGATCAGACTCTGAACCAACTCATTTCAACCCCTCAGATGAAACTGGACCGTCTACAGACTTGAACTTTGACCTCCTTCAGATCCAGAATTAGACGAGTGTCATGTGATGAAAAAGTCTGTCAGTGAAGTGAAAGAAGAGGAAGTGACCTGAGGAGACGAGAGCATTTTCAGAGAAAACACTTTGTTCTGTTCAGTTTTATTTTTAGTGTCAGTTTAACTCTTTCATTGTCAGAACCTGATGATGATGTTCATATTTTTAGAAAATGTCTCATGTCAATGTGTGATAGATTATCTTAAATAGGCTTGAAAGACTTTCTGCAGAATCTGCCTGAGAATCAGTGTTTGTCAGTTTTTCTTCAGTTTCCTGTGACAGTTTCTGAACAAACAGCAGCTTAAAACACACATGAACATTTCTATGAAACAACTTGAAAACTTTATTTGTTACAGAAACAGAGACACTGTTATTTAGATAAGTGTGAAACAGAGCAAGGGAAAGTGACAGGAAGTGACACTGAGTCATGAGTTAGTTTTGTGGTTGTTTCGACACTCAAAGCACACGTTTGATCAGTTACAATGAGTCAGCGTCTGACCGTTCACCTCTGACTGAATAACACTGACTCTACATATTACATACTACTCACATATATGTAGTAGAGACAGACGGATTCATCTGTTGGGTCAAGAAATCAGCACCGATAGGACGTTATACAAACTATCAGTATCTGATGATGTGACTGATGAATCATATTAAATGGAGTCTGAGGGAAAATAACGGCTCAAAAATACAAATCACTCCTAGAATCTTAGTTTGATGTTTAGTTTGGTTTATTACTTTGAGTGTGATGTTCAGTGATTTGTTTAGGTCCTTATGACCTTATGCAGCCTCCAAAGTCCCAAAAGGTGATATTTTTTATCTTGTTCACACAAAATAAATAACTTGTTCCCAGTATCTTGTGCTCACACGATGATAACTTATGGATAATTTACTTGTTCATAGATAATAACAGTAAAACATGACTCAGGACTGCATATGATTTATATCTCTCTATGTTCAGTTAAACAGTATCTAATAAATGCTGTCAGAGATGGTTCATTTTGACTATGTCACATGTTTCTGATATGGACTCATCAGCTGTCGGCCTTTTCCTGCTTCAGACTATCTTTAAAAACCTGTTGGCTTTTAGTTTGTACTGAAGACATTATGGGTTGTGTGTGTCATTAATGTTGTTCATCTACTGAGTCTATTCCAGTCTGTGTCTAGTGATTCTTTGGTGTCTTTCTTCACTAAAGTGTTGACAAAGATTGAATAATATGGAGCAAAATGATGCACGAATGCAGAGTTTCTAGTCACATACAACAACACAAAGCATCACACACAGACTAAACCTCCACAAACCACAGGAAACTAGAGCAAAACTGGTTAGAGTTTGAATGGAACTCGACTACATTTTAAAAGATCCTCATATGACTTTTAGACCAGATCGACCAGACCAAGGGGTTCATATATATCCAGTCATTCTATGTATTGACTGGTTAATTGTTTGTAGAATCAGTTTACTGCTCGGTGTGTTTATTGATAGAGTAAACCTTCTGTGTCCTTCAGATCTGATCTGAGGTCAGTTTCTGCAGAGTCTGTGCCTTGTTTTACCTGCTTTATGTTACGGAGACGTGAAGCTGGTCTCAGTGATGTGGATCTGAGGGTTTAGACTGGTCCTGTTTCAGGGTCAGGTTCAGGTTTAGACATGTTGTGGTTCTGGTTAATGTCAGCTTAAATCTACATGAAATGAATAGAAATCAATGTAAAGTCCTTTAAATGCCGTGTGTGTGTGTGTGTGTGTGTTTGGCTGACGCTGCAGACTGAAGGTGACTCTGAGGTGAATTCACTGCAGACACAGAGGACGATTCACAGAAACACATGCGGTTAAATCACATTCTGAACATATAGTAAATTAGAAGCAGCTCATGTAAACATCATGTTCAGTTTGAATGATCTGGATCAGTCCTTATTCTGAATGTGTGATATGTGGATTCTATTCAGGTTGTAGGAGCAGACTTGACACTAGATCTGGACTATACGGCCACAAATGGTCGAATGATAAACATTTTTGCATCAGTTGTTATCAATTATTCTTTAAGTTTAAAGGCAATGTCTGTCACATTCCTTAATAAACACTATAGAGAATGGGCAAATATGTCATGGCGCATTGCATTGTGGGTAGCCACGGCCATTGGTGGGGTCACGCTGTTGTCTCTGTAGTTACCATTAGACGCACACAGCGATAGTAAACAGTAGTTACTAGAGCGACACTAACCAGTATTTACACCTACACACACACACACACACACTTTTCATCCTCTAATAAACCTGTCAGCGACACACACAACAGAAATGAGCAAGACAAAACAAATGAAAATCAATACTAACTCACCATCAATGCCAGCACTAAGCCTGTTTTCTGGAGACAAGGAGGTCATGGTGATCATTTATAATGGCTATTTGTGGCCCGGTTCGGCCCCGCCCATGGACCGGTACTGGTTCGGGACCCAGGGGTTGGGAACCCCTGCTCTAGAACATTCCTGTAGAGTTTTGCAAAGGTGTGGGTGTGTTTATTTGTGTTTTTAGAACATAACCGCTGTGACAGAATCAGGAAATAACGTGTTTTTTTTAAACCACAACGTACAACAACATAGTGGGTTAGACATGTAGAGGTTCAGATCAGAGCAGACAGTGAGACAAACCAAGCAGATTAAGCTGTAACTTTAAAAATCTCAACATCTCCTGATCAGTGATATGTTTGAGTTTAAAGACAGAGGAGAAACTCAGACTGAAGATGGTACAAGATGTGTTAAGACAGAAGAAATAAACCCATAAAAACACCTCCTCTGCAGCCTCATCATATGTTTAAATGTTGAAACAGGATCTCTGTAACCTACATGAAGACTCTGACCTCTGACCTCCTGTAGTTTGTTTGTAATCTACATGAAGGTGAGAGGGTCAGGGTCAGGAGTTTTCGACTGTAAATTAAGTAAATACATTTCAATCTAAAGTGTAAACGGGCTCTAGTTCATATTTTCATCTGTTCAGTTTCCTGTTAAGTCCTGAATTGTTCAGACTGTGACAGTCCTGCAGACTCTGTGTCTCTGTTTTAATAATTTAGCTGTTGGATCCTGTAACAGACGGCAGGTTATCAGCTCAGATTACATTAAACCTGAACCTGAACCAGGACTGAACCTCCCTCAGAGGGTCTGGTTAGACATGCACTAAAAATGTTCTGGTTTTATTTAGTCTGAAAACAAACTAATTCTGCCATTTAAACAGAGGAGATGGTGTTTGATATATATGTATATATATACATACACACACACATATATATATATATATATATATGTGTGTGTGTGTGTGTGTGTGTGTGTGTGTGTGTGTGTGTGTGTGTGTGTATGTATGTGTATGTGTGTATACCAAAATCATGTTTTATGTTTCTGTAATGGTTAATACATCAGTATGTAGAAGCTCTTTACCCAAATGACATTTTTAATGCTGAAATATGATTTTAATTTTTATCCATGAATTTTCAAATTGACTGTTTTACAGAAAAAATCGTAAAGTACATTATAATTTCTTGATTTAGGCTCTAATTATAGTTATTTACTTGCATTCCTGAAAAGAAAAATGTGATTCTCAGAGAAGCCCAGTGAGCCGGCTCACATTTGGGTTTTGAGTTTGGTTTTGGTAAATTCTTTGTTCAGATGGGGATGATATCGACTCGTTAATCTACTTTTTCCTGCTTCAAACTATGGTTATAATGTCAACTTTTAAAAATCCAGTCGACATCTATTTTTTGTTACTTTTCTCTTTTATCGAGTCTTTTTCTTCATGAATCAGTGGATGTTGACAGTGTTCATATAAATCTGTGTAAATCTGTGTTTGTTTGGGTTTAGTTCACAGTCTCTGGATAAATCTGTCAATGTGTTTCCATCCTGTGTGTGTCAGTGTTTGTTTTGCTGTGAATGTGACCTCTATACTGTGTGCTTTGTATGTTTTGTGCGTTTGTGTTTCAGGTTGGGTGTTTTGGGGAAGATGAAGAGGATCTTCCTGTGGCTTCTCGTCATTTACATCTCCATCCCCTTCATCATCAAACTGTGTCCATCCATCCAGGCCAAACTCGTCTTCCTCAACTTCGGTCAGTGTTTTCTTTTATTTTTGATCAAACCCAGTCAATTTAGAGTCTGTGTCTTTAGTCATCTGCAATAAAACATATTTTAAACTTCAGTTAGATCTGTGATTGTATTTATTCATACATATTCCAGGTTTTTATCCTTTTCAAACACGATGACAAAAAATATACATGTGTTTGTTTGACCATTATATCTGCAGTTTCTGGATCATTTCATTCTGTTCAGAAATGTAAAAACAGGCCATTTGTTGTACATTTACACCGTATGCTTTAAAAAGCAATGACATGGAACATGAATCTACAAAACAACACGACAAACTGACAAATAACTAAATATAAGAGAAACCACAAAGGACAAGACTTTTGGCTGAGATTTTTCCACTTGAATCATCAGGAGGTTTTATCAAAGGGTGACCTTTAGACTCAGTCTGACATGAACCTGGACAGACTTTGTATCAGAGCTGAGGTGTTTTCATTCTGGATCTATGATTCTGTTCATTCTGAGGTAATCTACAGATTATCTACTGTCGTAAATGTGAAACAGTGAAAAACCTCTAGGTTCATTCATTCATTCACTTATTCAGCCTTATTTAATCTCTGAAAATGTTGGAAAAAGTCTCATTTACAGCAGAGAAACAACAGAAACAAAGAAGAACAATAAAAACACCTTAAGATTAACTAACACTTCTGGACATCTTATTAAACTATAAGGTAGAGTTTAGACATTTATCCTCCAGGTAAAGATGATGTTCAGTAAATAAGGATCATTTTTCACAAACCAACAGTTTAAAACCTAAAGATGTTTCACTGAAATTTGAACAAAACTGCACATTTAGAAGCAAATTAAAAATAATTTAAACCATTGATCCGTTGATCTGGGGTCATGAGGTTTTAGTGTCTTAATGTCATATTTATAAAAGGACATTGAAGAGGATTTTTCAAAGAGTGAAAGAACAGATGTGGTTTTCAGTCAATGCCAGACTTTGTTACAGCTTTTAAAAGTAGGGTTAGGTAAGTTTGGACCATAAAATGTCATGGGTATACCATGTGTATTTTTAGGTCTTAAACACTGGATTATGAAGTTAACATTATTTTTCATAAAATTACATTAACCTTAGTCTCTTTATTAAATTTGCTTTTGGGAAATAATGTTTCCATAATGAAATAATGAAATTAAAATGTGAATAAACTCATTTAGTTTGATTCTGTGACTCCAGATCCTTTGTTCTTTCTAGTCTGAACACGAAAATAAAAAAAATGAAACTGATGTTAAATTACTTTGATAATGGTGTAAAAAGTCTTAAAGCTGTAGAAACACTGTGTCTTCAGTATCTGCAATGAACGTCAATGACTGGAGTCAATGTGAAAATAACCAACAGTTAAACCATGAAAAAGGTTTCTGTCGGCTTCTCAGTGACATTATTGTTATTATCATTGGTCCTTGAAAAGTCATGTAAAAGTTTTTATACTTAGTTTTTTATATTAAACCCTGATTATCAGAACAGTTGTTACTTTCTGACTTATTAATGCATTAATTGATACGTTTTTGAAGCTGATTGACAGCCGACGTCACACCTGTTGGTTTTGGTCTGAATCTGTTGATCAGATTGTTACATACAGTATTGTTAAAAAATCCAAGTGAACCTAAACGCATCATGAAAAGCCAGTTGAGAACACTGGAAGGTTTTCACTGTGTTCGTGTTACTGTAAAACACATTTCCTCTCATGTCTTTAATGGAACAGACTGAGACTCTTTTAACCTTAAACCCTCAGTCTGGTCTGTCAGGTTCATGTCACCGCTCTGAGTGACTGGAAGTGGGCGGAGTCACAAACGCTAATGATAAGTGACAAAACCAAACAGTTTAGGTCAAGAAGTGAAACTGGAGGTTATTTGACAACAATTTTCAGTCCAACATGGAGGAGGTGAAGCTCTTATTCTAATCAAAAGGAGTTTGACAGAAGCAAAGAGTAAAGACAGAGATTAGAGGAAAAAGACGAAACTGCTTTTTGAACAACTTTCAAACCACCTGACCGTGACCTCTGACCTCTGTGCTTTATCCTCAGTGAGGATGCCGTATTTCATTGACCTGAAGCGGCCTCTGGACCAGGGGTTGAACCACACATACAACTTCTACCTGGAGCCGGAAGCTGGACAGAGAGTCGGAGTCTGGTAACACGCAAACACACGAGAACATGCTAAAACATATTAAATACATTAAACACACACACATAAAGATAATAATAGCAACAGTATTTATTTATCTCTATGAAAAATGATTAAAAACTCCTTCACAAAGGCAACAAAATAAAAAACACACAAGTCATAAAAACGTGAAAATAAACAGGTTTTTTAAAAAACAGACAGAATGTGACGTATAAAAACCAAAGTACATAAAAGACATGTCAAAGAAATGAAAACTGAGGTAAAACTCATAAAGAAAAACTCAAAAGACTCATAGACTAATAAAAGTACATTTTTAGAAGAGACTTGAGGCCTGTTGAACAGATAAAAGACCTGAAGATGTCAAAGTACTAACGTGAGGTAGTTCAAGGTCTGAGATGAGTCTGGATCAAACAGGCCTGAAGGTAAATAAACCTCATTATCACCATTCAACTGACGGTTTGATTTACAGATGGAGACAAATTAAAGGTTCAGTTCTAATAATCATCTGCTCAGTGATCAGACGTGATCAATAGAAACAGATTTCAATGTTACTATACATGTTACAATGTTTAATATTTTAGATCCAGAATGACTCAGATGTTTGTTTTAATAGAATAAATACATATATTTATTCTAGGGCTGTCAAAATTAACATGTTAATGTTATGATTAATTTTTAAATAATTAACAAATTAAAATAAGTTAATGCATTTTGTTTACTTCCTGTGTCAGCCGACCTGTGATCAGTGTTGAACAGCGTTACTTGTAGGTTGTGCTCATGTGGGGTTGCATTTATTTGTGTTTTAGAACTAACCCTACAGCGTGAAACACTGAAAATAAGGTTTCATTTCTCTGATTCACTTCTTTCTTTCTTCTCATCCTCATGATCACTCTTTCTGCCTCGCTCGATCATCATCGTGCTGCACTCTCTCTCTCTTACACTCACAAAATAAAAAAAACCCCACAAGAATACATATATTTAAATCTACAAATACATCTATACACATAAATAAATACATAAATGTATATCAATATATCCATCATCTAAAATACCAAAGAAAGGAAATGGAAAGTCAAGAAAAAACATAATATATAAAATATTATCATATTTGTCACATTTCCAGAGGAAGTGCATCTCTGTCTCAACCTCACCTGTCGTGCAGTGTCCACAGAGTCTTTCTTCTGTTGGTCCAGGACTGTTGTGTCTAAAGTGTGGTCACTGAGTCTGTATTTGGTCTGGATCAGTCTCTGCTTTGGATCTCAGTACAGAGATACTCTGACAATTTATAGTCATGGTTTAGAGCCAGATAACAATTGAATTTGTTTTGAGTTTTGGTTTATCCAATGTTTGTCCAAGGTTCCAGGTAAGAATCTTTTGTTAATTTCATAATGTGGTTTACTCTGATCAGTGGTTTAAAAGCAGTGCTGGTCTGAGGTTGAACAGTGTTGTTTGTGATGTGACCAGTTAGACTCAGGACCAGCTGACAGAAGGGACTCTTTTGGGGGTTCAGTTCCTGAGTTTGTAGAACCTGAAACCTCAGTGTGTCTTGGGGGCTTGATTTCAGATGTAACCAAAATGTGTTCTTTTTTTAATGTTAGTTATCAATGGTTAACGGCCTAATTCTGCTCTACATGCATTGGTTGGTGTTTTTCTTTGGATGTTTAATATGGATCTACAGAATTCTGCATGCAGGGTCTCTGTGGGATGCTTGTCCCATCTAGTGTAGTCGTGATGACTGAGTGGACCCCAGGCTTCACTGCCACAGAGGGCGATTGGTTGGATTATACTGTCAGATATTTTAGTCCAAATTCTAATTGGTATATCTAGATTTAGATTTTTTTCTTAATGGCATAAAATGCTCTACATGCTTTTTGTTTCAGTGCATTCACTCTTTCATTCAGTCTCTGTCTCTCCTCAAAGTCCAGTATGTGAACAGTCTCTTATTCATCACATTAGGATAATCTTCCGTGATTCCACCTCCATGTACAGTTGTATAATAAGCTGATAGTAACACATGTGGAATCACCTCTGTATGATGGTCACATGACACCGATGGTTGGTCACATGATCATAACTGAATGACAAGTAGTTTGTATGGAGTCAGATTATTGCCTTGAAGCTTATCTTATCCTGGTGGTTTTGAAATTGAAATGGCACTTT
>JAPQRN010000008.1:2889343-2901659 GCA_037367275.1 Coranthus polyacanthus | reverse complement strand
GTACCTTGTACGGACTGTAAAGCCCTTTGAGGCAAATCTTGATTTGTGATATTGGGCTATAGAAATAAAATTGAATTCAATTGAATTAAGAACCAGTGACGAGCGAGTCCTCCTCTGAGTCCCAGACTCTGGTTCCTCTACAGAAGGTGTGTTTGTGGGATTAAGGATTAAGGAGATCTTTGTCCCAGTCAAGGTCAGCAGAACCACATCCTCACTGTAAACAGTGTGGGTGAAGCCGCTTCCCCTCCTGAGTCTCCTGATGGTCTACCTGAACCTCCTCAAGGCCATGGATCACATTAAAACTACTATAAATGAAAACTCCACTAAAGCCTTTACACCAGTGTGATAAAAGACAAAGATCCTGTCAATAAAACATTCAGACATAATGTCAGAATGTGTCATATTATTGTGATACTGGATTTTGTTTTTCCATCAGTGGGTTAGGGCCAAGACCTGAATGTGGGCTTCAATAAAACTGTTCCTCACATTAAAAACAGAACAAACTGATTTGATAAAATAAAAAACTTTCAGTACTGTACGACCTCTGACCTGAACGCGTCATTGTCTTTCTGACAGGTCAGTCTATGTTTCCTCAGGCTGCAGTGTGTTTCCTCTGTTCGTCCACAGATGGAGCAGGTGAGCGGACCCCGGTCCTGTCTGGTTCTGGTCTGGTGGGTCCAGAGGTGACTGATGGTCCTGAACACCTTCCCACAGTGTGAACACCTGTGTGGATGCTGCAGGTGAGCGGTGCGACGGTGAACAGAGACAATGCTGCGAGACGAGAATCTTTTACTGCAGATGAGACAAGTGAAGGGGCGGGGCCTGGTGTGGAGGGGGCGGGGCCGTCTGTCCGCTGATGTTGCCTCTTCACCCGTCACAGCGTCTGATTGGCTGGTCGCCTCCACCTGAGCATCGCCTCCTGCTGCAGAGGGGACGGAGTCAGACTGTAGCTCCACTAAAGACAAAGGTCAGAGGTCAAATCCCAGTCACCAGATGAACAACCCCTGACACTGAAACAATGTTCAAACAACATTTAACGATAAACAGCTGTAAAAAGTTAAACAAAATCCATGTAAATCTAAAAGATTTAACATCATTTGTCATTTAAAATATTATTATATTCATTATTATTCTTTCATCAGCATTTTATTGTATTTTGATAATAAAATCTAAACTTATATGTAAATTCATTGCATGCATTTGAACATTTCTTCACAGATGAATCAAGGTTTAATTAAGTTCAGTATGAACTGATTTTGAAAAATGAATCAACATGACATTGTTTCAAAGTCTTACTTTTCAACACTGAATAAACTCAATGTGTTTTCTTGGCTGAACATCATGTGAACACGTTGACAAATCATCAAGAACAAGAAGAAGAGTTCTATGTTTTCAGTGTAGTTGTTACACGTATGACACTGGCTGTGTATCAGAGCAGGTTGAAGGTTGGTGGTTCAACCTCCTCCTGGTCACATGTTGAAGTTTCTTTGGACTGAACCTCAAGGTGTGGATATGAGTCACTGCAATCAGGTTATGAGATGTAACCCCAGTTCTATGAGTTCGTGTTTATCTGATCTGCTCAGAAAGAGGCTGAGCTGAAGAACGTGACCTGATGCTGCTGAGGCCGAACACATCAACATGTAGCAGGAGGAACACGCTTATAAATCACAATCTAGAGTCAAGGTGAAACGATCAGCATGAAGACGCTGAAATAACATCGTAATATCAACGTTGATTCACTTTGCAAAGTCAGTACATCATCCAGAGTTAATGAAACGTTGATACATGACGTGGATTCACCTGTGAATCACTGTTCAAATGACTTTAGGATTATTTTCAGAATAAGTTGAGAAACGTTGTCAATAAAATGAGTGAATCAAAACTGTTACAGCTGCTTCAAAATGAACACTTCCTCTAACCTTTTCACATTAAAAGCATTCAGTGAACAGAACTTCATATATTAAAATGACTTTTATTGTGAAACATATAATGTTTAGGATTTATATTAATGACAGCTGTAGTTTACCGTCTTTCAGGAAACGTTGCAGCTCATGAAGCAGAGAGTCAAAGAGTCTGGACATCACGGTCTGCAGCTGTAAACAAACAAACAAACACAAAAACAGACAGTCATGGTTAAAGAGCTGTGTGATGGTTTTCTTTTACGTCTCTAATAGAAATAGGTAAAGATAAAAAACAATATAAAACAATTAAAGCACTGAAAAATATTATGTAAAAATAATCCACAAAAAAGACACAGAAGAAGAAACAGGCTCAAAAATGTCACTGTTTTTCTGCTTTAAAATCATAGAAAAAAAAGTCACCAAAACATTCACTGTTTGTTCTAGAGATGTGACGTTCGAACGGTTCTTTTAAATGAACGATGAGAACCGGGTCTTTCTTTTTCTCATGACATCTCTGGGTTTCTGAGTTGACCATGGCACCTCCATTCACGTGAATGCAGCTGATATAAGTAAATAAGCAGAGAGCACCGAGCGACTGACTCAAAAAACACAATGCCATCCATCCACTGGTGGGATGTTTAAGTTTGAGTTATTCTGATTCTCACCTTTTAATTGCTACCAGTGATTATTTCTTTGATAAAAATGAGTTAAACCTGGTTGACTTGTAACAAATTTATAAATATCACAAGGAGCCAGTCATGCCATGAATCCCATCTGGAGTTTGTTCAGATTGAAATGAATCTGGAACCGCTGATTTAAACACAAATTAGCTGTTTGTGTTCATGTTTATGTCTCACCTCAGCCTCGTTCTTCACAGGGTTAACTCTCCAACATATTTGCGGTATCGCGGTCTCTATAAACTCCTTCATGACCTCAGACACGAGCTGCTCCACAGAAGAAGACATTTCACCGGATTTAAACCTGAAACTAACTTTTAAGACAAACTAACAACTCACAAATATCAGTGTTTTGACTCTGAGGAGCCGCTGTTTGTGTTTACGACACTTCCTTTTGACTGACGGCAGACTGTGACTCATAGACTGAAGGAGACTCCGCCTCCTGCTGGACGGAGGACGAAACTACACAAATAATAAACAAGATACAAAATATACTGTATCTAGTAAAGAATAAAATATATGTGAAATGTTAAGTTACATCAACATGCACTAAATATCTTTAACACAAGTAAGTAAATAAATAAAATCAATCACAAAAGGTATTTTATAGCTTCTTTAACATGACTAATGTATGGAAATAATTACATTTAATACACATTTAATTACATTTGTATTTTTTATTTTTAAATAATGAATTAAAAAAACATATGAAGTGAAATTACCAACTAAAATAACCCGAATAAACTAGAATAAACGTAATAGAAATGACAATAGAAGCTAATAATCAGTAGTTTTTATGCCATTTATGTCAAATTCAGTCAGATTATGTTTAAGGTTAAATTTAATGTCATTATTTTTGTTCTGAATACAAAACATAATAAAATATAAAATACAATGAAACAATTAAAAACATTTTGTTTTCTTGCAATTTTATTTGTTTGTTTTCTTCAGTTTATTATTAAAATGTTTTTGTTCAGAATAAAACAGTTTATTTATTCTTCATAGTTTCTTTATTTATAGATTATTTCTGTACATTTACAGTCAGAACATTGATCAGATTAAAAACTGATTTAAACTCAAAAAAACGTTTAAGGACCTCATGTAAAATGAAACTGCTTTAATCTCATTCATTCATATTAAAATATATTTTATATGAAACAGTTTCAAGCAGATGTCAACACAGTCATCAGAATAAAGTAAACTCCATTAGGAGGACGTCCGTCCGTTAGTCCGTCTGTTTCTCCGTTCGTCTGTTTGTCTGTTATTGTTTCCTTGTTACATTGAAACTGACTTCTCTTGTTTGTTTCAGAGGGATAAGAATCGTGGTCTGTAGTTTCTGACACGTTGTTTATGACTTCATCATCTCACAGAATATTATATTTTTACCTAAAATGTGTGAGTTATTTCTCATAAATGTAAGAACTTACTCTCAGAGAACGTCTATAATCTAAAGAACTCCACCCTCCTCCTGTTGATTTGTTTATGTTTTTACCCTGTCCTTAGTGTCCCTAATGAGCTGCCGTACTCATGTCCCCATCAGATTTAACATCGTCAACTCTCTGGATGTTTACCTTTTCTACAGACGTCCTTTTCAACTCTGAGTTTAAAGGTTCCTCCAGTCAGCTGATAAAACTGAATAGAAATACTCTGCTGATGAATCATTTCTCGTTTTTCAATTAAAAGACGTTCATTGACTTTGTTATAGTTACATTTTATCTGGACTAGAAACCAGTCCAGTTGAGACAATACTGTGAATATTCAAACTCCTCTTCAAACTTAATATCAATCAAAAGTAGTGAAACAGCCCTTTAATTTAAAAAGAAACTAATAAAAGTGATATTTTCTGCAGATAAACTGTAAATGTAAATAAATAAGTGAAGTTCTGTCCTGTAACCAATCACAGGCTGACGAGCGGCTAAGCCCCACCCACTTCCTCTGTTCATCTCGGCTGCTGCTTCCTGTGCTGCTCGTGAGCCTCAATGATCTCCGTGACGACAGTCGGGTCATCCAGAGTTGACACGTCGCCGAGGTCGCCGGTCGCTCCCATGGCAACCTTCCTCAGGATGCGACGCATGATCTTCCCCGAACGAGTTTTAGGCAAACGCTTCACAACCTGGAGAAAGAGATGGAGACAGAGAGTTAGACAGAGATCGAGACAAAGACAGATGAACAACATGAGACATGAAAACAATGAAGATGCAACAGGATAAAAAACAACATGGAAGACAAAACATGATGAAAACAATGTAAAAGACGCAAACATGGATAAATTAATGCAACAGGTCATAGCTTTGGTTGTCAACATGTGGCCCTCGGCCCCCTGGTGGACGGTGGATGTACTGCACTAGAGGTAATTAAATAAAGGACTGACCAGGAAGTGCTCCGGAACCGCGTACTTGGCGATCTTTGTGGCGACCAGGTTTCTGAGCTGCTGCAGGACGATGGGGGTGTCGACACCCAAATCCTCCTTTAAGACCACGAAGGCAAACGGGACTGGAACACACATTTAATATGTAACATGTTGAGTTTGAAAACAGAACCGATAAGAAACAACTTTCAGAGTCAAAGTGATAAAAATAGAATCATTGTGGTTGTTTTCACTGGACTCGACTCTAAAGTAACAGAATGAAGTCTGATGTTGAAACATCAATGTTTCTTCTCCACTGGTGAGTTTGAAGCTTATGAAGATATAAAGTTACTTTGAGGGTTTGTTCTGGTTCACGATGCCCCCTGATGGTGAGAGTTGTGAATATTAATACTACATAGAACCACTTTTTGAGACACCTGACACCTCCATGTCATGAGAATTCACCTTTTTCCTTTAATTGTTACATTTTTATGTCACTAAACATCTTTAGAATGAATAAAAAAATACTACAGGTCAAATACAGTATCAAAAATGTTGCATTAATACAGTTCAGACTCTGGGCTGATGGGAAATGTAGAGTTTATATTCTGTCTGGAAAAGAAACTATGAGACAGTTTTAACCCTCTTGTTATGTTCATTTCATTGAGGTTTACACAATAAACGTGCTTTGGTTAGGGTTAGGAAAAAAAGCACGGTATGGTTTAAATATTAATAAATACATTGAGTCATTGTTTAAAACATCTTTGTGGACTTTGCGAACACTGCGAACACACATTTTCTAAACCTAACCAGTGTCTAAACTATAAACATAAAAATCAATATATATATAGACTGGTTAAAACACAATAATGTGTCTGTGTGTGAGATTTGGGTGAAATATGGCGGGAGGGAGCAGGAAATACCATTATGTCTCACAGTTACAAAGAAAGACAAACAAAAGAATATTTTAAATTATTTTCCTAGATTTTCAAATTGCGAAACAGGTCACCGTGACCCCGGACATAACAGGAGGGTTAAAAGGATCAAAGGATCAGTTCAACTTCATGAAAAACGACATTGTGAGCTGAGTTTGAACAAACTGCTCATAAAAACTCTGCACCACTTTTGTTTGTCTATGAAATGAAGAAAACATGCTTTTAAAATTTTGCTGTTGTTGCTTTAGGCCTAAAATACTCACTAAAATAGTGAACCTAGTGACAATGGATGTAATTCATAAACGGTTGATGCAATCTTTTTGTTAAACCCCTTGAATTGAAGCTGAAAGTCTTTACTTCAATCACATCTTGATTCATTTTAAATCCACTGTGGTGATGAACACACACAAAAATACAACATTTAACCCTGTTACCATCCAAATAATTATAAACCTAACTGTAATATTAACCTTGTTAATAATTTTACTTTGTAGACATCACATCACAAAAAAAAATCTAAATCCAGGAGGTTTTTCACATCTCAGAGCATCAGTAACAGTTAACAAACCAAGTCTGTGAGATTAGAAACGTGTCCAAGCTGCAGGTTTTTACAGATTGAAAACTAAAGATCTGAAGATCAGAAATAAACAGCTTTAATCATCACATCTGTGTTTAAGTCTCGTTGTTATAAATGTCTTTTCCCAGAGACAGAAGTAAAGAGTTGAACAGTTGAAAGTCACGGTTCTAATGAAAATCAGGACAGATAAACCAGATGGACTGAGACCAGCAGGGGGCAGCAGAGCAACACATTTACACTGAAACCCAAAACAGACGTCAGCATGAACTCACATCCCAGTGTTTATCAGCTTCATCCTTCGACTCCTCGTCTCACAGTAAATACTGTCCAGTGAAAACCTCGTATGATTCATGATGCAATGTATGATGAAAGGATGAAAATGAAGTGAATCATATTCTATGAGATTGATTTCTTCTTTATTCATTAGAACATGTTCATCTCAACCTGGAGACTAAGTGATAGATTATTAGATTAGATTTTTTGTTGACTTCTTTGGACTTTGTGTCTGGACTTGATTTGTGTCTCATCTGTACATTTATTTGAATTCTACATTTAAATGATCTAGATCCAGATCTAAGTCTGTTTTCTCTAAATGAAACGCTCACCTTCTCCTTTGATGTCGTGTGGGATCCCGATCACAGCTGTTTCAGGAACGGCCGGATGTTCGTCCTGAACAAACAAACAAACACATAGTTAATCCTTCAGTTTCCATCTGACAGTCGTCACGTGATGTGTCCACGTTCTATGTCTGTGTCCATGTCTGTGTCAATGTCCCGTATCCGTGTCTCCTCACCAGAGCATCCTCTACCTCCGCAGTCCCGAGTCGATGTCCACTGACATTGATGACGTCGTCCATTCGTCCTGTGATCTGATAAAAACCATCCTCTGAGCAAAACGCGCCATCACCAGTGAAATAAAAACCTGAAACAAAACAACACGAGATAATAAACTAAACCAGTTTTAATATAAACTCTTAAACTACAGTAAATAAACACCTGATGGAAAACACAAAGAGATCACACGTCGCATCTGCACAACTGCATCTTTGTTTTGGATGTTTTTGTTCTAAAACGTGTTTTTTTCTTCTTACTCACTTCTAGAATTAACAATCTTCCATAATACACGTCTGAACACCTGCTAGTGTTGGTTTATTGTGTCTTTAATAACAGACCATTGTTTTATGTCTGTTCATATGTATGTTTTGGATTTAAATAAACAGACCGTGCAGTCGTTTGATGAGACTGACCAGGATACGGTTTAAAATATGCATCGATGAATCTCTGATGGTCTCTGTAGATACTTCGAGCCATTCCAGGCCATGGCTGACGGAGACACAGAGCTCCACTGATGGACGGCCCGGTCAGAGGACCCCCCTGACACACAAGCAAACAAACAAACAAACAAACTGACTCCCAGCTCACTGATGTGAAGGAAAACACTTGTTTATGTCACACTGAAAAAAAAAAAAAATAGAAACAAGTCCAACATTTAATGTTAATTCAAACAGATTTAATATTAAATGTAGGAGTTGTTCCTACAACAAGTGTTTTCACTGTTAAAATAACATTTGTTTTAGTTTTGTTACTGGATGAATCTGAATCAGTTTCAGCTGCAACGTCAACATTAAGACAAAGTTACAGATTTTCTAAAACTGATGATGATGATTTTAATAATGAAAACATCGCTTACCACATGACTTTTTTTCAGCGTAGAGATATTTTTTCCCAGAAACACAGCTTTTTCACTTGCTTTCTTGAAATTTCCTTTTTGTAAAGTTTTTAACACAGTGTCCAATAAAAAACTAGTATTGTTATTATTATTATTATTATTAGTATCTATGAGAGCTATCTTATTATTTTCTAGTTTCAGATGTGTCTCTGTGAAGATCTGTCGGTTCTTGTTACTTTTAAAATGACAATGTTTTTTCACAGGAACAGTTTGATAAAATGTCACCACATTAAGACAAACGTTCACTTCAAGGACAAACTGAAAAAGTCAAAGGTCAAGGTCACTGAAATAAAGTCTAAACAGTTTGTTACAGTTCATGACGTGAAGACACTGAACTTGTGGCTCATGTTTAAAGTTGAATTTTTCTTGACTTTTATTCTAGTTTTAATCAATTAAACAAAGTTAAAAACAGATGATTTGACTCAACTCAAGGTTATATAACATTTGTCTAGGGCTGTTTTTACACTGTTTTATTCAAGGCATGTGACATGAGACACATACAGTGTCTTGAAAAAGTAAAACAGAGAAAAGTCATTTCAATCTGAATCCAGTGTTGAATCCGACAGAACAAGGCTGGTGTTAAAGAGCAGAGGATTGTGGTGAAAGTGAAGTGAGATGACATGAAGTGAAGTCGACTTTAATCTCATCCACTTCAGTAACTGTGATGATGAGAACGTGTTGAGCGATGCAGATTAAACACAGTGAAATGGATAATTAATCCAACACGGGCTCAAAGTCTGTTAATCAAAGCAAACAGATGCTGTTGTTTTAATTGAAAGATTAAAGAGACGAGTGTCATCGAAGGCATCGTTTGACCTTTCACCTCCAGAGGTCAAGTGGGGTTAACGAGACCCAGAGACTGATGGGGGATCAGGTCTAAACTCATCTTTAGTCCTGAATATTCCTCCATAACTGAACATCAGTAACTGAATCTGTGAATCATCAACTATAGCCTGAACTCAGTCACTGAACTGTTTCCATCCAGTGTCAATGTTGAAGGATGGAAATGCAAAGAAATTCAGAGTTTAGAGGATTCATCATGTAGGTCTGGTAACAGTGGAAGGAGATGTATATGTGTGTATATTTATATGTTTATGTATATTATATTATGTATATTTTGGTTTGATTCAAGTGTAAAATTACATTAAAAAATTAAAAAGGGTTTAAATCCAATCTAAAACCTTCCTCTTTAACCAATGTGGTAAAAACATGGACACTGATCAGAAGAGGTTTGTTAAGGTTTTCAGTGAGTTTGAGCTCAGGCGGTTATAGTTAAACCAACACTAACCAACTCATTAACCAATATCCTGGAGCACCTTCTCACCAGATAATAGTCTTAAGGAGGAGACGTGTTTTCAAGAAATATGATCTGATGACGCCACATTAAGGCCATTTAAACACATCATTTGAGTTTGAAAAGCCGTGTCTTTAATAAGATCTGTCAGTGAGTTTTGTCCATGAAGCTTCAGGTCAACGTTTCCACCTGTAGATGTTCACTGTGTAGCTTCTGTTTGTCTAAAAGCTGCATCTGTTGTTGTCGTTGTTGATCTGTTGTATGTGTTGTTTGTGTGTTTTACCTTGTCTCCCATTAGAACCGGTTCGATCCCAAAGAATGGCCTCATGGCCATCGCTGGGATGATGGGAGCTCCTTCCTCCGCTGGACGAGGAGCAATGCAGATCCCACCGGTCTCTGCACAAACAGATACACAAACAGGAGGACAGACTCGTTACTGGTTCAGGATCTGATGATCAGTGTGTCTCAGACTCATTACATTCAGAACCATGTTCACTTTGTCAAAACACTTCACTCACAGACACAAAATGCATTTCATCACCTCAGATGTCATGAATCCTGCTCTCAGTCAAAAGATTCAGAGACGTTTAGATCCTTTGTTCAAACAGTTCATTTTCAATTCAAACTAAACTAAATGTAGATGGAAAACTGACACAGAAACCGAACTGTAAACCTGAAAATGACAGATTTTTATATCACCACAGTGGTGTTTTTCCACTGTTCATATAAGTCCTGACAGAACTACAGTTACTGTACAGAGTTTAGTTTTCTCTAAACTGGAGAATTAAAGGTGAATAACACAAATGAACATGTGGATTTGGAGCCGATCTCTGGAAAAAGTGGACCTGGTCCTGAGACAGAGTCTGAAGACAGCTGTAAAGCACAGTATCTGGAGTTCACTGACTGTTCACACAGTTTACACTGATATACCTTCATAAAACCTGTACATTCATTATAATCACTGAGGATGAAGTTCCTCTGTCAGCCACTAGAGGGCATGAGGTGCTGCCTTTAAGTGCAGCTTTAATTTCCTTTAATTTCTTAATTTATTGGGGATTTGGGTAGTTTTCAGAGAAAGCAGCAGCAGCTGGCAGAGACTTTAAAGTCTGATTTAAAAACAAGGCAGTGCTGGGCTCTGATTGTCGAGGAATTAGGTCACTGAGCAGTGATCCTCCTCCTCCTGGTCCTGGTCCTGGGGGTCAACAGGGTCGGGGCTGATTTCATCTTAATTCATTTTCTGCACAGCTGCAGATGTTCTGCTGCTAATCGGTCAAATTAGGCTTAAAGCTGCAGTAAAGAGAGAATCAGACAGATTTAAAGTCACAACAAACGCAGACCGACAAGAGACCGATGTTGTCTTCTGAAACTGTCCACACATCTCCAGAGTAAATCTAACTCTGATTTATATTATACTGTCCACACGTCTGCAGAGGACATGTTTACTTTAGTGAATGGAAAGGAGACAGAAGGGTGTTTACATCTGTGTACATGTTTATGTGGAGGAACACAAACATGAATCTGAAAAGACTAAACTCTGAAAGGACAGTTGTCTCTGTATCTGAAAGGTGTGTGTCTCTTCATGGTTTTAATGTCTTTCATAGTGGAGGATAAAGAGGGTTCTGGCTGCAGTCTGAGACTTCACCACTAGATGTCACTAAAGATCAGACACTGAACCATATGACATTCACATCATTCACATCATTCCACACTCAGCGCTCATCAACACAGAGAGAAACAAACGTTTTCAGTTTGTTTACTAAGCTTTTTCAAATGTAACTTCAAAATACAAATGACTTGTAGTACAATAAACTACAATTTTAATACCAGTATTTTGTATTTTTTCATATCATGAGCCAGTATTTGTTGTTTGTAACGTGAACTTTTTGTCATATCATTAACATCTGAACATGTGATCACATGTTAATGCAGGTCTGAACAGACTCAGGACACATTTGAGGACATGTTCCTGTCCAATCAGGATTCAATGGGTGGTGGTCTGGGTCTCGCGTGTCCAGTGTTTTAAAGATGTTATTACTCAACATATTACGAGTGTTTAATATGTGTGACCCCAAACGACACTACGGCAATTATTTATGTCTGTGAGGAAATAGAATAAATAGAGTTCACATAATCCAGTAGAAGTTCATAATCATGTTTTAAACAGTTGAAGATTCAATCATCACTACAACGTTTGTCACGAAGAGAAGCAGTAAAACCAATAGAACGGTCACAGTTGTCATGTGATACTGAAGGTATATTGATTGTTTCTCCTCAGACAGAAAAACTCACATTAAAGCAAACAGAAGTACATATACACTGAAACATTACAAAGTGTGAGCTATGTTTCAGACTAAAGATGTGTTTGTTTTTTCACATATCGAGCAGGTATCAAATCTGATCAGAAGAATCAGTGACATGTGGATTTTAACACCAGGTCTGAACAGACTCATTTACATTTACATATACATACTCTACAGATCACATTATCTACAGTCACATGTTAATGCAGGTGTGAACGAGGCGATCAATGGATTTTTATTTATTCATCTTTGTGTGTGTTTATTCACCTGTCTGCCACCAGGTGTCCACCAGAGGGCAGCGTTCCTCTCCCACCACACTGTGGAACCAGTGCCAGGCCTCATGGTTTATGGGCTCCCCCACTGCAGACACACACCAACACACACCAACACACATTAACACACACTAATACACATCAACACACTAACACACATCAACACACTAACACACATCAACACACACCAACACACACCAACACACATTAACACACACTAACACACATCAACACACATCAACACACATCAACACACATCAACACACTAACACACATCAACACACA
>JAPQRN010000008.1:2877482-2889243 GCA_037367275.1 Coranthus polyacanthus | reverse complement strand
GTTTTACTGTGGCTGTTTTCAGTCTAAAAACAGAGCTAAGCTAACAGAGCTATAATGTAAACTATGGGCTGATGCAGCACGTGGACATTATAAAGTTTTCAAAATGTGTGCATTCATATGTAATATTAAACATTTTACTGGAATATAAACATATCACATGAGGATTAACCACGTGTCCCATGTGCATCACATGTGACCCAATGTTGTTGAAACCTGTTCCACTTCATCTTCTGCATCTCCTGCTAAAACCACTAACCTTGTCCTGAATGAATGTCCACGATCAACAGGTGAGTGATCAGGTGTGCAGATCACGTAACTGACCTCCTCCAATGCGATGTCCAGGCATCCCATGGCTGCAGGTGATTCTGTTCTCTGAGCGACGAACACATGTTGGACAGATGGACACGTCTTCACGGCCGCGTCCACTGTGGGTTTGAGGTCGATGACTCGGCCGCCACGAACACCTTGATTACACGTGACCACGGCTTTACACTCAGCTGCACACGCAACAATACAAATAAAACACACAACATGCAACAGGACAGAACACAAAACACAACACAACAACAACACAAACAAACACAGGTCAGTTTCCATGTTCCAAAGCCTCAGACATGTGTGTTTTCTTCAGGTTTATTGTTACGGGTTAGTTAGTTACTATAAATCTACTATAATCATATGCGTTCCCCTTTACTGTATAATAATATACTTTAATATCATAATAATAACATATGACAGAACATGGGCTTTTCTTTCTGTTTTACAAATAACAGATTATAATACTTACTATGTTATAATTTAAAGACTCTGGTTCTGTTTTAAAGAACAAATACTGACTGTTGTTATTTTTGATAAAACTAGATCCATCAGACGGCGTTGTGTCGAGATGGAAAAGTGGTGCCTGTTGTTGTTACATACGTGAAGTTATTTACTTTGAGTTTTGAGCAGAGGAGTTGAGTAGTTTGCGAGTAGTTTACGAATAGTTACTGGAAACATATCGACTGGTTTTCCAGTTCTGAGGGAGGGATGGTCCTGCTGACCCTAAATCCACACATTATAAATAGAAGGATAAACATACAAAGACAACATTTTCATTGCTTTCATCTCACTGAGAACATGAATGGGATAAATCAGATAAAATGTCTGTGATCAGTGAACAAACATCTTCATACATAAAATCTGTCTGACAGTCTGATGTCTCTAAAACGTCTCAAACTGAAGCTCATGCTCCGTTAAACTCAGATAAAGTCAGTGTTTCTATGAAGTAAAGTGACAACACATGATCAACTTATCACATAATTCACACATTAAAACTCCACAGCTTCTGTTGATCTTTATGAATTTGTTTGAAGGTGTTAAATAAACCTTTGAACTCTTCAAAGCTGCTGTAAACATTGAAACATCCCCTGTTTGAGTTGTATATTCCTAAATAAACATCCTGACTCGTGTCCTTATAGTCAATATAAAGACATAAAAGGACTGTTGACCTGTTTAACCAGTTTCACCAGCTCAGCGTCTGGAAAAGAACCCAGAGCTTATGAAAAGTGTCCTGTTTCCTGAAGGATCAGAGGAGGCAAAAGTCCAGACGTTCTTTACCCTCAGAAAAAACACAAGAAGAAATGATTCAATGTCTTTACAGCAGTAAAAGTGAAAAGTACAGGCTCTGACAGGTTCTCAAAGGACAAATGTTTAAAGTATTTGCTCATACCTTTCATGTCGTTTTCATCCTGTTACATCTTTCACATTGTTTTTGTCTCTTATTTCATTCTCATCTTGTTACTTTCATGTGCATTTTAAAGTGGATTTATATGTTGACGTTCATGTTTAGTGTGAATCTTGTCCCCTACAGGCTTCCATACACACTGTCCTTGTTACTGCTGTGTATAAACTCAGCTCCCATCATGCTCTGCTGCTCAGTGTTTGGGTTTTGCAGCCAGTGAATATTTCCACAACACAGGTTTGTCCTTCAGTTTAACCTCCAGAGATTAAAGACTGAAAACTGAACAGAATCTGAAACAATAAAACACCTTCAATTAAATGTGATGTTTGTATCCAGTTTTTTTTTTTTTTCAATGTGTTGTTTGAATAAAGAACATTATTAAGACTTTTACCTGAATAAAAAACAGTTTTACGCAAAACTTTTCATATGTTTTTCTTTGATTTTTCCATGTTTGATTCCAGCAGATTCAGGTTTTTCTAAAAGTGATTTGTACAAACTGAATAATTGTGTTTGTGGAACATGAGTAAATCAGATATGATTTAAAGTCCACACAGAGCAGTTTGACCTGAAGAAACAGAAACAGTTTGGCATAAACATTAGAGTCTGGTTAATATTTCACACTGTACATACTGTATGTTTCACTGGTTTAACTCTGGATATTTTCATGGTTTGTTTGTATTTTCAGCTTTTAGTTTAACATGAGACATATTCACTTGTTGTGTGAACGTTATTGTCTCGTTGGAGAAAAGACATGATTTTACAAAGACCAGGTTCTGATAGAGTCACTACAAACCACAACTAGATTCCTTTAGAGTTTAGTTTGTTGTTTGGGTAAATTTAAGCTTGATTTCAACAGAACACTAAGAATTAGGGGTCGATTGATTTTTTAAAGCTGATATAATAACAACAGTTTAAAGCAGGAAAAAGCTGATATTGATTAATCGTCTGAAATCATCCACAAACACTGACATAAAAGCACACTCTTGAATTAACTCTTTGACTTTATTTATAAATTGTCAAATGCTGGAGGGGTTTGATATTGGCCAATTAAACGTTAACGTTACTTTAAAAATCTAGTCGACTTCAAATATTCAACATGTTTGATTTTATCAGGAAGTCATTAGTTTATGAACACCTGACACAGAAAAACCTCAACTCTAATGAAGCTCAGGATTTTATTTTGACACTGGAATTTGTGACAGTGAAGTCACTTGTGAAGTTGTTTAATGTACGACTTTAGGTTCAATCTTCCCTCTTTTAGCTCTGGTTTGGTCTCCACCAACTCCTGAGGAAAATATCTGGTTCTTTATCTGCTACAGATTTAACTTTGTTCATCAGTTCATCTGAAAGTGAACTGTGGCTTTTAGAGCTTTGATTTGAAAACTACTCAGACTGAAACAGAAACAAGGAGCTAAAAGATGCGGTTCAGACTCTGTAGAGCTGCTGTTAAATTAAATTATAGTTGAACAGCTGTATTAATAACCTGTTTACAGTCACTTATCAAACACTAGTCATTCTGACTGAGCCTCAAAATGCTGCAGTTCCTCTTTCATCCACTAGATGTTGCTCTGAATGTATTAAACCTCATGAACCTAACCGTAAACCCTGTATTATTATCCGTAATGGTCCTGTCGGAGGTGGACTCACCGTCCTGGATCCGTCCTGCCAGAGCCTCGGAGCTGAATCCAGCGAACACTACCGTGTGCACAGCACCGATACGAGCACAAGCCAACATGGTGGCCACAGCCAGTGGGGACACGGGCATGTAGATGGCCACGCGGTCCCCTTTACTGATCCCATGGCTTTTCAGGACGTTGCCGAGACGACACGTTGTCTCCAGAAGCTCCCTGTCAAACAAACATGAAGACGAGGATGGTAATGGTTCCTAAATTCAGTCTGATTTTAATTCGTCTTCATTAGTTTATGACCTGTATCACATTAAAACTACATTATATCATTTAAACCTCTTCATTCCACTGTGATTTGCTGTGGAATTTATTTACTTGGTACTAATGAATATACAGCAACTGCAATTTTGCAATAATTTTCTTTTTGAGCTGTTAATACTTTTATACATTGAAAATTCAGGCTTTTTTTCACTCTTAAAATGGTTGTATGTTTTAAATCATACAGTCCCAAAGACTGGATCGTGACCTGGATCGTGAGTCATGTTTATTTTGGATCCAAATGCATTTTTTCAAGCAATTCAAGAAGCATGTTTTTGATAGAACTGAATGTTCATGTAGTTCTTATAATTGTATTTATTATAAATATTTGAATCTAGAGCTGTATATTCTGTTTGTTTTACTGATGAGAGGAAATAAAGCTGTTAACACTTGGTAATTAACATGTATGTTTTCATTAACACATCAGTAAACCAAAGCTGTGATTTGTCAAACAGATATCTCTTCTGAAACACTATTTTAAATGAAATACATTTTGAATTTTCAGTCTGTTTTTATATACTGTATGTAAATGCTATAAACCAGTGCTTGTCATGTGAAAATCAACAAGTCTTTAAAAATGTGTAAATCAACATATAAACATTGATATCTCTTTTTTAGTTTTTTCAGATAGGATACCAAAGCAGCTTTGTTTTAATCTTCTTATGTAAAGGAAGAGTCTAAAAAGCTGAGCCTTTAAACATATAACCTTTCTGTCAACACTGCCTTTACATTTATGAGCCTGTGTACATTCCTGTACATTTATGGGGCTGTAATGACAGAGAACTTCAGGACAACAGAGATAAGATAAAGATGAGGATCATCTGCATAAAGGGACAGTCCCTCTAACTCCTGTCAGACTCCATGAGGTTTTATTTTGGTGGATGGTCACTGTGCAACAGCAGTGACTGTGCACTCCAACATGTTTTACATTTCAGCAAAACTTAGTCAGACTTCACTCACAGTTACTGTAATTTAATCAGACATTATTTCTTCAGCAGCAAAACAACATGTTGAACTTTACATGTTACTCTGTGAACTAACACTTTTAAAGAATCAATCTAAATTGATTAAATAAACTCTGCCTACTAACCCAAAATATCGTGAAACACTGGAACATGGGCCATTTAAAGTGAATGTTAGTGGATCAGACAGAACTTTTATTTATTTACTTCATGACGTGATTTGTACGATTGCTCTGAAAAGCAGATCAGGTGATGAATTAACCCCTTTGTGGGTCAGTTTGGGCTGTTAATGCTTGAAAAGTGAAACTGAAATCGAAAAGTTGTCATCCCTGACCTGATGGCCTCCATCTGTCGGGTCAGACTATAATCCAACTGATATTGTATTGTCTGAACTCAGTATGAAGGATGATGCAGAATGTTAATAATATAGACATATATCATCTGCATAGAAGGAGAACATATCACTGAACAGACTGAATGTTCATTAAAACAAACAGATGAAGATGAGATGTTTGAAGGTGTTCATACCTGTATGTGACCTTCACCTCAGTACCAGGTTCATCTCTCTCCCAGATCAGAGCCACTTGGTCCGGATGTTTCTCCACATGGACGTCCAGACAGTTAACTGAAGTATGGACGGACACGACAGGATACGAACATGAAATGAAGAAAAACATGTCAACATGTCAAATATCAACACATTTCACTGTTCAGGAAGAAAAGCAGGGTTGTTTTTTAAGCTTCATAACAAATCCAACTATTTTACAAACCTCTGGCTTTCATCACTTTAAAACATGAACATTTTCTGAATCTTATAACTTTTTAAGGTTAATCTCTGTTTAAAATCTTTCTTTCAGATTGTTTTAAATACATCCTGGTTATTTATATAAGAACATTATTGTAGTTCAGAAGTAAATTAAGTCCTGTTAAATGTTACATTTAAACAGGTATTTATTCAGCTGATTTAGGGGGGAAAGAAAATAACAGTTTATAAAGCTTTTCATCTCTTAGTTTCAAATAAAATAAAATAACAAATTACATTAAAGGAGTTCAAGAAGAGTAAAAAACATGACAAAAACAGATTCATAGATTAGAAGAAAAAAATCATGACATTAAAACTCATGTCCATCAGGTTTAACATTAACCTATAAAACATTTATAGATTTAAACTTAAAAACCTTAGAAACATGCTGCTGAATGAATAGAAATGCTACCATTCAAACAGATGTTTTGGTCATAAAATCTGTTAAACTGATTAATAAAATAACTCTGTGCAATGTCCTCATTCCAACCCGTTTATCTGATTAGATTTAAATTGTTGTAATAAATAAATAAATACAGTGTTTCCTGATGTAAATTTTAACGTTATCTTGTGTTTAAAGCGACACATTGTCCTGATGAAAATGTCTTCATTTATTCTGTGATTGAAAATTAATCCTCTAACAGGTTTAAGGCTGAAGATCCTGTTTGTGTCGCTGCTGCCGGTTTTAAAAATATAATTTATGTAACAAAAAGAGAGTAAAGAATCAGATCTGATACAATAAAACCACCCAGACGCCTGTATTGGAATATTATTGGATTATTATCAGAGACAAAAACCAACAGAGGATAAAGTCATGATAAATGGACATAGAGAAACTGACAGAATCTACAACAATCGGAACAGAATGAAAATAAAAGACTGTAAAAATACCAGAAAACTGTCGTTTATACATAAAATAATAATAATAATAGAATAATGAAAGATGAAAGAAATAAAATAAAATAAAATGTAGTTAAAGTCAGTCATTGTTTTATATCTGATGTGTTTGATTCGTTTTACATGTTTAACATTTGGACTACTTTAAATACTGTTTGTAGTTTCATCTACACACATTTTACAGATGACATTTCAAAACGTTTCTATGACTGTTCACAACCTTTAAGACCATGAACAGAAGTTCACTTTAATCAATTATTGCGACAATTAAACTCTCAACTTTCATATTCACTTCAAATACTCAGAGGCATCACATTGACTTTAATTAAAGAAACAAAGTCTGACACTATAACCAACTCAAAAAGGGTTTGAATGAAAATACTCCAAAATGTGATGCTGTGTTTCAGTTATTTACTGAACTGACATGACTTTCCTTTAAGTAACTATGAAGTGACTGCACAGCTTTGTTGCAGTATCATGTTGCCCCATCCATGGAAAATAACCAACATTGAACCATCGTGGTCTGAAAACCAGGTTCAGGGTTTTCCTCCTTATCAGACTGAGATTCACCTGAAGAAACAGAAATGCTGATATTTCTCTGTCGCTCTACAGAGAATGGACACCACATTATCTCAGATTTCTGTTAAATAAGGTTTTTAAAAGTGGGCTCATCTGTTCATGGAATCCAAATCATGGATTGAAAACGAGTGGTTTCCACAGTTCAGACTCTGAGCTCAGATGGGTTCAGATGGGTCGAAGATATGGGGATGACGCTGGGGTTTTGTGTCTTTTCTTGTTTTTCCCATGAACTGACCTGTTTGATGTCTTCAGGGCTAGACCTTCAGGACCAAGACCCCCACCTCCACAGAGCCATGTGTCACAGCCTGAATGTCTGAGGAATGTGTTGTCATTCATGTGGGTTTGAGATGGAGGAGGGACCGATCAAGGTCTGAGGATCTGAGAGACCCTTCTGAAGGATCAGCTGATCTAATGGATCTAACTGCACTCATCACCATAATGTTTACACTGATTAGAAAACAGGATGAAAACCAGTGCAGGACTGGACTGTCCTCTTACATCCTCCTCAGATAAGCAGCGCTGGATTCAGGTTCACAGTTGGTCCGGGATGGAGGGGTCAAGGGTCAAGGGTCAAGGGTTGAGAGTGAATGTGGTTTATCAACCCCATAGTAAAACACATTAAGCTCATCAGTCAGTTAATGGTCCACCACAGGGTGGGGGTCTCTGCAGACCTCCCCCCTGTCTCAAAGAGGACAAATGCAGCTCCATTTGTGGTGAATATAGTGAACTGGTTGTAAACGCTCTCAGTTTCACATTAAAATAAATGGGACACTTTATGTTAGTTTTTTTATTTTTGTCGTCATGGGGACTTGAATTTCCTCTCTATCAACAACCATAAATAAATACTATGCAACAGATATTTTCATTTTACACAATATTATTATTATCAACTTCCCTAAAATGATAATAATGTGTTTTTTTCCAAATGACATTAATTATATAAAGTGTAATGTTTTAATGTTGTTCTGGTTGTTTCTAACAACAGTTTATTCATTGTTTATTAAAGATGTTGAGAGTTATTGATGTTTAAAATAGTAACTCATTGGTTCATTTCTGATGTAACATCATTACAGTCTCGTTTCCAAAGATAGACCTAAACATCAGACAAACTAAACTCATAAAGATCAGAAACTGTACGACGGCATCGACTCAAACCAGGCTCAGTTCAATTCAATTCACTTCAGTTCAGTTCAGTTCAGTTTTACTGATACAGCCCAATATCACAAATCAAAGATTTGCCTCAAAGGGCTTCACAGTCTGTACAACGATCCAGTTACAGATCATTAATTAAACATGAAATGAACTATTTGAATCACTTCACTGAAATAAAGGCACTTAAAGCTGAGTTTAAAACTTGATCAGATAAAAGCATGTGATATGAACTCCAGTCACGGTTTATCCTTCAGGTTTGAGTTTCAGCCTCTAGAGGTCAGAGGTCAAAGTCTCTGTTGTCATGGACACTGGGTCCTCCTCCTGCTGAGACTTTGTGTTTTAAGTGTTAAACTGTTGGTTTTGTTCACAGCAGGATATGAATGTTTTATAAAGTGAATGAAGATCACCTTCATCTACAAGTAAAGAAACTGACTTTATTTACACGACTGTAAATGAAGTTTAAACAAACTGCGACTGGAACGTGTGGATGTTCTGTGTCTTTAAAATCTGAGTTTTATAACATATTTCTGTCAGTAGACGTTAGTTTAACTCCAGTTTAACACCTTTTTAAAACCAGGTTCAAGGCATAACAGGATGTTTTATTCAAGTTTCCAATAAACTGCACTTTAAACAAAAGGAAGCTTTTGAATCTAAAGTTTAACTTGTGCCAGTTTTTCTGATAAACATGAGTCTGTTCATTTAGGAACCTGTATGTTATAGTTTTTATCACTAACAAACACATGAAGAACATTTTACTGTCGTCGTTTGATTCAGTTTTAAAGTTTGAGCCGGATTTAAAGTTTAAACCGAGTCTTAAACATCAGGTCGAGAATGGACCGGATTAAAGACTGAATCTGGATCAGTTTATATCAGGACAGTTAAAGCCGGACTCTAATGGATCTGTTCTAGTTTATGCAAAACGGTAAAAGTGATGGGTTTTCAGAGTCCCTTTCATTGACTGAAACCGGACCCGTTGTGGTTTCAATCCGGACTGTGCGGGTCTGGACTCACCGGACACGTTGATCTTCCCTCCCAGGAACCAGCCGATCCTCCCGCTGCTCAGCTCACAGTCCCGGACCCGGTGGAACGGCTCGATCCAGCGGAGTCTGTCTGCGGCGGCGGATCCCCAGAACTGATCCGGATCGGTAACGGAGAGCCGGTACAGGTCCGGGTGCGACAGGCGGGACAGTCCGGCGCTCCAGGTCCCGGCTGGAGGCGGACCGGAGGAGGAGGTGAGGCTCCGCTGCGGACCCGGGCTCGGGGGTCCGGTCCTGCAGGTCCGGATCCGGGTCAGGAGGGTCCGCAGGAGTCTGAGGCTCGCGCTGCCTCCGTGAGCAGCCATGTTGAGGACTGAGAGGGATCAGGTCTGACCGAGGCTCTCTCTACCGCCCCTCTCTCTCTCTGAGTCTCCAGGTGAGTCCAGGTGAGTCCAGGTCTACGTATGGAGGACCTTCAGGACCAGAAGCCTTTTAAACACTGGGTTAATTTCCGTTTGTGTCAAATAGATAAAAGTCTGAGTCCGACAGGAAATGAAATCAGATCAAACACAGTGAAGAGTTTAATGATTAATGATCACTTTTAATCAACTCACACTTTGACTCATTTCATCAGTTCAGCATTAACTTGAACTGATCCACGAAGCAGTTTCTGCTATTTACATGTTTAACTCTTACATCTTTTTCAAATTAATTCATCTTTTATTTATTTAGATCATCAGGTTTTGTGTAAAATATTTTACATAATTTTCCTCGTTTCCTCTTTTTTGTTCATCCGTTTTTATCTTTCAAGTCGTTTTTGTCTCTTTTTTTTCATCTTTTAAATAGTTTTTTTTCTCTGTTTTTTCGTCTTCGTTTTTGTCTTGTGTCTTTTCTGTTGTTTTGTCTCTTTTAGTTTTTACTATCAGTTTGTTTTCCCTTCTAAGGTTTGTCCATACATACATACATACATAGTGAAAATGTTACATTTTTCATTGTATGAACTTGTCAAATTTGTTTGTGTCAGAAAATGCAGGTGATAATAGATAAATATTCAGTGTCTGTGTGAAAACCAGTCAAATTAATTTAAACACTGATACAAACTGGAAAGATCAGCCTCTGGAAAATGAAAACACATAAATGATTTATATTCAGAAATAAAACCATGTGAATATGATTTAAACAGAAAACTGATCTGAGTTCAGTCTGGAAACAAACTGCTGCCCCCTGCAGGTCACAACACGAACAACCTTCAACTCCGTCAGATTTAATGATTGATTCATTTCTATTTCACACAGAGTCAAACGTAAAATTTAATCATAGCTTTTAATCAAATGTTAAACATTTATGGCTGAAGATTTTATGTATATGTTCAGTGTGTAAGACTGACTGAATGTTTTTTCTGATGTTTTTCTCCTCATGGTCTTTGTGCTGATCTCAGACCATGTTTCGTGGTTAAAGCTCCACATCAGGACTTTGTGGATAAAGCTGTTTGTCAGTGATAAACACAGAGATTGTACATACACAAACAGTCAAACTGAACAGAAACAACAACGATGTCGACTCAGACAATGAACAGATCAGACACTGGATGTTCTGCTGTTTCATTGTGATGGTGTTTGTTTCCAGCTGAAGGAGATTAAAACTGAATCCGATTAGTTCACATCTATGGTGGTTTGATCATATTAATGATGATGTTAATACATAAAGTGAGACAGAAAACAGCAGCAGAAGAATCTGGACCTGATCCTGAACCACATTGAACCAGGTTTGAAATGAACCTCGGGTTGAAACCAGGTGATGTTCCTCCTCCTCCTCTCTTCCTCTCTAGATCCCAGTCCTGGACTCGGTCCTCTATAGATCCTGGTCCTGAACCATGGATTCTCATATTTGACTCTGTTACATCTGAGCCGTCATTGATTTGTTGTTTTATTTTTGTTCATAAAAACAAAATCATAAAGGTGATCAATTCCACTGTACAAACACAAAACAAAGGTGGATTTCTATCTTAATCTGACCTCTGATAAACACAGAGACAGGGTCACTGCTGGCGTAAACAGACCAGATCAGACCAGATCAGATCTGACCTGATCATCAGCTAATGATCTGTTCTCACATTAATACACGTTAATACATGTTAACAGCAGCTGCAGTCGACGTGCTACTGAGAGAGATCAGTGTCTCTGCATTAAAGGGACATTATGCTCTTTTTGTTTCATCACAGCTGCTGGATGTTCAGGTCTGTGTCTGATTGGATGAGCTGGAGGGATGCTCTGCTCTGATTGGTTGTTACCGGAACTGACGTCTGAATGTCATGTTGGAAAAATTACAAAGTGAAAATGATGGAAGAAACAAAACAATCAATTTAAATCAGATAAACACATCTGTGGTTGAGGATTTCACATGAAATCAAACCACATGTAATTAAAGTGAGTCAGATTTAGGAAGATCTGAACGATCACAAATAATATTTATAATTATGTTTCATTAGTGTTTAATTAGGTGAAACAAGAATGGTGTTTTCATTTATATTTATAGACTCAGAAATCATACGATCAACTTTTCAGAGTCATCGTACACATCATGTCATTACCAAGGAGCTCCTCCTCCAGCCTCCTTAGTAATGACATGATGTGTACGACGTCTCGAGTCGAGACATGGTTTCCTCTGAGTCGTCATTTTGAATAGACATGGGTTATATAAGACGTGTGTTGCATCATCTCTGTGTT
>JAPQRN010000008.1:2857033-2875815 GCA_037367275.1 Coranthus polyacanthus | reverse complement strand
GCCTCCTTTTACACGTCAGGGTCCGATCACTGAGAAGACTTCCTCAAAGTGTTGACCGAGGATACACCTGTGTGTCCTTGGTCAAAGCTCCTCCTCCAGCCTCCTTGGTCCTTGATCCTCAGTCCTCGATGTGCACTTTAGGGAATTGAGACGTCCTTCAAGATGGAGCAAAGACATCGATTTCCAGGTCACATCGAGGAGTCGAGGACCTGAGGAGGTGAAAAATGAGGAATTGGAAAGAGCCCACAGTATTTTACAGAGCATTGCATTATGTGCTGTTAGCATCACCGTGGCTAAGCTAACGTGTTTATTCCAGTCTGTGTCTAGTGATTCTTTTGTGTAATGTGTTGTCATAAATAATGACATGAAACGACGACTTCAGACAGTGAAGAATCAGTGTAAGTCTGTGATCTGCTGGTCCGACTTCTGAACCGTGACGGACAGTGAGTCCGATTTCCACAGATGCTTTAGAGTTACATTAGATTGTGAAAACATTTAGATTCATTGTAAAACTCTGTTGGGACAAAAAGGGGCCACAGTCTATGAATGAATGAAACACTGCAGCGTCACAGATGGATGTACAGTTAGGAACATCAAAAATCATTATTAATACTGACCCTCAGGGTTTAACACTAATGGTCAGACTAAGGATTGTTGCCTTTCACCAAGAAAAGTGGAAGTTGTTACAGCTGGAAAGGGGGGACCAGCTCCATGTTAATGCTTACGGAATAGGATGTCATAAAAGCTGCTGTAGGTAATGTATAGGTGGCCCAATACTTTTGATTATATAGTGTATCTCACTCCTCAGCTCCTTCCATCATCAGCTCTGACAGATTTGTTTTTTAACACCACATATGAGTGATTTAGCAGGACTTACCATATTCATCTTTTTTCCACATTTTGAATTTTCATCCACAGAAAGAGTTTACATGTTGGTCATCGCCATGTTGGCTTTTTGGAGCCACAAGTGACCATATCTGGATAATTTCTCGTCTTGTTAGTGTAACTTATTAAATACAACTACAGTGGACTTGATTGTCAAGAAAAAATGTGTTTTATTCAATAAATGTCAGCAGCAGTGAGCTGTCAATCACACCTGTCAATCAAAGGCTGACACAGCAGACATCAAAGCTTCTATTCACCCTGAGACGTGATGAACCATGGACCACAATGACTCCTTAGTATTGTTACGACTGGCTCTGGGCCGCAACAAATAGGGAGACGCAGGCCGGGTTAACATGCACAAAAGGAAAGTTTATTTACAAAATAGGAATGTTTAAACAACATAATAAAATAATACTAAGGCTAACAAAAGTAACGAAACTGAAAAGTGCATGGCGTGATGAACCACATGGCTGCCAGCTGGCAGCAGGACGAGTCCGGACCAGCACGCAGAGGAGGCGAGTAGCACGAGGGAAGAGAAGCGACCAGACACCTGCACGCAGCCCAGCTTTTATAATGCATACACTGATTACCAGACGGAGCTGCAACGCAGACCAGAGGGGAGGAGGAGGCAAACACCTGAAATGAGAGGCAGAGGGAGGAGCAGCCGCACAGAACAGATTACCCCACAAACCCCCCAGACAAACACGGACCAGGGCCGTGACAGTATTTATAGAGACAACTTCAATGGAAGTCTATGGAGCCAGGGCTTTATGGACCAGCATCTAGTGGCCGTCAGCGGTATTACACTAGAACAAACTAAACGACTGGATTCACTTTAGAGACAAAATCCTGAACCCTTGGTCTGAACCTGATATGGATTTGAGTTCAAAATGCACAGCTTAGCCTAGTCATTTTGAAATGGGTATTTTTTTCCAACTCAAACATAAAAACTGGCAACAGCATAAAAACTACAAAAACTTAAAAAAATACAAAAAAATGTAGTTCATATTTCGGAGGTCAGAGTGAAGTCTGAGTACGTCTCTGGCTCTGCTTCAGGTGTGGCCTCAGAGGTCAGAGGTCAGAGGCTCAGTCTGCCTCTGGCTCTGCTTCAGGTGAGCTTTGGTCTGCAGGTGAACTTTGAGGAAGGTGTTGAGTCTGAAGTGTTTCCCACAGTCAGAGCAGCTGTACGGTGTCTCTCCGCTGTGGATGCTGCGGTGCCTCATGAAGCTGGTGCTGAGGCTGAAGGTTTTTGGACACTGTGGGCACCTGTAGGGCTTCTCTCCACTGTGGGTGTAGCGGTGGTCCTTCAGCAGCTCCTTCAGACGGTAGCTCTTCCCACAGACATCGCAGCTGAACGGCTTCTCCCCCGTGTGGCTCCTCTGGTGAACTTTGAACTGTGAAGCGTTGGGGAACTTCTTCCCGCAGATGTCGCAGCTGATGATGGTTTGAGTTGGAGGCAGATCGTCAACCGGCAGCTCATCGGAGTGTTTACTGATCAGGTGGTTCTTCAGACAGCGGTAACTCTTTCCACAGATGGAACACAGCTCCCGTTCTCCACTGTGAATCACCTGGAAAGATGATCATCAGTTGAATTGAATTGGATTCTCTCATACATAAACCCACCCATTGTTTTGATCACACTCTTGACCTTGTCCAGACATATGGCACAGATATTGAACAGCTAATAATATTTCCCATAATCCTCTCCTGTCTGACCATTTCTTAATGACCTTTGAGTTTACATTAATAGACAGTGTGGGGACATAAACTCCAGTACAGTAGATGTCTATCAGATAATGCTGTTATCAAATTTAAGGACATGATTCCTTTATCATTGACTTCAGTACCATGAGCCGATACAATGGAGATGGCTATTTTAACCTTAACTTTACACCATCACAATAGTTAGTTCTGGCTCAGGTGACCCTGTTCCATCCCTTAGTTCTGCTGCATAGTCCTCAGCTGCTGGGGGACAGTGATCAAATATCAAACAACCTTTAATGAACAGACGTGGATGTATGTTAATTACTACATGACCTTTACCCATTCTCTAACTGTTGATTATTATATATTAATTTCAAACATTTTGACTATTAAACAATTAAGATGATAAACTATTTTATAAAGATTGTCATAATATAGATGCAAAAACATTATGGAAAAATACATTGTTTTTAGTCAAATAATGACAACAAAAAACACCAAAACCTCCACAAAATAAGGGAAAACCCTGAGGTCGACTATTTTTTTATATGTCAATGACACATGACACATTTACTCTTGTTTTGTGAATTTCATTACAGACACAAACTCATCAGGGGTGAAGAAGGAGACAAAGATGTACATTTCTTAATCTGGATGAATACCCACTATACAATTAATTCATTGTACGGCTTCAGTAATGTAATGTCATTGATTTCAGTGAAATGTTTGACTTTAAACCCACTTTGTCTGAATTGTGATTGTTTGTAGTTCTCATCACTGACCTGGTGGCTGCGCAGGTTGGTGGCCTGTGTGAACCCCTTCCCGCAGGTCGGACACCTGTACGGTCTCTCGTCTTGATGGACCAGCTTGTGGCGGGTCAGGTGACAGGCATGGTAGAAGCTCTTCCCGCAGATGCTGCAGATGAACGTTTTGTCGAAATGCGTCATGCGGTGCGTCTTCATGACGCTGACGCAGGCGTATCCTTTTCCACAGATGTCGCAGTGACATGTCTTCTCCCCTGTGTGGCGTGTCTTGACGTGCAGGTCACGGTGAGCTTTGTGGTTGAATCTTTTGGGGCAGTAGTTGCAGGTGTAGGGCAGCAGGCTGTGCTCGGAGATCTCGTGTTGTCGGAGTTTCAGGACTCCGGTGAACAGCATCCCGCACACAGAACACACCGGGTGGGACTTCTTGTGGTGGTCCGAGAGCCGGTCTGCGTTTGGAAACAGCATCCTGCACAGAGAACAGGCGTGATGAGCATCTGAAACCTCCGTCAGTTTGTCGGGGGTCTTCATCTGTCTGCTGCAGCGACGCCTCCTGCTGCGTCCTGCAGTGACTTCAGGTGATGTCTGAGAGGACGGCCGAGCGTATTCGTGATCAGGGAGGTCAAACTGTGGTCGAGGGGAGGGGGAGGAGTCAGTGTGAGGAGGCAGGGCTTCACCTGCTGCATCAGAGAGATGAGTTTCACCTGAAAACAAAGAACAGAGAGGAAACAACTTCAAATACATATTTGTTCTTCAGCTTAACTTTATGAATGTAGTATTTTTAAATGTAGTATTTATAAATGCTGTATTTTTGTAAGTTTGGGTCCCAGGATGACACCAAATGGATCTTTTGGGCGTCGAGCTGGAAAGGTTTGGCTTAACATACCGTTGGTTTGGCTGCAGCTCTGCAGAGGCAGCAGCAGACATCTGGAGGAGGTATCAGCATTCTGCAGACACATAACAGGTTTATTTATCGGCTCCAACAGTTTGTCTGAATCTCAGTGGGTTCAAACACTGACCTTGTACAACAGGATGTAGGTCTGTCCTGGGGGGGCGTTCAGAACAACACCATCCTCAGCTGAAACACAGGAACCACTGCATCACATCAGGTTCACAATAACCACATCCTGACACCATTGGCTTCATCAGGATTTCACAGGTTGCGGTTTATGTTTTTTTCACAAGCAAAGATTGAAACAAATAAATCATAGCTGTTTCCTCGCATGACGGTGAGTTTAAACAACCTGCTGCATTGAAACCACAACCACACTAATGGATTCATGATCACAGTAAACTGCAGTTCAGCTGCAACCGTCAAAATGAAAACCATTTGGATTCTTAGGTTCAAACCTTGAGTCATTTGCAGCTAAAGTGTTGTGTCTGCTAATGATGATTTATGAAGAGAATAATTAATCCAAAAAAAAAAAATGCAAGTCTATTGATCAAATAATTTGTTGTCCTAAAGAAAAGCAAATCATGTGACTTGAGAACCTGCAAATAGAGAAACTCTGTCTTCTGCTGCCTGAAAAACGACTAATTTTACTTGAATAATTATTAAAAACAGATACTAATTGATTAATTATCTGCAGCTTAAAAAGATCCAAACACCAGCAGAAATTAGACTGAGAAAAAAACATCCCTTCACCTGATTTATTACTGAAATCCAGGTTGTATTTACTGACCTGCTGATGTTTGTGGAGTCTTTAAACCTCCGCTCCTCTCTTCACATTTAGACTCATTCAGCACTCCTGGTCGAGGTCTCGGTCCCAGTCCTGGTCCCTCCTGGTTCTTCACCACAGCCAGCTCCACCATCTTCAGGATTTTCTCTACAGCTTCAACACACAAACTGTCGACGAGAGCACCCAGCTTCTCCTGAAAAAAAAAACATCAACACATCTGTTCAACTCAAAATAAACTCCATTGAAATGTATGAAAGTTCTGTTACCAGTAACTACAGAAATACAGAAAGGATTCATTTATAAAGACCTTTTCAAAACAACACTTTAAGGTAAGGGTATAAATACACAAAACATCAGACAGTAACAGACACAAGAACAGAGCAGATTCACTGAAAGATTGAGCTGACTTTAACATGAACAGTTGATCTATTTTAATCTCCACTGTTTTGTTTTCATTGTCCTTTCTTTTTTTTAACTTCTCTAAAGAACCTTGAACTTACCTCTGTGTATCATACTATGTTTTACATACATAAACTGCTTTGTCTTGGTGAAACTGTAAAGCAGGCTTCCATACTGACTTGTCAATTCTTTCAGATTCTTTTAGTAATCTTTTAGTTTATAAATGACAAAGAAAACCGTGGTTTTAGAAGCATTAAGTTCTTTTGCAGCAGTGAAAATACTCATCAATCATTTCACTATCAGTAATTTTTAAAGCTGCAGTGTTTGATAGTTTTTTACAGTCACTAGGTAAAAACTCCACATTTTCTTCTCAGCATATTGTAATTCATGAGTCTGACAGAGTCTAGGAGCAGACGCATTAGTCTGGTGTCCTGTTTTCAGGCTGTAGAAAAACTACTCTGAATCCTGTATCCAATCACAGCTGTTTTCAGGCAGGTAGGAGGGTTAAATGTGTGATTGACAGCTGTAATTGCTGATCAGATTCAGTCATACATGACCTGGACATGACTCTACTGCTCTGGAAGTTTGGAAAAGTCATTTCACATTTCCATAACAGTATGAAACCACATCAGCTTCATCTGTCTTTATATTTAGTTGTAGCAGGCTTTCATACTGACTTGTCAATTATTTCAGATTCTTTTCAGATTCAGTTTTTTCTCTGTGATTTCAGCTCCTGCAGCTTTAACTATTTTTTACTTCAGTACTAATGCTTTATCCTCCTACTCCACTACATCTCAGAGTAAATATTGTACTTTTTACTGTACTACATTTGTCTGACAGCTTTTAATCCTGGCCAGTGATGGTTTGTGATTTTGAATTTTTTTACACATAAAAAATAGACAGAAAACAATATATTATTAACAAGGGCCTAAAACCCTCCAGGACCTTGACAAGCAGCCTCTCCAGGACACATATTGAATAAAATAATGATATGAATGTAACACTGACAGTGTATATGTATCCGTGGTTGTAGACACAGTAAAATACTTAGATACACACCTATAGTCATCAGGAACTCATTCACAGGAACTTATGTAATGAGGTGAACAGGATTAAGTGATTTTTGAATGGAGTTCAATGAAACGACATAAAGTGAGACTCATTTAAAACAGACGAAAGTAGAGCAGCTGAGTCCATCGTAAAAAAAGAATGTTGAACCGGTGACTCTGGAACCGACAGGGTTAAACTGACTTCACTTAGCTTTAGCTTTAACTCACCTCAGTCTCGGGGTTTTGTTTGTTTAAAGACACTTTCTCCGCCGCTGTGAAAATCTCCGTCACCACCGACTTGGCCAAGTTATTCACGATGAAGGACAGCTCGTGTTTAAAAGTAGTTAAATCGAGCATATTTATGATTTTATTCACTGAACGGTCCGTTAGCTGCTAGCTTAACATACAAACAGCTACAGCGTCCGCGGCTGATACCGGAAGTGACGTAGTTGTCTTATCCGAAACGCAAGACGCCGGTTTTAATGTTTAAAAACCACTCGTTTCTTTACAAAAAACTGTTTAAAACAAACTATTTACCATTTTGTTTTTGTCCTGATTTTACATACTTTAAATGTACACATGCTAATGTATTGGCCTACGGGGACATTTTGTTAGTTTTAAATAGCATTATAACATTTAGTAGTATTTTTTTCAATGATAAACAGGAAAACTGTAGGCAGATTCAATGCTAACAGAATTTATTATTAGCTAATATGCTAACAAATATCAACTAAGTTTAGCAATAATAAAAAAGAGACACTGAGAAGAATTGAAATGTATATCGTTCCATTACAACAGAATCGCGCAGAAACAGCTACTTTTCTAACATTTTGGACTGAAAGCTGTTCTCACGACTTTTACCTCTTTTCTTCTATACTCTTTGCTAATACTGCTAACATTACTTAACCTTTGTTAGCATGCCAGCTAATAAGTTCTGCTAGCGTTGAATGTGCCTACAAGTTTTTTTTTTTATGATAGTATAGTACGTTTCAAATGAACATAAAACCTTCCCCTTGGGCCCATACATTTTTGTCCGTTAGCTTCTCAAGCTAATAGTGTAAATAACCTAAAGGTCTCTACTTGCTGTGGGCTTTTATTTTTATTTATTCTGTTCTGTTATGATGCCCTCCCGGTGGAAGATGAGACTAACCACAATTAATATCACGTTGAGTAACTCAGGTATGGAACGGAGTGGAAGGGAAGGCTTCGCACACGGCAAACAGGGAACAAGGTATGTTAATGGTTTCTTTTGTTCAATAATTATGTTTTGTAATATTTTGTACTTCGTCACTTATTTTATTTTTATCTCAGCTCTTGAACTCTACAGGACTGTTCTAGTTTTGCTTTGCCCAGAGTTTTGTCTCTCAGACAGAACTGTAAACTGTACTGTACAGGGTCTCTGTGGGTAAATCCACCACTGACAGAGGCTCAGAGGTGATGACTGTCACCATTATTATTGTATGAGTTCATATCGTGGAGAATGTTACATATAAACATTTCCTTTTGGCTAATATGTTGCACATTATATTTGTAGCTGTGTTATATTTGTATTTTCCTTTCCTTCCCTTTTCTTTTTTGTCTCTTTCTTTAAAAAAGTGTCCTGTGGTCAGGTGATGTGTTTCACAACAGGTAGTTAACCCTAACCCTAACCCTCACTTCCAATTTTACTGTTATGTCCATGTCAAATAAATAAATATAACTAATCTAATACCTTAACATGTGTAATGTGTTGTCTAATTCAAAACACTTAAAAACTGAGTCTTAATTTTCTGTCATTTTCATTTCTGATGCATTAATTAGTTTTAGTTTAAGTTGAACCTTGTTTAAAATATTTTGTTGTGTTAAATATGAAATAAAACTCACAATGATTCCAAAAATACTTTGTTTTTATTCACCAACCTGTTGCTCTATATACATAAATGAATAATAAACAGACTTTTTTAAATATTACATTTAAATTACATTCATTCATGTTTCAGTCAAGCTGATCACAGACAGTCAATATATAAAACACATAAACCAACAGGAATAAAATGTTAAATAGTCTCTTATTTTTCAAACAGGGATATAAAACATACTCTTAATACAATACATTAATAAACACACAGACAGTGACATTTTCATTTACATCAGTTCACAGCATTTTGTAAAAGTCTGATTTGTTGAGGACGGCCTGTAGGATCCTGGTCACGTGACGTTGTGTTACGTTACGTTACGTGATGACGTGTTAGTATTGCTTTTTTGGGAGTAGATGGATTTCATTTTTACCGTGAGGCTCTGAATTCAAACTGTATTTACATCTACATGCTTGTAGCATAACATGCGTATTACCAGTAATGTACTAGTATTACCAACTACAATCTGTTAGTATAGTAAAATATTACCAACATATCAGCATCTTCACACAGTAACATATTTAGCATAAGAAATTCAGTTTTATTGACATGTAAACACATTATGACTCTAATAAACTAATACTGATTACGTTTAAATTGTGATTCAAATCAGGATAAAAATGAAATGAAAGACATTTGTGTTCTGCTGATGCTGTTTTAACGTATTAAACCTATGCTGCTAATAATAAATACTGTAGCATCAACTCTGCCCAAAGGCTTTTTTTAAAAAATGTTTAAATGTCATAATGTTTAGTTAGAAATATTTTAGTTAGGTTAGTTAATTTAGGCCAACATGTTAGCATGCTACCATACGTTCACATGAGTATTGTTTTCTAGGTTCTAAATCCCTGTTAAAATGAGTTAAAATTGATTTTCAGAAACTCTTTAAAGTCTCAGGTTTATGTTTGATGTGTTTGAATGACATCGTTCACATGTTATGACAGAATCTGTTCACCCACTTCTCTCATTGGCTGTTCTGTTCTCCTTAACCAACAGCCAATCAGATGCTGTGCTCCCAGAAGGGAACCGCTATCAGAGTCTGGTCAGACGGCGTCTCAGCGTCCGTCGGTTCGTGTCCGACTCCTCTGAGCCTCAGCTCTGTTCGTCCGATTCGCTGCTGCTCTGCTGCCTTGGTGAGGAGGCGGTCCTTAGGGAGGCTCCGCCCTCCTCTTGATGCTGCTGTTTGGAGGAACTCGACAGGTCGATGGCCATCTCCTCCATGTCATCCTCCTCCTCCTCGGCTACCTCTCGCTCCTCACGGGACTCGACGACGCCGCGACGCTCCGAAGAGTCGCAGAATGAGTCGGAACGAGCGGAGTCCGACTCCGGAGGACTGGAACACTTTTTGGCCATTTCTAGAGACTTCTTGTGCATTCCTGTGAGAGCGGAGAGGAGACAGAAACTCAGTTCAGTCTGCTGGAGTCACATGTCACTGATGTAAACTCACATTCTGATCAGTTCATTGGTTTAAATACATAGACGCTGCGTTGGTCTCTTCAGCCCGTGGACCACATGGACACAGCCTCCATTTGTCTGTATCAACAGGATAATGCCATCCTGCTGTGTTCATGTTGATTTGATTTACACAGACATTATCCAGACATTATTCTGGAGATACGCCGTGTCCACGTGGTCCGTTAGTCCGACTCTAATCCTGTGATTCATCAAAGTCAAAAAAGACATAGATCAGTAACTCTTGAATATAAAACCCACGCATTGAAATTAAAAAAATGGGTAGATTTGATGCCAGCAGCATTTATTATTAGCACATGTGAAGTAATAAGGTAATTAAAACGTTTACAGTATTAGTTTAATAAACTACTGTGATGTGTTTCCAGACTGGTTTTAACCAGTTCAGTACATCGTTACGCATCGTCTACGTCCATATGTTTATGACTCAAATGTATGAACAATGGAAGTAATGATGAATTAAGGAAATCAAGGTGAAACATACGAATCCAACAGTAAAAGTGGATGTTAACTAATTAATTGAATTATATCATTAAATGAATAACTGCTATTTATTGTTTACTGTCAGACATTTTTGTTACTGCATAACAGTTGTAGTTTCAGTTTGTGTTCGTTTTGTTCTTTCTGTTTTGTCAAGTGGTGTAATTTAGTTTTGTTTTTGGAGCAGAATGTGGAAATAACACAAATCATTTCACCTGTTTGGTTTATTTCTAAATAAGATTTAGGTTTTAGCTTCCTCTGACACTCGAATCAGTACTTGAATTAAACTAAACTGATTCTAAACTGATGTTAAGAGCAGTGATTCTGTATTAAAACATTTCACAGCTTTTATATGATGCCTTCCTTTATATTCTTATATTCTTCTTTCTGTCTATATCTTCTTATTTTGTGCATTTTGTTTCTTTTATCTCTTATTTTAATTTGATCGTATTTGTTTGTTTTCTCTTTTATCTTCTTTTTCTATCTGAGTTTCCTACTTTTGATTTTTCTGTGAAAATTGTTGTTTTTATAAATAAAGTTATTATTCTTGTATTGTCATGTGTTTGTCATATGTTGTGTCGATGCGTGATGTGGTTTATTATTATTACATGTGTACATGTATGTAGGAGTGTGGTGCGTGTGCGTGGCACTGACGTGCATGCGGCTCACCGAGCAGCCAGGGGGCGCAGGATCCCATCATGCCGTTCTTTGCGGAGTTGAGGATGGACTCGGGCAGCGGGATGGAGTGACGGACCATGGCTCCATACAGACCGTACTCTGCCATGACGCTGCTGCGACCCCAGCACTTCTCACGCTTCCTCCACTTCGCACGGCGGTTCTGGAACCACACCTGGAGAAATAATACCAGAAAATACAGAAACATACAGGTTAAAACATGGACCCACACCTGAGAAAATAAATATGACAAAATACAGAAAAGATTCAAATCTGACCAGGGGAGAAAATGTCCTTTTCAGACAGATTCACTGTTATTTCACTGAAGATTTAATGTGTTGCGTGTTTAAAGTAATAAAAGATAAGATTTATGCCCCGTACACACTAATGCGGATATTTTGCAAAATTATATTTTCCTCTACATTTGGGCCTCGTCCCCACGTAAACAGTGTTTCGTGTCACAAAAACTTTTTTAAAAACTCTTTCCAGAGTGAAGGTTTTTAAAACTCTGTTTTGTGTGAATCTATGTGAACAGGGAAAATGAAGAGTTTAGAAAACAATGGCATCACATCCCAACACGTGCATGTTGCTTTGTGTAATGAACCTGCACCTGAAACATCAGATACAGGTCATATAGGTGTAGAAGTCAACATATGACCTGCAGGTGATCACGGTCATCATGGACACATGTACCAATATCGTGGTGAAATCTAAATAATCTACAGAATACACTTCAACAACCCAAACCAACACTTAAGGTAACTTAAGTTTATAACTTCACTTTTGTTGCTTCTCAATTTCATGACAAACTAAAGCCTCTTGTCTGCTGGGTCCAGTATTATCCACAAAGTCCAACAGAAACAATGGTTTGTCTGACTGTTTGTACCAGGTTGTAGTGGTTTTGCATTGGTGTGTACAGAGATATTTTGTAAAACAAAGTTTAAAAAAATTTTTTTTTGTGAATGTGAAAAATGAACTAGCATCGTGTTTGTCTTCATCTGAAGCTACAGATGTTATGAGTTAAACTGATTTTATTTTCTAAACCTGTCACACATAAATTGATTGATTGATTAAATTAATTTAACAAACTGTAAAATCTACAGCTGTCATGAGTAAAATCAAAGATGAAAATGAAAACTTCATTTTCAGAGAAAATTGATTCATTCTCTTATGACCTTTTAGATTCATGTTGTGACCCCTGGAGGAGCCTTGACCCACATGTTGGGAAACATTCACCTTAATTAATCCTTTAAACTTTTCAGACACTTGTGAATATTTTAATGACACAGAGTTCATTAAACAGAATCTCTGACCTTTATCTTTACAGATTTTACAGATAAAGTTATTTATTGACATGTTTTTAATGTTGTCATTTGATGTGGACTTTTTAACCTCCACCTGCTGAACATAAGTGATACCGACTCAGTAATCAGTGAATTATCGTCTGTATTGATTGTCTGTACCTGGATTCTGTCCTCTGGCAGCTCCGTCTTCATTGCCAGCATCTCTCGGGCGTAAACGTCTGGATAATGAGCCTCGTGAAACGCTTTCTCCAACTCCTCCAACTGGTGAGACGTGAACACCGTCCTGAACCAGGATCAGATATCACAATATTAACATTGCAATATTTACAGCAAACATCGCAAAATGAACATTGCAATATTAACATTGCAATATTTACAACATCGCAATATTTATGCCAAACATCTGAATATTTACAAACATCAGCTAACAGATGACATGACACTTTCTAATAAAGAAAAGGATAAAATAACATTTAGTGTTGAACTAACAGATAAGGTTTGATCATAAAGAGGAAACAGATTCACTGACTCTGAGTTTTCTTTTTTATTTGTTTTATGAAGCTGATTTTACATAAAAATCGAAACTCTTCATTTGTGTCTTTTATGAAATAAATTAACTGAATCTGTTTGTTGATTTGTTTTCCTCAAGTTTCTGGATTCACCTGATTTTCTTTCAGTTACAAAATATTTGTATCAAATTCTTTTACTTCTAAAGTTTAAATCAGGCCTAAATATTACTTTTATATAAAAACTAATATTATTTCATTGAATGTAACTTTTAACTTACTTTCTGTATTTTTGTCTTATTAAGCATTTACTGGACAAACAAGTTTCTGTAACAAGTAGTAAAATATAGTCAGATTTTATTTTAAATAAAAACATAAATACAGAAGATATGAAATAAATCTATAAATGTTTCTTTTTTTGTTCAGTTTTTCTTTAAAAGGCATCAATTTCATGATTTTGAATTCTTTATTCTTTAAATGAGGCTCATTGTGTTTATTTTTCTTTTTCACAATAAAAAATATAAGTCATATTAACCAGTATCTGTACCACTGGTTAAACATCAATATTACATTTGCGTCTTTTATTTTATGAAATACGTTTCCTGGAGGGTTTTAGTCTCCTTTACATTCCCATTTGAGTCTATTTTTTATATGTGTAAATAAACCAATTCAATTCAATAATAAAACTAATGAAACTAGGCTTTACTTGTTTCTTTGTTTGTTTCAGTCTGAGTCCATGTTATTTATTAGCATCCTATTAAACCATTAACAGTTACAGTTGTTTTTCTGACCTGTGTCTCCTTTTCTTCCTCTTCTGAGAATTTCCAGAGTTTTTAGAGTCATTTCTGTCTGAGAGGCATTCTTCATCTGCAGGGAAGAGAGAGGAAAACATCAGTTAAAAATAATAAAACATTAGTTAAAATGAAAACATCAGCTAAAAATAATAAAACATCAGATAAAAATAAAACAAAAAAATTTAAAAATAAAGAAAAAAAACAAGGTTACAAGGATTGTTACGAATTACAAGGGAAAAAAACCCAAAACAAACAAGATTCATGTTTATGATTAAAAAGGATTATTTAAATCAAGTAATAAATAAGTGAACAATTTATTAGTTACTGAGTTAATTTAACATAATTTTAATTAAACCCATCATTAAAACCTGTTGTTTCTTTTCGTTTCCTCCTGTTTTTTCATGTTGTTTAATGTGTTAAATTATTATCATTAATAATCATTAGTTTGTATTAATTAGACTCTAATCGAACTGAATTAAGTGCAAATTATTTAGAGAAAAAACGAAAAACAAAGGATTGAACCAGTTTAATTTATTATTAACTCTAATTACTAACTTAATTTATTCTGCCTATTTTAGTTTTTTAGAAACTTTTTAGATTGAATTTGACATGTTTTAATAAACAAAACGAACATAAATCATTTTAAAAACACAATAAAAAATATATCTACAGATTAAAAAAATAGAGACGAGTTTCAAGACACAGTTTAACAAAAGATAAATAAAATAATAAAAAACACACAATAATAATAACCAGGACTCATGAATGTTTATTACAAACGTTAATTAATTCATTATTATATGTAAATAATTAAGTTACTGAATTAACCTTGTTTTAAGATGTTGATCCATTAAAACCTGTTGTGTTTTCGTTTCCTCCTGGTTTTTAATGTGTTTTATTCTATTTTACATCATATTATTATATAATTTATTCAGTAGTTGAATATTTTAAGACTTTTTCGTCTCTGTCGATGTTGTTTTTAAAACTTTTATAAAATGAAAGTTCATCAAAAATCACTTTAGTTAAAATAATAAAAAGCCGATGTTTAAAATGAAGAACTTTTATAAATCCAAAAACGGACCAGGACCCACTTGGACCTAAGAGGAACATTAAACTCCACAAACAGCGGGTCAAACCCGGCCCGGGTCCTACCAGAGTACGCGTCCCTCTGGGCCTCCAAGTTCTGCAGGTAGTGGGACTCGGCCCGGGCCTGGAGCAGCGGCAGGTGACCCGGCAGGAAGCACGGGGTCCCGGGGGGCTGCTGGGCCGCCAGGGAGCACAGGAAACCGAGGCCGAGCGGAAGAGATCCGCCCGGGAACGAGAACCCGCCCAGAGCCGCGCCGGATCCGGCTCCGGTTCCTCCGGGTCCGGGCCCTCCCTGAGGCTCCATCGACAGACCGGGTCCTCCCCCGGGCTGCTGTCGCGCCTGCAGGTCCGACTCCAGGCCCAACAGGTCCGTGATGGCGAAGCCTTTAGAGCGAAGTCCGGATCCGTGGAGCCGGGATTTGTCGATGCCGAAGCCCGGGGAGAGGAGTTTCACCCGGGGTTTCTCCTCCAGGTCCTCCCTGGCCGCCATGGAGCTCATCAGGACTAGATGCGCTGGACTGAGCTGGTGCTGAAGCTGAGGATGTTGACACAGATCGGCACGGATCGGGTCATCTATATCTGGTCCGGGTCTGTGGGGGATCAGTTTAGCAGCCAATCAGCGGGCGGCTCTCGGAGAGGGCGGGGCTTCACTTTCAATCCCAGAGGATTAATTGCCACCAATTTTCCCTCAATCCGATCAGGATTTTTCTGCTCAGAGGAGAGTTTTTAATTTCTGTTGTTTATCTTTGATCAGAGGAAGAAGAGGAGCCGAAAATAACCGATAATCAATGACAGGATCAATCAAACCCACGGAGAACAGAGAGGAAGATTCAACTTTACTGCCATTAACTAAAGAAGAGTTGTGTGAAAATAAAGAAAAATTAAAACAGTTAAAGATAGATGTTTACAAATATAACATTAAATACAACGACTGACAACGAGAAAATTATGACATTAAATATAGATGTTTATAAATATAAATATACATGTTCAATCAAAAAGTAATACAATTATTTATTTTACTGATTTCAGTCATTTTAAACTTGTATGTGATCCTGTGGCTTTTTAAAATACTAATTGATAAATACAGTTTAATGATACTTTGATGATAAAAGTAGTTGTTGTTTCACACATAACGTTCATTTATTAAGATTTATTTAAAACATTTATATAAATAAATTATTATTGTACATATATAATAGAGTTGAATATCCTTATATCCTATCATGTAATTTATTCACTTTAATCCTACACAACAGATTTTTTCATCATAACAATAAATAAAACCATCTGTGAAAAATCTAGATAAGTCATTAATGTCCAGTGACATTTAATTGTAAACTTTAAAACAAAGTGATTTAAATGCAAACACATTTACATTTTTCAAACTGGTCCAAGGTTTTTAATCACATTTTAAATGGAAGTTGAGTTTATTTTTAAGATTTTTAAAGAAAATTACATTTATCAACCAAATAAAACGTGATAAACTATATATAATATTTTATTTAATTGTGTGTTTTTGTCTCAAACAGGAAAATATTCAGTTGTTATTGATTAAAAGATAAATAAAACATTAACCCTTATTTAATGTTTAATTTAATCATTAAATCATATTGAGTTAAAGCATAACTTTCAATAAACACTGAAAATAAAAACAAAGAATAAAAAGATTCAAAACCAGAAACACTTTAAACTGAGTCAAATATTTTCATTTCAGTCATTATGATGATAAATTATTATCATCATTATTTTATATTATTTTATATTATTTATATTATTAGAACAGATTTGACAGATGATGCAAAACAGAGTAAATATAAACAAATAAACATCATGTGATTTATTTTATGAAAAGACAAATTGTTTGAAGGATTTTCAGGATCAGATGCATTTTGATGCATTTATGTAAATATATGTAATAAAGAATAGAATATTGAATGCAAATTTTCTGCTTTTTCGTACGATAGTCAGATATTTGTGTTTATCCTGAATCCGCAGCGATATGTTAAAAATATATTAAAAACTAAACTAAATGATTCTAATCATATTGTATAATCTCTTAATTAAACTTACTTTTTAGTCTGAATATTTAAATGATCAGTTAAATCAGGTTCTGTATTATTTAATAAAAGACATAATAACAGGTTTTTAAATCAGATTCTGTCTTAAAATATGTTCAACACTTTATTTCAGTTTTACATTAATGAACTGAGGTCGATGTGGTTTCATTTTCATTTCATTTTATTTGTAATTCATTAGTCTTAGTGTTTTCTTGACCTCAGTCTTTCTGGATTCATGTCAAATCAATGCGAAAACATCAAAACTAAATGACTTTAGATCTAATGGTTGTAGTGGATCCACATGGTCTTTAATCAGTGGACAGAGTTTTTACAGCAATATGATCATAATAATGATCCAAAACGATGTAAGAACCATGAACTTATCGTTTTTATCGTCTTTTCTAAACATTGTTTGTCCAGAAGTTTGATTAATAACAAATCAATAGAAAACATAACACATCTTCATTCCTCGACGACAGAACAGGTCGATTTCCACTCACTCCTGAAACAACATATATGTACAAACTTTACAGACACTAAACACACTCATAACATGTTACATGTATGTGATAATGTCGTGTGAAGCATTGGTTCAGTTTGTATCCTTTTCTTTGTTCACGAAGGATGACTGTAAACCTGGTAAACATCATGTGAACTCGTTTCCACAGTGATGTCGCACTGAGACAGAAACACTCACTTCATGTGTCATTACAACAACATGCTTCCTCTGATGCTGTCTTTCATTTTTCCTTTTGATTGCATTTTTCAGGCTCATGTCATCACATTCTGACACTTGGCTTCAGGTTTCAACACGATAGAGTCAACGGGAACCAGATGGAAGTCACTGTAAGTTCTCAAACAGCAGAACTGGACCAGGTGGACCATGTGGATCATGTGACGTTGCTCAGTATCTGAACCCTGTGGCTTCACGTCCTGGTTCATGTTGTGTTTGTTTCTGTCTCTGTTTTTCTTATTTCAGTTCTTCCTCTGAACTTTGTTTAAACCATAACCATGGCATCGTCTAGACCTGCTGTTCCCAAAACTATTGTCGGAACCTGCTCCATGATCAAGTTTTATTGAGTCTCCATTGGAAGAGTAAGATGCTATGTTGAATTTGGGATCAGAAGATGTAATCAGAGACGATCTGGTTGTTCAAACAGGTTCCCATAAACTCAGGGTGTAGATGTGCTTCATTAATTCATGTTGTTTCTTCATGATCAGAACATGTTCAACAGGAGTAAATACATGACGTCTCATCAGTGATTTTTATATATTTACATTATTTAATACTCCTGTTTTGAAGAATAACACTATTAACAACTTTTATTTTCTCATTTGCATTAAAGTCCAGTTTTTATTCATATTTATATTTTGTGTTTTTCTATTGATTCCACTGAATTTGAACAGTTAAACGTCCTCCTTCTTCTGCAGCTTTGAGTTGAAACCAAACGATGATGTAGAGTTTTTCAGATTATAAAGGTTTGGATAAAATAACGACATGGTTTGAGTTTGGATTAAAGTGTGTGTATGTGTGTTTTCACCACAGAAACTTATGTTCAATTGAAAAACGACGTGGATTACCATTATATGAAGGAGCAGATTGATGATGTGTGTTTGAATAATCTTCAGATTAAGGTCTTTTATTCTTTTGGTTCCTCTGAGCTTTTTATCCTTGGACTGAATTTATCTCCATCTTTCAGGTCTTTATCATTTTATTTCTGTCTTTTGTAATTAATTTGTGCCATGACTGTGTGTGTGTGTGTGTCCGTGTGTGTGTCTGTCTGTGTGTGTGTGTGTGTGTGTGTCCGTGTGTGTGTGTGTGTGTCTGTGTGTGTTTGTGTCTGTCTGTGTTTGTGTGTGTCTGTGTGTGTGTCTGTGTGTGTGTCTGTGTGTGTTTGTGTCTGTGAGTGTCTGTGTGTGTCTGTGTGTGTTTGTGTGTGTCTGTGTGTGTTTGTGTCTGTCTGTGTGTGTGTGTGTCTGTGTGTGTGTCTGTGTGTGTCTGTGTGTGTGTGTGTGTGTGTGTGTGTGTGTGTGT
>JAPQRN010000008.1:2826250-2838907 GCA_037367275.1 Coranthus polyacanthus | reverse complement strand
ACTGACTGACACCAAGAAAGACTGAAGTCTGGAGACCGCTTTAAACTTTGAACCATGTTCCTACGTTAACGTATGATGAAGTAATGAGGCTCCAAACAGGACTGGGTTTGACCAGTTTCACAACATCTTCCCATTGAAATGAATGGAACACTTTATGGCAGATTTTCACAATTTTTTTCCTAGGAAAAGTCTTTCCACATTATTCCTGAATTTTACATATGTTTTGATCTGTGATTGTGTGGGTTTTCTCAAATCTGCAAACCAAGTAGTGGAATAAAAATGTTATGGGAGAAGAAGAAACCTATGCAATATGAATATGTCCTGGTGGTTGTGTGTAGCAGGTACATAACAAGTGTGTTATTTCTGAGAGCTGAAAGATCTGCCTGAAAACTGCTGAAACGTTACTGAATGGCTGTAACAGATGTTAAATGATATTTTAAAGTGAAACACAAGCTGAATCAGAAGCTGAAAGACTTTAAGACAGAAAACAATGCAAAAAAGTATGAAAAGCATAAATTGTTAAAGATATGAAATAGGTAAAACTGTCATGACTTGAACTAGTTAACATGTTGAAAACTGCACTTTGAGAAACTATATTATCTGCAAATACAGTATAAATACATAAAGAATAAAGAGAATAATAGTGTGACAGTTGAAAGTCTCAGAAAAATGTACAATATCATTGAGTCCATCTCTGCAGTTTGTCTTTCATAATGAAAACCACTGCTCTGATGAAGAAACAGAAGAAACAGGTGTCAGTTTTTATGTCTAAACAAAATTAAGTTCTATATGAAATGTGTCCTTCTGTGTCGATTAACAACTTAGTTGGATTATTGTCTCAACCTGACGTAATTGTCTGTAAATGTCATTTGTATGTAAATCTGCAGACGATTAGTATCCACTCAGCGCTGCTTTTGTTCTGTTGACCATCAGTGTGATGAAAATAAAAAGGCAGCAGCAGAAAGATTACAGAACCATTAACGTCCTCGACCCATTAACTGATAAAAAGCTATTAGAGGCTTATAGATTAAATTACATATATGGAGCGAGTGAGTGATGAAGGATCAGGAAGAAGAGGCCGAAGAGGAGGAGGAGGAGGAGAGTAACATAAATGTCACAGGTTTGACCCCTCTAAAAGTCCCACAATGCACTGGGTCATTAATCCAAAATTCAATTTACCAACTTTTACTCAGAAATCATGAACACAACACTTTACACTTTTATCAGCAGGTGTAGCTATTTTTCATTCAAACTACAAACATGAACTGATTCAACCAAATATATGACGAGTATTTCTGAAAGAATCAGTAATAGTTTAGAGAAGAAGGAAGTTCTTCCTACATTTTAACACAAATATCTGAACTTTCTACTCCTTAGATTTTCAAAACAGACTTTAGTTTTAATTCATTTGAGGTGAATTATCCATTATTTTTATTTCACATCATTGTGCATCTTCACAACATCAAGACTGATTTAAATGATGAAACAATAACACACAGAAAAGACAACGCCTTGATGAATCCATCAGAGAAAATCACACACGATAAACTTTTATTTTTAATTCAACACATTCTGACTCATATAAACTTGACTAGACTGATATAAACATAACAGATATAACAGTAATACTTTATGTTCCACTTAGTTTTCTGTAAAGTTTTCACTAAACAGATCATCACACTCTGAAAACATACATGTGACACTTTTCTCTCACATGTCTCTTATTCTATTGTGTCGACTGATGGCAGATGTTTGCTCCGCCCACTCACAGGAGGCTGTGACCTTTGACCTTTGACCTTTGTCCTGCTCAGCACCTGTTCCCTTGTGGTTTCATTTATAGGTGAGTGTTTTTTGTCAGTTTAAAGCAGGTTTAATATAAAACTTCTGAAGTCATTAAAGCTCATCCTGATCAGATCAATAATGAGCGTATTGATCTGCTGTGTTTATCTGATGTGATGATATCTGATGTGGATCCATCCGCCATTGAAAACAGTCCCCACCTCAAACAACTGATGGAGGAAACAGTTTGTGAGGTTCGTACAGACTGTAATATTTCAGAGTTTTATCAGTTTATTATCATGGATCTAATAAACTGAGATATGATACATTTTATTTAAAAAACACTGAGCTGATGATCTTTGCTGTCTTTATTTAGTTCATTTTTATTTTAGTTTAAACAAGTCAGTGAAAAAAGGTAAAAATATACTTTATATATATTTTAATTTACATTATCAATATAAAGTCAGGATATTTAGTTTTTCATTGAGACTCTAATTGTATCATATTCAAAGTAAACATTTATCTTTAAACCTTTAAATAGTTCATTGTAAACATACATTTGTTTAAAACTTTCTAAAATTGTATCAAAAATAATCAATTATCATAAAACGTTATAAAATAAAGACTAATAATAATAATAATAATAATAATAATAATAATAATGAATCGAACTTTTATTTTGGAAACGTGTTTTCCTCCACGTCACCATCCCTCTGACGTCATCCGCCGGCGACCTGTTGTTTTCAGACTCAGATTGAAGAGAAAAGTTGAGATTTAACGGAGCAGCTGCGGGTTTTTACCGGTTCGTGACTCAAATCGTTAATACATTATTTAAACACAGTTTATAGTTCAGTGTTTTACTGTTTGTGTTTGAACAGAAGCCGCTGTTTGACCGTTAGCGCGGTTAAAGCTAAATGTTAAAGCTAAGCCGTCTGGACTGAGTGTGGTTCAGGTTTAAGGATCAAACTCACTGTTAGCATCAAGAAAACACACGTAACTAGTAGAAACAGTGTATTTGAGTGTTAACGTGTGTGTTTAGTTTATGACTGTGAGTTGAAAATAAGACACAGACTTACCGATTTAAACCAAAGTCTGTCCTTAAACCTATTCATTTCAATCAGTTTGATTAAATCAAGTTAAAACTGTGTCTTCAGGAATTTAAAAGGTCTTCACATATTTTACATTAAGTTTTACAAATGTTAGGCTTTAGAATAGTCTTAAATGATAATTTGTGGTGGATTTGAGGCGTTAATTTCCACAAACATTTGATCTAATTTAATTTCTTCAGTTTTTAATTTGTCTTTGTCCACTTTTCTGAAGTTACTCATGTATAAACTAACGTTGAACCTGTAAAGTTTCACATACATGTTGACAAAATGTAGATGAACTTAAGTCATTGTAATATCCCACCGTGTGGTTTAACCTCAGTCTGTTTCAACTCTTTACTTTGATGTTTCTGGCATTTTTCCACTTGAAAGAACTTTATAACATAAAACTAAACCCATTGAAGTTAATATGAATAAACTGTGTAAAAGCTGTGTAAGCTGCTGCACTGACACTGATCACATACAACTGGGCAATATATCCAATATATCTTTTTTGTTTTGTTCTTGAAAATTGATAAAAATGTCTAAATCTCAAAATGCAGATGAGTTCTTTTCTTGTTTAACATAAATCATAATATCAGCCGAGTTGTAGAATCACAGAAGGCTGCAGTTTTAAGGTCCAGGTTTAGTTTAAACTAATTTCAGAAATGGAAGAAAATAAACTCAACCTTTTTTAATTTGGATTGAGTAAAACAAGCAACATTAAAACCTGAAAGCTTTTTAGGTCTTTTATACTAGTTTACATTTGTACATTTGAGCTGAAAAAATACAAGTTACATGAGTAATGTGAGCATTTTCCTCAATGCTGAAACTTTTCATGTTTTAGGCCAAATTGTCCAGTTCTGCCTCAGGGACTGAAGTTAAGTGTTTTTCGATACTTGATTTCATAAATTAATTAATAATTAGAAACTTAATGGGTTTGGATGTGGACTATATTACCCAGCAAACTGTTCCTGTTTGTTATGATTATTCATGATTTGTTTAATGTCTTGTCTGTCTCATGATGTCTTTATTTCCCAGGATGCACCTCTCTGTGTCTGGTCGTCTCAGAATGAGTCATGATGAAGAGGCCAAAGCTGGCAGTGGTTTTCCTCTTCCTCTTCTGTCTCCTCGTTTACCTGATGTTTGTCAAACGTCACTACTCCTCTAACACATCTGAAACCTACAGACCGCCTCCTCACCTGAGGCCCGGCTCTGATAGGACAGCCTCCTCTGAGGGGCAGAGCTTCCAGTACGGCATCATGTTCGATGCTGGGAGCACCGGGACCAGAGTCCACATCTTCAAGTTCCACATGGACCAGAACGGTGAGAGAGTGGTTTATGAAGACCAAGACGACTAACTATAAATGTTTCCATTTCATCAAGTTGTCGTCTTTCAGATCATTTTGGGTCATGATGATATAAAAAGGGGGTGTCTCAGCATGATTGACAGCTGTAATGAGAGGTCACATGTGCATCCTCTGGTTTAAAATGTGTCATAGAAGAAACATGGCAGCTCCTTTATTGGACATTTTTAGACCAAAGAACATTGACAAGAGCTGAAAGTTAATACAGTGACCTTTCCACCATTTTGAACTGAAAGTGTTTCATAAAGCAGCACAGTTTCAGTCCTCTAATCTCTGTGTCGAAGAACTTCACTTCTCTGATTCCATCTTCTGAAATGTGAATAATTTAGTTTTTTTCCCTCATCTGTGACAGTAACTGAATGTCTCCGCAGGCCTAGAATAAACACAGTCTGGTCTGATCTAATCCATCACAACCTGGAGTCTCGTCTCGGTTCTGGTTCTCTTTGCACAGGCTAACAGTTTCCCTCTGTTTCCAGTCTCTATGCTAAGCTAAGCTAATAGCTGGGTGGTGAACATGTGACACTGCAGGATTTGCATTAACGCCTGAACCCATTCTGATTCTGTCCCACATTAAAACCAAGGATCTGGACCAACGTAGTCTGATGTGGATGGTGCTGAGGTGCTTTTAGTGTATTTAAAACCATGTTGGCCCCAAACAGTAATTACCAGCTGTGAGCGGAGACAGAGGAGCTTTAGAGCCACAGACTCATTAGAGCGTTTTAGAGCCGTGGGTTTAATAGGTTTACACTTAGTAACACAGAGTCCGATTGGAGCCAAATGCCTTCGTTATCGCATCCAGATAAACCTGTCCACTGCTGCTGAGTGCAGTTTTGGCTCCTTTTGTTGCCACGGAGATAACGATGTTAATGGCACCTGTTAGTTACACAGTCTGGGATGGTCATTAAGAGCTCACATGGAGGTCAAAGGTCAGCAGTGGAGATGATGGGAAATGAAAGTACAGGAGGCTGGTTTCACTCATTTCACTGTCTGCTCTAGTCGTGTCTGTTTAGGTTTGTTGTGGTGTTTTATTCATGTGGTGTTTTTTACAGAAGATCCTAAACTCGCCCATGAGACGTTCAAGGCCATCAAACCAGGTCTGTCTGCGTACGCTGATGCTCCAGAGAAGGTACAGCTACTTCAACTGAATTCAGTCCAAATGAATTAATAAAAAACATTAAAAACACCTAGATCATTTTAAAAGACAAAAGAACGTCTCCGTGTCCGTCTCCTTTTCTATATCTCTGTCTCCATGTCCATGTCTCTGTCTGTCTCTGTGTCCGTGTCCATGTCTCTATGTACATGTGTCTGTGTCCATGTCTCCATGTCTGTCTCCTTGTCCATGTCTCAGTGTACTGCCGGGATTGTGGAGCTGTTGGAGGTGGCGAAGTCCAGCATCCCCCCCTCAGTGTGGAACTCCACCCCTGTGGTCCTGAAGGCCACAGCAGGACTCCGACTGCTGCCAGGAGAGAAGGCCACCCATCTGCTCGACATGGTAACACACACCTAAACCCTAAACTTAAAACCCTCTGACTCCAGTGAGGAAGAGATCTGGAGAAAAGAGTTAATGACGATGGGTTTGAGACAGGTATAATCAAGAACAGCAGAGTTCTGCCTGTATGTCATTGTTTGCCATCTTTTTGATGGCCAGCCATCGACCTGAAACAACACATTAATACGCTTGGTTCCATCCAGCTGTTTTCATGCACATTCACTATTTACACTTAAAAACATAGAAAATTCAAACACATCACAATATGTCTTTGAGAACGTTTGTCTGGTTTGTAGAGGTGTAGAAGTTAGTTTATGGATAAAAGGTAAAAGTCAATAGAAACAGATTTACTGAATAAATACTAACAGTCATGGGTGGTCCATAGGGGGCGCTGTGGCACTGCCACCACTTTAAATTACTTGGAGAAGAAGAGCTATTTAAACATAATATTAAACATACTCATTTTAGCAAAAATATCTCTTATAAAATGTTTAATTATGATCTAATCCTCATTCTGTGTCTGTAGTTCATGTCGTTTATTGATAGTTTTAACTGTATTTACTTAATTTCTGTGTGTGAATATTTTCACTTCCTGTTTGCGGTGTCAGCCTAATGAGTGTGTATGTGGCTCCTAAAACTGTTGATCAGGTGACCTGAGGCTGTGCTGTCATTGGACGATTAAAGAATCACCTCGGAGGGCACATTTTATGCCCTAGAGCCAATCAGAATAGTTTATATTTCCTTGTCCTTATATGATTGGATGATTTTTCGCTGCGTTGCCAAGTGACCTTGAGTCAGATCCAGATTCAGATGCTTTTAGGATCAGAATGAACGTAACAAAGTCTAGTCCTGTTCAGTCTGTTACTCCTCTGTTTAGTCTCCTCCACCTCTGGGTTTTACACAGAGACACTAGTTTAACAGAGTATGAAGCCAAACACCACTTGACTATTCATCTACACAGGTCATGTAGGACTCCTACATAGTATCTGGTCTGTGGTCCAGTGGATAAACAGTGGACTGGGAGACCGGGGTCCGGACCCCTTGACTTACATGAGGTTTTCACCTCTCGCTTTTAAATGCAGGTGGACTTGAGTCAGATATTAAAATCAAAGGCCTATGACATGTCAACACAAGCATCATCAGCTAAATGAAACATCAAAAACTTTACTCTGCACATGAACTCATCACTGTTGTTTTCATGTTCTCTTGTGCCTCCACAGTCTTGTTTAGCACCAGCTGCTACTGCTGACTAAATGTAATTAAATGTGTTCCATTCGGAGACCGTGATGTCCACTGAATTTATACAAGAAACAAATTGGATGGAAACCTCAACAAAATGCCACCATGTATGAAGAGCTGCACAAACATATGTTTGACAAAGAGTTTGAAACAGTGTTCAAGAAGCGTCAGATGTTGACCAGCAGTTCAGAGACAAAGATAAAACTAGACTCAAGATGAGGTTCTGGATCAGAGAATCTGGTTACTTCTGCTCAGCTCAGGTCATATGTTATTGTATGAAATACTACATCGAACTGGAACAGTTTGAACATGATGATGATGAACCTGAATATGAACTGAACTGAATATTAACACAACACTAGTGGATGAAATGAGAAGAAATTCACATTTCTGAACCTTGAAACCAGGTCTGAACCTTTAACAAAAATTTGAAGCTGAGCACCGTATCCTCACAGAGATGGTAAAACAATGAAATGTGTCCTGAAGTGAGACTGGAACATGAACTTGTATAATCTTCTGTTCTGGATCACATTCAGATGAACACATTATGCAACTGAATTACTTTAGCTAATATCCTGACCCCCACCCTTCATCATCATCATCATCATCATCAGGAGCCAAAAGAGAAAAAGTCTATTAAAGCTTTTAAGTAATCAGTAATAACAGGACTAGAGCAGTCAGCCAAAATGTGATTTAATCTGAAGCTTTGCTCTGACTTTGATCAGATTGTTTCTAATTCAGCCAAACACAGAGCTGATTACTGAGGGAGGGGGCGGGGTTTAGCATTTATTACAATTTAATATAAAGTATATCTGTGTCAACAGACACACAACGCAACAGTTTGTCAAGTTCAAAAGGAAAGGAATAAATAACAGACTATGAATTATTTACACTTAATGAAAACTAGAACTCTGACCTGGACGTCCTGGTTTAACTTCACTCCCTGGAAAAATCTCCTTTTTCAAGTCTAAAAATACGAGATGCTCCAGGTGTAGAGGCAGCTCTGAGAGTGTGTTCATACTTGTGTCTTGGTGTCGTTCATCTCACATATTCTCATACATGTCAGGGTATAAAGTCTTATTGTTTTTACCTGCTTGTTTTTATACCCGACTGATCAGAATATGAAATGTCACATCACACAGCCTTAGTTCAATACATTCAGTCTGAAAACTCCTTCAGTTATTTCCTCTTTAATGAACACGGTGTTGTGACCTGTTTCTTCCAGGTGAGGGCGCTGTTTGCGGAGTCTCCCTTCCTGTCTGCAGACGACAGTGTGTCCATCATGGACGGAACTGATGAAGGTACAGAGTTTTTGATTTTCTAAACCTTTTAACAATGAAACACCTGGTGAGTGGAATGTCCAAATAATCCATCAATAATCCATATATTGTAGATAAAATGAGGTAATTGTACAGGTTTTACAGTGTGCATTTACATCAGAGGTAGGTTTGTCTATCCAATCAGCACACTTATAGTTTAGATGTACACACACACACATAACAAGAAAGCAAATGACAAAATCATAAAATGTCAAATCAAATCAACAAATATTAGTTACAATCATCAGTGTCAGTATATAAATGACTCAGATGAGTCAAAACCAGAACAATACATTTAAAATATCTTTGAAAGGATGTAATGAGACCAGATGCCTCAGGTCCAGGTCCTGAAGAAAACCAAACAGCAGCTGCTTCTGGTGAAACAGGAAGTAGTTCTCTGTTAACCTCTGTGATTGGTCAGTTACTAATATGTGGTGGAACCTGATCCCCAGTATGTGATGAGACTGAAAACACCCAGGATGCACCTCTCTCTCCATTTAGATCTCTAGAATATCAGTATGTATTCAAACTGTTAACGTCCTTAAACCTGTTAGAACTGGGTCAGATGTGGTGTAAATCTATTGTGTTTTTCTGTCCTCAGTCTGTTTTTGGACAGTAGTGACCTCTGATAAAGACTCATAAACATCCATCATGTCTTTATTAGATTATTTCTCTTCATCATCTGATTTGATTTGATGCAGGTCACAGATGAACAGTGAGTAGATCCTCTGTGAAGACGCAGGAGAAATCCTCCTCTGATTTCCCCAACGAACACCACAACACAGGATTAAACAATATGGAGGATTAACATCAGATAAAAAACATTTAAAGCTTTGAAAACACAATGGACGACTTATCAACATTCAAACTGTATCTGAAGTTTCCCCTTAGTTTTATTTCCTGATAATGTCAGGTTTAATGTCCTGATCATCAGTTTGAGTTTATTTATGACCAATCAGCTGCTGTTGCTGGGCAGAAGACTCACCTGTAACAATGATGAATCAGTGATTTTATCATGTGAGCTGCTGTTGTGGGTCATTTAACCCTTAATCTGCCTAAATGTTACATTTATAAAACCGTGCATTCACACACTTGCAGACAGTGATTATAAATAAATCACCTGGAGATGTAGTTCTGACCAGCTTCCTGCTGGTCCTTACAAAGTCTGAGATGTCCAAATTGATGTGAAATTCTATATTTTTTATTGAAAATGATGTGTGTGATGAACCTAAAGTCTTCAGCTGTGTCAGAGTCTTCCAGTAACTGAGGGACAATGCTGATATGAATAGAATATGAATAGACTTGAGTTACAAATTTTCTTTTCCAAATATATTAAAAATAATAGTTAAAATAGGTAAAAGTCATATTTTGATTATTTTGGATAACATTTGATTGAGATCTGACTTGGTTTTCAAGGAAAATGTGCAGTACAATGATACAGTACTTAAAAATAAGACAGTGACTTTAATTCACTGAATCCAGACTCACCAGATCCACACTAAACCTTCAAACTGCAGCGTTTTGTGCTGATATAATGGCACAGGATGAAATTGCGATTGTGATTCGATGAATTACGCACCTTTACTCAACACAACTTGAAAACCTCCCTGATGGATGTTTTCATCACTGTTCTGGACTCATTGATTAGTTTACCTCCTGATCCATGACTCTGACTCATCTGGATCCAGATGTTGACTCGGTTGAGCCAGATGTTTCCCCCTCCTGGTCTTGGTTTTGACCTCTGCTTCTCTAATAGCTCTGTAGTTGGACATGTATGTGGGAGTCACATGTAGGTTCAGTGTTTTAAAGGCTCGTTGTGTATGAACATATAATCCAATCCTTTTAAAGTAGTTCATACAAGCAATTACGGCAGTGGGATAATGTCCCAGTTAATGTGGAGGGGGAGGGACGGCCCCATTATGAGGGGGTTATTTCTGAGGCTCGAGTGTTTTCTCCTTCTCGCTGAGTGGGATCAGCTCATAAACGACGATGAATTAACTTCTTATCCTCGTCCACGTCTAATGGACGCGCTGCTCCTCCGAGTTGCAGCTAAAAACCGGATTCCCTCTGCCTTATTTTGCCACATATTCTGCTGTTCTTGGCCCGGATGTTGATCCCCTGCTGAGATTACGCTGGGCCAGTCCTGAATGGAGCGACTTATTGTTAATGCAGACTCTGATGGGGGCTGATGGGGGGCGGCTGGGTGCTAAGTGCCGGTGTTTAGCAGCGCTCGCTCTGCACACTTGTTTGTTTTGTTTGAAAATTGCTTCTTAGCATCTCTCTCTAAGAGTTTTATGGTAAAGCTCCTATGATACAGTTTCTATCAAGCCCTTAATCATCCACTTCTGCAGGCGCTCGGGGTCAGAGGTTGCTGGTAAAAGGCACTAATGCATACAGCTGAGAGCAAATATTCTGCCACAGACACTAATGTTGTCTTTTAGTTGACCTGAATAATGCATTACTCTTGAGCTTTATTTTAGACAATAATGGTTCAATTACAGCATTGATCAGAGAAAGGAAACTTTTCTGATCATTAAATAAACATTTTTAAACAAAAATGTTTTAAGTTTTGTAGCAACACAATGCCTCATCTGATCATAAACTGAAAGTATTTGATGAGCTACTTCAATAAAAAGAAGTATTTAAAAGATGTAAATAGTGATGTTCAGTAATGTGTCGTGACCATCAAAAAGGAAACACCAAATTATGTTTATATTAGTCGGGTTTCCATCCAAATGTGTTGCAAATTTTAACCAAATTTTGCCAATTTTGGCAAAAGAATTTATGCATGTTTCCATCCACTTCTGTTATGTGAATGAAGAGCTTGGTCTTTATCATCATCATTAAAAGTAGTATTTCATACAATAACATACAGAACTGAACTGAACCGAAATTAACTGAACCACTGGTCTGAATCATATAATGTTGTTTCGACTACTACTACATTACGTTTTCCATCTAATATAATATTCCTCTATTTCACTTTCACTGTTATTTCTTTCATTCAAAGCATCTTTTTCAGTTTCCTTATTGTGCCACACATGCAGACACACAATTATTAACTATTTTTTTTTCCATTGCACTTATCTTTACCTTTTATTGATATGCTGAAAAAAATCCTATGTTTACACTCAGGTTGTTTTATGCTCAAATTGAAAATGGGAATAAAAACAGCCGAATGGAAACACAGCTGATGTAATAAATGACTGACAGGAGCTTCACAAACAAAAGAATTAAAAGCAGAGCAATTGTAAATGAAAGACCTGATCGCAGTTGTTCAGTTGAAGCAGAATTTGCTCGTTTTCCTCTGTGTTTAAACCGTTACAGTAGGTGTAGTGCCCCCTACAGGCAGGACTGTTGCTCATTTAAATTTGCTTCTCTGGAGATAAAAGCCCAAACCTCAACTGACTCAACAAACTGAATTTCATCCACTAAACCCCAAATGTGATGATTGAACCTGATTCTTACTGTCAAGATGAAACTCATACAACAACAAGAAACACAAACCAAACTCTAAAAGACTCTAGTCATGGTCTGTGAATAGTGACTCTAGTGACTAAAAACGCTGTCTTTAGATGTGAGACGGGTCATGTTTGAGTCTTCAGGTGTATGGTAGGCATTAGCTTCCAAAATAAATATTTCTGTGTTTAGTTCATAGACTGTATAAATGATGGATGTCATGAGAACACTCCTCCCCCTGGTGGCTGGATGCAGTATAGCTCATAAATCACACTCCTCCATGTTATCCCATGTTATCCTATCAGCCAAACTTAAACATCAAAGTACACGTACAATATATTTTTCCCAAAGTTGATTTTAGTCTTTTTAGGTAGATTTGGCACTGCCTTTGACATTGTACACCTTCTGAGGAAACGGTGTCCATGTTCATCTTTTATAGTCTATGGTTTAGTCCTTTTTGAAAATGTGCCACATGGACATCATCATTTTCCTCAATTTTCATTGAGCTGATGATGAATGAATTTGCTCTTTTGTTCATTATTGACCTCTAAATGTCTCTCTGTTCAGGGATTTCTGCCTGGATCACTGTCAACTTCCTCATAGGTGAGAATTCACCCAAACATTCACACCAACATGTTTCCATCACTTCAGAGAACATTACACTGATGTACATGTGTGACCTGAACACTTGCCTGTCAAAATAAGTGACGTTACATAACCATGACATCTTAACTTGTCCCATAGTTTTAAACAAAATTACACATCAAAATGTGAAAAATTCAGGAATAGTGTGTTGTCATACAGTCACCACGGTGAAAATCACGAAAACCTGCAGAAACTGCTCAAACCCAGTCCTGTTCGGAGCCTCGTTACTTGATCATACGTTAACGTAGGAACATGGTTCAAAGTTTAAAGCGGTC
>JAPQRN010000008.1:2769435-2807059 GCA_037367275.1 Coranthus polyacanthus | reverse complement strand
GTTTTTTGGGCAGTTTTTCTTCACTCGAACCGAGGGTCTAAGGACAGAGGGTGTTGTACCTTGTACGGACTGTAAAGACCTTTGAGGTGAACCTTGATTTGTGATATTGGGCTATATAAATAAAATTGAATTGAATTGAATTGAACCTGTAATCCTCTGGTCCAGGTGTCCGACCTGTGGGAAGCGGTTCTCCAGACTCAGCTACCTGTCAGCCCATCAGAGAGTCCACCTGGATGTCAAACCCTTTACATGTGGGACGTGTGGGCGAGGCTTCACCAGGACCCGCAGCCTCCAGGTCCACCAGGAGACGGTCCACCGAGGACTGAGGCCGTTCAGCTGCAGCGTTTGTCGGAAGACGTTCAGTCAGCGAAGTGGACTCAGGACTCATCTGAGGATTCACACAGGTCTGTAGAGGTTCATCCATCATACAGATCCATCAGGTTTTACTTTAATGTTATTAAAGACTGTTTGTTTAGTTTGAGTTCATGTTTTGAGTTTGTGTGTGAATGTGACTCTTTCACATTCGTGATGATCTTTGATCTTAAGTGAAACAGTTTTTTTTTCGTTGTTGTCATTATTTCTGTATTTTAAAGGTGATGGCCTTTGCCCTCAGGTGAGCGCCCTCACAGCTGTGATCAGTGTGGAAACAGTTTCTCCAGTCGCAGCGCTCTGACAGTTCATCGTCGCGTTCACACCGGGGAGAAGTCGTACAGCTGTGACACCTGTGGGAGGAGCTTCAGCGTGTCAGCCAACCTGCGCCGCCACCTGCTGGTCCACTCTGGACGCCGCGCCTTCAGCTGCGATGTGTGCAGCCGCAGCTTCACGCAGGCAGCTCACCTGAAGGCGCACGGCGCTGTGCACAGTGGACAGGTGTCCTTCATCTGTAAGAGCTGTGGGAAAGGCTTCAGACAGCGCAGCGCTCTGCTGGTCCACGAACGCATCCACACTGGTCTCAAACCGTTCAGCTGCTCTGACTGCGACCGCAGCTTCTCCTCCGCCACGTCACTCAGACGCCACCGGCTGACGCACAGCGAGAACAAACCCCACACCTGTGACGAGTGCGGAAAGAGCTTCAGCTCCGCCCACATCCTGAAGACACACCTGCAGCTGCATGGCGGCACCAAACCGTTCACCTGTGACGTGTGTGGGCGGGGCTACAGCTCACAGAGTTACCTGAAGATGCACCGACGCAGCCACTCGGAAGGGAAGCCGTTCAGCTGCGCTCAGTGTCTGAAGAGCTTCTCCACGGCGGCTAGTCTGAACCTGCACCAGAGGGTCCACAGCGGGGAGAGGCCCTACGTCTGCGAGGTCTGTGGGAGGAGCTTCAGTGTTGCCCAGAACCTGGTTCGACACAACCGGGTCCACAGCGGAGAGAAGCCGTTCAGCTGCAGCGTCTGCGACAAGAGCTTCAGTCAGAACAACAACCTGAAGGCCCATCAGCTGGTCCACAGCGGACTGAAACCATACAGCTGTCAGACCTGCAGGCGGGCCTTCAGGACCACCAGGAGCCTCCGAGAGCATCGCTGTGTCTCTGGGACCAGCTGAGACCAGCTGAAACCAGCTAGACCGCTGTGTTTCTTTCCCTTCAGTTGGTGTTTGCAGCTCCAGATCCACACAGTACTGTCTATTGTTCTGTTATATCTCTATTTTTATTTGAGGAAATGCTGTAGATGTGTCAGAAAGTAAGATGGCCGCCATGAGATGTTATTGCTGTGACTCCATTTCTGAAAATGTTCAGGGCCTCAAACTGTACGTGTAAGTGTAGCAAGTTTCATGTTTTTATGAAAACTCAACTTTTCCGATTTGGCTCAGATCATCTGGATTAATAAAGTTAATTTCATATTTGAAATCATTCATTTCATTTCTTTATTCATTGTTTGTATTAAAGCTGAAAGGCAGAGTACAGGCAGCATACACACTTTGTGTATTTATTACAAGTTAAAGTCTTCGTAGTATTGAACTTTACACATTGCAGATGTTCCTCATGTGGTGCAGGCCTCATTCCCACACGTCTAACCTTCATGTGGTTTAACAGTCATGGGTGGAGTAACTTGTTGGGAAACTGAAGCCGTGCTGCTTCTGTGAGAAAGAAATATAATCATTGTTTTAACATGTCAGAACCACAAACACTTTGTCCGTTATACCAGACAGACGTCTTCTGCCTTTGGACGAGAACTGGTTCATGTTGTTCCCTGGAACTACCTCCTGAGGCAACTAAATGGAACAGATTAATTAATGTCATCATTCACACCTGGAAAAGCCTGTCTCTACACACACCTCTGTACAGAAGTAGCAGCCATTACTCCACAGAAGTCATTCAAATGCAGCTCTGTCCCCGTCCCCTGGCCCCCAGTCCTGGTCCTCAATTGAAAGCGTAAACTCTGCTTCAGTGGCCTCATGTCCAATCCAGGACACATCGAGTGTGATGTCCTCTGTATTGTTATTTTGTGCAGGTCAGTGACCAGTTCACATAGAATATGATATTGGTTACATTTAAAGACAACAACCATCAGTTCAGTCATATGCGTCCACTATTTTTGCATCATAAACTATAATATGACGTGAGGTTCACTTTTCACACAAACAGCTGCTCGACATGTCCTTCAAAGGCCTAGTTTTACTTTTATACTGTGAGGACATTTCAGAGCCTCTACGTTGTCACTTTTACTGCAGTAAAGAAGTTGAATCATCTACTGCAGGAAAGCATGTATAGACATTTACCTCGACTTGTGGTGAAACACATCAATGCATGACTAAACATGTTGTTGTTTCTCACGCAGCAGTAGTTTCACGTTTTCCATCGGTGGCTGTTTTCCTGATTTGGATCCACTCCCCTTGGAAAAACCCTGGGTTCATATTTAAAACCAGGACCTGAAGACAGGACTGCACATTTGTTCAGTGTGCCCTGAACACCTGAAGAAGAGTTTCTGTCACTCATTGTTTGTCTTGATTCATCAGGATGTCTTCTGGACAAGGACAGAGGTAATGATGCACATCTAAGTATCTGTAGTTTAGTCACTGCTTTACTATATACATATAATAACAAAAAATGTCACATTTTCTGTTCATGGTGTAAAAACATCTGCATTTTGTAAAACAGCTTGAAAACAATATGTAATACATTTCCTACAAGTTTTATATGTTGTATAATGTTCACAAAATGGTTCATAAAACTGTGAATTATGAGCTTAATGCAAGAAAACAGATGTAAATACACACTATATAATAGTGTGTATAATATAATTAAAATAATTTAACTGAATTAACTAAAATTTAATGTTGCATTTTTTCAACTGAAACTGTTTAACTTTTAATCAGTGAATGATTAAAATATGTTTAATTCAACTTAATATTTGTTCAAAATTGCAGATGTATTATATTCTAGTCAGGCTGTTTATTACTGAATATACATCATATAATCAGGTGTTTTTACATGTTAACCCTAACCCTTTTTACTGTTTTCCACAGTATTAATATGCGTTTTTTTCTGGTTCTTTTAGTGGAGGAAGTTGTCACTCGGTGAGTCTTCATTCATTACTTTAAAGGATGTGAAGTAATAAATAAAACAGGAATTATGAGATGTTTCAAATGGAGCAGCTTTTAAAAGAACAGTTGATTTAAAGTAGTTAAAATTCATTCAGGATTAAACATTTAAACACCAACACTTTGACCAACGCCATTTGAACAGTTCCTACAATAAGTTACATTCACTTATTAAAATATTCACATAATAAGGTTTATATAAAATTTTTGGTCCAAACCAGATATTATAGTTTTAAAATTTTCATCAGTTTATGAGTTTGGTTTAAGTTAGTTTTACGAGTTATAAGTAGATTTATTTTGATGAATTGACCAGTTTTAGTTGAGTTTTTCTAGTTTTATTATAGTTTTATTTGGATGTTTTAGGGTCAGAATCAAGTGTTTTTTGTCTTTTTTCTCCTTCAACAGAGGGAATCCGTCTCTTTCTCGACTTTGACTGTCACCATACTGAGGGCCGTGAATCCAGTCTCCAATAGACGTTGTGAGTCCACTTTACAATGAATGCATGATTCATGACACAGGTGTGTGATGCACAGGAACCGGTTTACCTGTGTTAGTGGTCAGGGCACTCAGCCTGAAGGGGCCACATGGACTGGCCCTCCTGTGGACTCTCCACCTGCAGGTGGTGCTGTGGGGGACCGGGGCCCCATGGACCAGGCGGATGAGGTTCAGGTTCACAGACCAAAGAGGCAGTGGAAGGTTATATTAAACCTGTGTTTGATCCTCCTGAACATGTGGTAACGTTAATATGTCTGTGAGTCTTTAATTAATGATCAGGACCACGAACAAAGACATGGAATGTTTTGTGATCGACATGTCCTGAAACACCTTCCTCTGTCATTCAAATACATGAACTCTTCTTCTACCTCCTGCTGTGTGTTCTCAGCAGCACCTCCTCCTGGTCAAACATCACATCAGAGGAAAATGGGTAAAGACAAGCTTTTTTATCAGAGTTAGACAATGGAGCAACTTGCAGTAGATCGACACCAGAAACCTGAGTAAATCATGTTGTGTGAATACTCTGCTCTGAAAGATAAACTCTACAAATGCATGTGTAATTAGACCAGATGTAAAAGTCTGTGTCTGATGGTGCAGTGTTTCAGTAAATCTTAGGAGGTTTTTAAATTCAAACGAGGGTTTGTGTTGGAGCAAAGTGTCTGTAAATCTGTCTCTATATCTCTGGGTTTATTTGGGAATAAACCTCCTCCATCTCTTCAGGGTAGGGGGTTTGCTGCTGAACCCGAGACCGGGATCCAGACCCAGATGAGTGAGAACATGTCTGGATTAGTGAAGCTGTGGTGTTTTCTCTGTCAGATCCTCATGGCTGCTTTGTCACCGTGTCTCTGCCACCGGCGACGACGAAGACCTACCGCACAAAGACTGCACCCGACTTTAACAACCCAGACTGGAACGAAACCTTTACCTTCAGGATCCCAGACCAAGTCAAAGTGAGTCCATTCAGTGTCAGGATCACCTTTTCAAGACAGGGTTCAGTCTCAGAGGTATTATGCTTTTGACATTCTGAATAGTTTGTGTCTTTATGAGTCTCAGTTTAGTTTTGGTCGGTGGTGGCTCTAGATCAGATGCTTTATCAGGGTTAAGAGACACATTAGACAAAGACAGTGTTTTTGTTCAGTATAAAAAAAAACAGGTGAAATGTAAGAAGGTGTTTTCACTAAAGCATACATTTGAGGTATTTCTGACGGTTTAAAGTCATTTCACACACAATTTCGTTTTACACAATCCTCATACAGCAACGAAAAGCTGCACCTAAACATTATTATCAGTGTCGATTAATCCTCAAAGACCTTGATCACTGCCCGCAGCTAAAAGACAATCTATTATAAACACTAATCCTATCATTAGGCTTTAAAACGTCCGGTAAAATGTAGATTCTCAGGGTTTCAGTATCTCAGATGCCACGTAGACTCTGTAGTGAACATGATTAATTACTGTCTTTGGAATCAGAACCAGTGATTTCTTCTTCTTTTTGTTCAGAACGCTGTGGAGTTCAAGGTGTACGCTGAGATGGGAAAGAAGAAGCTGAAAAACGTACTGATTTTCACAGTTCTGTTCGACATCCAGCTCCTTGAGAGTGTGAAGGAGTCCAAGAAATTCATAAACGATGAGGTAAAAACACTGAGCAGCTTCAGAGTCCATAGCCATAATGAAACTTCTGTGTTCTTATTGTGTTTTAAAGGCTTTAAAATTGTCTTCACAACATCAAAGACAAAAAAAGATGTCACAAGATAAAAATGACATAAAACACATAACCAGACGAAAGAAGACAAAAGTCCATCTTTTGTCTTTTATAGTTTGAGGACACTTCATAGCCTGAACTTTTCCACTTTTACTGCAGTAAAGAAGTTGAATCAGTTCTTCTACTGTTGTTTTTTATTCTAGTATCTTCTTCTTCTACTGAGGTTAAGAACATGAGGACCTCTTCTGTCTCAGATAAATGACATGTTTCCGCCTTTCTTTGTTGTTCCATATTGTAAGTTACGAACTTCCCTCTTTTTTTAATTATAGACAAATCATGAACTTGATGTGGACTTTGAGCTGATTAAGAGGTAACTGAGCTTTTAATTTACTTTTACAGTTATCATCTAAAATATTATTTTAATATTTATGTTATTGATCAGCCCAGAAATAGTAAACGTTGGAAACATATGGTCTCCAAAATTCACCTTGAATCATGAATGTCACGTCTAGTGGTCAAATAAGAAAACAGATCAGAGTTTGTTCAGATTAACCCCTCACCTGCCAAACAGCTTCTGATTCTGAAGCTCAGTTTCCACCAGTGGGTCACTCCTAAATATTTATAGAAACGATCTTCATAATTTTATTGTGTCTCATTGTTGCATGAAATATGTGTTTTTGTTTTTGCAGAGATGAAACTAATGATGGATATGATTCTAATGGCGTTGTAGTGGTAAGTTTTTAGCTGCAGCGTCAGAGTGAACACAATCAGATCTGTTGGAGAGTCATGTGGACCTCGAGGTCCAGGGTCAGGGTCTGGTCTGATCCCTGTAGGTGGCAATTTCTGTCTCATATTATAGATTCGAGACACGATCTTTGAAACTATCGGCTTTGGAAAAACTCTTCACACTGATACAAAACCTCACACAAAGCCATAACTACACACAGAAACACTGAGTTACATGTTTTATCCTGATTATCACTATCAAGTATTAATTAATTTTAAAAATTTTAACCCTTTAAATGGCTGCTTGTTTGATGAAAAATTAACTGAAACCCGTCACACACTACACGATGTTGAGGTTTTTGGATAATGTTTGTTGTCTCAATAACCACGTTAACTTGTTTGTGTCGTCCAGGCCGCCCCCTTCACTGATCTGGACGTCAGTGTCGAGAAGCTACTCACTGATTATGGTGAGAGTCGTGTACAAACTTACCCATCTCTGATTAATTCAACTCAATTCAATTCAGTTTTATATATTTAGCACTAAATCAATATACAACACAATTATCTCAAGACACTTTAAAAACTGACTTTAAAAAGTATGGTCAAGACCTTATAACAGTATTCTGAATTATCTGGAGGCTCTTTATGGAGTTGATTGGACATCCTGATAGTAACGAGTTACAGTACTCTAGCCTGGAAGTAACAAATGCATGGACTAGTTTTTCTGCATCACTTTGGTACAGGATGTTCCTAATTTTGACAATATTACAGAGATGAAAAGGCTGTTTAATATGTGTATTGAAGCTGCATTGCTTATAGTTTTTTTATCATCATTGGGCAAAAATTCCATAATTACCTTCCAGCACATTGTAATTCAAGTGGTCTGAGAGGACAACAGACTTCTTGCCTGTGTTTTCAGGCTGTAGAAAATCTACCCCATGACGCCCAGATTTTGTCCAATCACAGGTGTTTTCAGGCAGGTAGGTGGGTTAAATAAGTGATTGACAGTTGTAAATACCAATCACTGATCAGAAGTAGCTTCACTTTTCCATAATGGCATCAAACAATGTCGGGTTATCTGTATTTATATTTAGTCTGTAGATTTGGACCCAGAGGACAGAGCTGCACAAGGAAGATGAGTATTTTCAAATTCTGGCATTGTGTCCTCCTGATTTCGGCTCCTGCAGCTTTAAATGATAAGTCCTGGTCAAAAACAACTCCCAGGTTCCTCACAGATGTACTGCATGCCAGAGAAATGTCGTAATCATCGTAACAGTGGAAACTTATACCATGTTTCCTTATATCACCTAACGGCAGCATGTATAGAATAAAAAGAACTGGTCCAAGTACAGACCCCCATGGAACGCCATGTCTAACAAGACTATCAAGAAGGGCAAGTATAGAAATAAGTCCATTGTCTGATGCTACTAGACGATGATTAGTAACTTTCACCAGTGCTGTTTCTGTGCTGTGGTGACGTCTAAACCCTGACTAAAACTCTTCAAACACATTATTCATGTAAAGGTGTTTTAACCAGTTACACATTTTGATTTAAACATCATCTGCTTCTTGATCAACATTTCAGGAAGTCAACTTCACAGACACAACTCTACAAATTAATTATAATTAACAGAACAATGTGGTTCCATAACATTTATTTACTATCAAATAGTTCAAATTATGAGATTAGATTAAAGATGTTAATTATGTCTCAAATAGACTAGGTTCTCACAGATGATCATTTGTATGTTTATTTTAACCCTTTAACATGTAATTAATGCATTTGGACACGTCAGTAACATTTGTTAAACTATAAGCATTTACTTCTTTATCTCTTTCACATTTTCATATTTTTCATCAGATGTTGATGAGCTGAAGATAAATGGATCATATCCAGAGACTCAAACTCTGACTTCAGACGAACCTCAGAAACGTTTCCACATCAACAGAGACTTGGAGACAGAGCTGGAAGTGACAGAGACATGTAAGAGGTCACAGGTTTGTACCATCTTATAAACAATAACTACTGTTTAAATGGGTACTTTGTGTTTCATGCATAAATATTGTTTTGTGAGTGAGTGGTTATCATCGTAATCTGAATCCTCCCTCCAGAGAATCTCCTATTTTTTGACTATAAACATTGCATTTTATCATAATTGTATATCAGTATCATTGCAATATTTAGACATTAGTATTTTCAGAGACAGAGAATTGTCAGTGTAGTTTGCCCACTTTCACCCAGCACCGACAGCATAGTTGTGCTGGGCGGCACGGTGCAGTGGTTAGCACTGTCGCCTCAAAGAGGTCCTGGTTTCAAACCCAGCATCCACCGGCCTCTCTGTGTGGAGTTTGCATGTTCTCCCTGTGTCTGCATGGTACTCCGGCTTCATGTCTTATGTGTCAACCGCTTTAACCAGGTACTCCGGCTTCCTCCCACAGTCCAAAAACATGCACCTTAACCTTAATTGGTCACTCTAAATTAGCATTAGAGTGACCAATTAAGGTTAAGGTGCATGTTTCATTACAGTGACTCACATTCACATGGTTGTCCTATATGTCAGCCCTGCGATGAACTGGAGACATGTCCAGGGTGTACCCCGCCTTCGCCTGATGTCAGCTGCGACAATGAATGAGTTGTCAGTGCATCAGAGACTGAAGGAAGCAATAATGTAACAGAGGGTTAGTTTAACATGAACATGTCCAACATCTCAATAGATAAAAAGTCAAATGAAGCTCAAACTGACAGAAATCCAGGCCCAGAGAGTAACAGTAACACCAAACTCTAGATCTGTTAAAGACACATTAAAGTCCTTAAAATAAACCTTTATCTGAGATGTGAAGCAAACAAAATAAAGATTTATAAACAGGGATTGTCATATCTGCCAAAGTGTCAACATGATGAGCTTAACGCGTTACTGTTTCACAATAAAAGCTTTGTTAAGAAATGAGGAGTAATCAGCGTGTAGTCTAAAAATGTTCCTTATTTCCTTAGCAATGTCTAGCTAGAATGATGCAATTAAAGGACAAGCCCAGAATATATGAAAATGATCAGCCATATATTGACCACACTTCCTCCAGCAATAAGTTCAAAAGTTGAGAATTTGGGGAATTTTAGCCAAAATTTCAGGAAATATGTCTTATGTGTCAACCGCTTTAATCACTGTAAACCACGACCTCTGGACTTATTGCTGTTGTAAAACATTTTATTCCTGTGTGTTTCAGGCTAAAGGTAAAGCTCAGACGGTGGCTTCAGTCCAACTGGATCCACTTCCTGCTCATTACAAAGGAAAAGTCTCCCTCAAAATGGACGAGGTAAGACCTCAGTTTGTTTACCTCAGCCAGTCATTAAACAACATGACTGAGCTTTATTGACATAGAACCTTTCATACAAACATGCAGCCAAAGCTTCACAGAATGAAATAATAATACAGGAAATTAAAACAATATAATGTTGAAATAAATACAAGTCTGTCATGTCTTCTCTGGTCGTCATGAGCTTTCTATTAAACAGACTCATCGTGTTCATACTGACATGTGATCTCCTTCATGTTGTCTCCACAGTACTGCTCACGGCTCCGTTAGTCTGTTCATGTAAGGAACATTTTAAAGAAAAGCAGTGGAGGACCTGAGTGAGGGTTACGGTTAGGGTTAGGTAAAGAGTTAGGGTTACTGCAATATAAAATAAAAAAACTGCAATAGAAAACAAAAAACATCAACATTTACAAACAAGTAAAAGAACTTTAAAATCAACTGTACAAGATACAGTAAGTGAAGTGTCTTCAGTGAAGGTCACTGCCAGACTGTTCTGTTTTCAATACAGGAGAGGAAATGTCATCTGAGAGGGATTATCGTACAAAAAGCTAAAAACAAAAAAGATTTGATGTGTTTATACTTATATGGACCTAACTATATTTATGTTAACATATGGACTGCATGGTGGCGCAGTGGTTAGCACTGTCACAACAACAAGGTTCTGAGTCCGACCACTGGTTGGACCGGGGCCTTTCTGTGTGGAGTTTGCATGTTCTCCCTGTGCCATGCTCCAGTTTCCCCCGCTATCAAAACACGTATGCTAGGTTCTTTCTCCCATCAGTGCCCTTGACCATGGTACTGGTTTCAGTCTGGAGTTGGTCTCCAGGCGCCTTCAGTGGCAGCTACTGCTCCTTGTGCAGACTTGGATGGGTTAAATGCAGAGGTTGAATTGACCCAGTGGGATAATAAATAGTGGACTTTAACTTTAACATACATTTAAAAATGAATAATTTGGTTTTATTTTTCAAACGAAAGGTTTACAAATGTATTTTTAATGGTTATGAGTTTTTTCTTTTGTTTCTTTCTTATATTGTCTATACTGTTTATACTCAGTCTATTATGAGTGAATAAAATAAATTCATAAGTTCACATTACAGGACACGGTGGATCTGGATCTGGAAACAAATGAACAGTAAGACACATCTTACATAAGACACAGTCTTCATATGTTTGTATGTGGTAAATATATGCTCTATTTACTTTAATACCTTTGCTTTTGCTTTTCAAACCCAGTGAGAGCAAAGAGCTCGACATTCGCATGGAGTTTGATATTCCACCTGAAGAGAAAGAGTTTCTGAAGAAGAGGAAAGTAGGAGTGGCAAAAGCTCTGCAGAAACTTCTAGGCCTCAAGTGTCCACTTAGACCTGAGCAGGTGAGATTAATGGAATAAAGAGGATTCACAGTATGAAACTTCATTTGTCAGTTTATTTTTGACCAATGTGGCCTCCCCTTCTTACTGATGTGTAATTATCAGAATCTAATTAAATGATAAGAACATCACAAACAATTTATTGTGGGAAAATAGGTACAGTTTCTCTCCACATCATTATATTTGGATCAATGGCAGTGGTGGAATGTAACTTAATAAAAGGGAAAAATCAGGTTTTCATGTCTTTTTCATTATAAAACATTAAAGTTAATGTATAAAAAACACTCACTCAGTTAGTTATTCTAAATATTGTCACTGCCTTCAGTCACTCCTCCAGAACCATCCTGACACGTTGATATGATGTCTACATGATGGTATCCATGGCACCAACAGGAAAGGGGCAGGGTCAGGACCAGCTCAGTTGCATTTACAACAACAGACACTGACACAGCCTTGGATGAGCCCTTAAAACCAGGAGTACAAGGATACAAGGAAACTTTGTCATTCTGATCATGTAAAACAAAACATGAAAAGAACAAAATGTAGCACTCAGGTCTCGGTGAATAGCGTACTAGCTGTTACTACTAAATAACTATAAAAAATAAATAACTATAACAGAGAATAACTAGAGAATAAATAAATCTGCAGTAATTAAAAGGCACTTCAGTGCAGCATATGGGGGCAGAGCAGAAGGTTAAAAAGTGCAGTGTGCACCAATAGTATATCGTAGAGTATATTTCAGAGGCTTCAGCATGGCAGTATGGAGCAGTTCATCAGTCTGACAGCATCCGGGAAGAAACTGTTCTTCAGTCTAGTGGTCCTTGCCCAGTTGCAGCCTCCTGCCTGAGGGGAGGGGGGCAAACAGTTCATGTGCAGGGTGGGTGGAGTCTCATGATGCAGGCTGCCTTGTCCTTGCATCTGCGGCTGTAGATGTCCGAGATTGGTGGTAAGCTGCATCTGACGGTCCTTTGTGCAGACTTGACCACCCGCTGCAGTGCCTCTTTCTCTGCCACTGTGCAGCTAGCATACCACACAGTTATGCAGGAAGTCAGTGTGCTCTCCACCTCACAGCTGTAGAAAGAGCTGAGAATTTTGGAGCTCAGCCCTGCCTTCTTTCATTTCCTCAGGAAATTCATGTGTTCATGAGCCCTTTTGAGCATGCTCAAAGTGTTAGTACACCAGGTGAAGGTGTCGTTGAGGTATTATTGATTTCACACCTACCTCGTTTGGTAAGAACCAAATGTTCAGGTGAAACCATGAACAGTGTGAAAACACTTCTTGAATCCTTCAAACTTTCCGACCAATGGTGGGAAGTTACACAAAAAAGAAAAGAAGACCAACTAACAGAAGATAAAATAAGTTAAAAATGAGGCGAAATTAACAACATGTTGATGTCAGATGTACCCACATAGATGATGACGACAGGATGTATTAGTCTGACAATGAAATTACAGTGTGAAAGAAATGAGAAACTATTAGAGTTTATTAGAGTTCATTACATTACTCCTGATGGGATACTAAGGGAAACAAGAGGGGAACCCCAAAAACTGAATTTAATATTTTACCATTAATGGACTATAATGATTAATATAATCCTTAATCTCTGGGCTGTATTTTTTTTATTATGTGCATTTTTATTGATTTCCACTTATTGTCATATGTTGCTGTGTTTCTAAATTATTCTGAATGATGTATGTGTACCACACCAGGGGCAGTGTTATTGTGATATATTATGTTTTTGTTAAGAGTTATTTTTGTTATTTCTAAATGGAATATTTGCACACTATATACATGTACATTTCCACCAAATATATCTTTACAAAAAAGAGTTGATCACATTTTTACAGTAAAGTCCTTGTTACTGCTTGGATTCTCAGAGCTTCATTTATGTTCTTCTGTATCGTTAAAATTGAGAACTATTGTAGTAAAATCTATGCCTCCTAACATGTGTTTCCTTTGTTCAGGTGCCGACTATAGCAGTGGTGGGTTCAGGAGGAGGGACCAGAGCCATGACAGGTCTGCTTGGTGGTCTGAAGGGGCTGCAGGACATAGGAGTCCTCGACACTGTCAGTTATATCACTGGAGTTTCTGGATCCACTTGGTGAGTGAACCAGGTTCCATATAGGTCCCACTAGATGTGCACTGTAAACAATAAGACTTACCCTTATAGAGGATTTTTGAATCATCATGTTGGCTTTTTGGAGCCAGAGGTGACCATATTTGGACATACAGGGCAGAGCTGTGAGAGAGCGAGGAGTGATTGGTGAGTTAATGCTAAACGTTAGCTTACTGACACTGTAACATCAAACATCAAACATTTGTGTAACAACATCCTCTGATGGCCCTGTTAATGTAACTTATGAACCACAACTACAGTCGAGCTGTTTGTCAGGAACAAATATGTTTTATTCAATAGAGAGGTGAAGCCCCACCCCTTCTGCTGTTCCCCATGGGACCTTAGTTTGGAAAAAATATGAATGACGGCCAGTGGTGAAAAACAGATAATTTTTGGATCCTGTTTGAATTATGCCACCAATATGTGTTCCACAATCATGATATATACTCTGATGCTGCTTTTCCACTGATGGTTTCAGCTCAACTCAACTTTACTCGACTTGGTTTGGTTTTGGTTGCAGCTCATTTAATTTCCACTGCAGGTATAGTCCTCCATCAGCACAGGCTGTCGTTATAGTGATGCAATGTAAACATATTGTAATGTCATAGTTGGCACAAGGGCAGCTACAAGCAACGCAACAATGGAGGAAACTTACAATATAATTTCCACAATAAAATGTTATTTTAAGGTTTTCAGGTGAGAGTATAGTTGTTTAGACTCAAATCTGTGGTCAATTTGTCAGGATAGAGCCAACTTGAAAATTTGTTCTGATGTTTTCAGAGATTTCCCGCTAACTGAACTTGGTGTCCCATGTCAAACATAATGACACACACATATATTGACACAGAAACGATTTTGGGTCGACCAATCTGTGACCTGCATGATTTCACATCACGTCTGGTATCGCTTTAGCTCGACTGGAACCTCAGCGAAGGTGATACTAGAAATAATATCTGAAAGTATCTGATGGTTCCTTCTCTCAAGTAACGGAAACACAAAAAATCCAGAGTTGAGGTGAGTTGAACTAATACGGTCAGTGGGAAAGTGATATGATAAATGTTCAATGCGCCAAGTCCTGACAACAACACACCATTATTGAATGTACAATGACAAGAATTTATTCCCCAACAATAGTCTGTTCAAATATCGGTTTCTCTCTTTTCTCCTGAAGGGACTGATTTAACCAACTTTTTATCCAAAAACAGAAGTTCCACAGGTAACTACTGTAAAAGACACGGGTAATAGAGGCTGTTTCCTTGCCCCAACATGCAACACCGCATAATTAGCCACTAGCATTTAACCACCATCGGCTTAATACACAAAACGTTTCTTGTGGCATATCAAGTTATGGTAAATGAAAGATTCAGTTTGTCAGATTTGCACATACCTCCCACACTTTGTGACGTTTGTGCTGGTAGTTGTTCGTTTGTTGATATTAGCCAACTCCACTTCTAAGCTAACAGTATCTAGGGTTGCATTCAGTTCAATTCAGTTTTATTTATATTGCCCAATATCACAAATCAAAGACTCGTCTCAAAGGGCTTTACAGGCAATACAATATACAACACTCTCTGTCCTTAGACCAGTGGTTCTTAACCTTGTTGGAGGTACTGAACCCCACCAGTTTCATATGCGCATTCACTGAACCCTTCTTTATTGAAAAATAAAATATGATTTTTTTCAAATTCAAGTCATAGGTATGTGTTTTACTGGTGCACAAAATTAACCACCCGGCTTTGCAATCAGGTAAGCAACTTCGTACGATGCTGTGAGAATCGGTTTGTTGATGGGTACAAAGCCGAGAGCAGGCAGAGTAGCCTTTTCATTGAATCTGGCTTTCTTCACCTTGAATTCAACAAGCGTTGTGTTCTTGTATTCCCCATCTCCATGCAGCCAAGGGTCTAAGGACAGAGGGTGTTGTACCTTGTACGGACTGTAAAGCCCTTTGAGGCAAATCTTGATTTGTGATATTGGGCTATATAAATAAAATTGAACTGAATTGAATTAAGGAAGTGTTCCTTTAATTTTGCTGGTGCTAGACTAGAATTGCTTAACTTGGCATTGCAAATCATGCAGATAGGATGCTGACTCCCATCATGTTCTGTTATACATGTGAATCCATATTGTACATATTCGTCCGACCACTGTCTTTTTTTGCTCGACACAGTTAGCATGGATAAAAATACTAAGAAAGAAATCACACGACGTACCATCACGACAGTCACAAGTCGACTACTGAGCGCTCCAAATTCCCTGCAGCACAGATTGGCCAAGCAATGTAGCGTGATCACCTGCAGCCAGTGATGGCCAAGTGGGCGTGTCATCACGAATCATATGAGTCGGGTGTATATGTCTATGGTCGAGTGTGTGTCTTGACCTCCACCGAACCCCTGAGACTGACTCACTGAACCCTAGGGTTTGATCGAACCCAGGTTAAGAACCACTGCCTTAGACCCTCGGTTTGAGTGAGGAAAATCTGCCCAAAAAACTCATCCAGGAAAAATGGTCATAGAGGAGGGATCCCTCTTCCGGGATGGACACACAGTGCAATAGGTGTTGTGTGGACAGACAATGAACAATGAAAAAGAACATGCAGATGATACTGCAAATTGAATTAGATAAACACTCATAACACAACACAACATTCACACAGACAGGACAAACACGCAGATAACACAGAGAAACGGGAAAAAAAAGATGGTGCTGTATCCAGAACAGTGTTGGAGGACAACCAATAAGCTGCAGGCAGGACAGCTGACGATCCATGTTAAGGCATCACGTATTGTACACTGTTGCAGCCATAGTAGAGACACTGACAAACTCAGGAGCGAGCTTAAAGTTTCATGGATTTCCTCTAGAAATCAGTGAAAAGGCTCTTATCTTGATGTGGTCAACAGAGACAGTGGTTAGTTTAGAAATGTGGTTAGCTAATGTCAACAAACAACCTGCACAAAACAGACTCCAACACAGACTTAATATTCATTCATTCATTATCTGTAACTGCTTAATCCTCTGGAGGGTCACGGGGGGGCTGGAGCCGATTCCAGCTGACATTGGGCGAAGGCGGGGTAAATCCTGGACACGTCGCCAGTTCATCACAGGGCTGACACATAGTGGACCAACAACCATTCACTCTCACATTCACACCTATGAGCAATTTAGAATGTCCAATTAACGTGCTAACCTGTTAAGGTTAAAGTGCCTGTTTTTAGACTGTGGGAGGAAGCCAGAGTACCCGGAGAGAATCCACGCAAACACGGGAGAACGTACAGAGCCCCAGCCAGCCGGTGTTGGGTTCGAACCCAGGACCTCCTTGCTGTGAGGCAACAGTGCTAACCATTACCCTGTGTTAAGTAATGTAATGTTATTTCTCATGTGAACAGGGCTATGTCTGCTCTGTACCAGGAAGCTAACTGGTCAAAGTGGGGCATAGATAAGGTCATCAAAGAAGAAAGGGAACAGGTGACGAAGGACTTTGAAACAGCATTTTCCAGAGAGAAACTTAAGTATTATGAGCAAGAAATGAAAGCAAAACAGAAAGATGGGTACTTAGCATCATTCGCTGACCTACAAGGCCTGGTCTTTGAACATCTCATCTCCGGGGAGGTGAGCAGCTGTTTCTCTCACATCATTTCTGCTTTCTTTATTCAGATGAATTGACTCCTTATTATGTCCAAACTTTTCCTGATTTGAGTTGTGTTTGTTACCTCTTCCCTCCATTTTCCACCTAATAATAATACTAAACAGCATTCACTATGTTTCAGTGAAACCTGGATCACTCAAATAAAGGAGACTTTATTTACTGTGTCTGAAATTACAGAAAATGAACTGTAGACTGTCTGACCAGAAGAAAACAGTGAATGATGGCCAAAATCCTTTCCCCATATACACAGCTGTCAGTATGAAAGAGGAGGTAAAGGGGGATGAACCTGACAGAGCAGGTAAACGTCCTGTTTTTATGAACATGCAGTGAGTGTAGCTTCGCTAAGTTTGTGAGGAATCACAACTGGAATCAAAACATGCATTCACACTGAAAATTGTAAAGAATTTAGTGATTTTATTGTGATATGTGTTATTGTCAGAGTGGTGTGAGTTCACCCCCTATGAGGTTGGATTCCTCAAGTATGGGACCTTTGTCCAAACTGAAGACTTTGGGAGTCACTTCTTCCTCGGCCGTCGCGTTAACAAACTCCTGGAACTCCGCCTCCCTTATTTGATCGGTGAGAATGATTCATTTTCCCAAATGCACATGACTACAGAATCAGTTTACAGTGATTAAAATGTGTTTTTTATCTCTCAGGAATTTGGAGCAGTGCACCTTCTGTCAGTGTGAGGAGGCTGGTGGAGGCTGCGATCAAGTATTTTTCACAGCAGATCTGGAAGCCACAGTTGTTTAGTATGTGCTGTTTAACAAATATCTATCAAAATGTTTTTTTTCATAAAGTGGACCAACTAAACATAATGTAAAGACATTGTGGTGTTTCTTTAGACAGCATTGGACCATAATGTTATTCTGGTTCACAGGATGTTCTCTGCTGGAATAAAGGCAACTCTTTCAGTTGCCCAATGGCACGATTGACATTCTCCTCTTTCTACTATCTATGTGTTACTGTTTCCTTCTCTCTATGTGTCCATTTGTTGCCTTGTTGAGTTTTTCTTTAGTTTTATGCTGCTTTCCCACTGATGGTATCTGCTCAGCTCACCTCACCTCAGCTTTTTTTTGCGTTTCCACTGCATGAGAGCAGGAACCACCAGGTACTATCAGATATTATTTCTAATATCATTTTCATTGACGGTCCAAGCAACTAAAGTAATCCTAAATGTCACATAAAATCATGCAGGTCACAGATTGGACAATCAAGAATCATCATTGCGTCAATACTTATGTGTGTTGTCATGTTGTGATGTGGAAAACTGAGCAGGAAATCTCTGAAAACATTGGAGCAAATTTTCAAGTAGGATCTTTCTTGATAAATTGACCACAGATTTGAGTCTAAACAGTCTTAATAATAATAATAATGCATAGGATTTGTATAGCACTTTTCTAAAGATGCTTAAAAAAATCTTAATACAACATTTTAATTTGGAAATTATAACTTACAGTTTTAAGTTTCATCCATTGTTGCGTTGCTCTTAGCAGCAGTTGTGCTGAAGATAACATCTAAATAGTTTACGTTGTGTTGTTATGATGACCAGCCGTGGAGGGAAGAGACTATACCTGCAGTGGAAATGAAAAGAACTCGAACCAAAACAGAGTCGAGATGAGTTGAGCTGATATCAGTGGTGGAAAAGCAGAATTAGTGTCAGTTTGAGTTTAATTTAGATTAATTGACTTGATTTAGATGACATTTTCTTTAGTTTTTGTTTGAGGTTTTATGAGTTAAAGCCTTGATTTATATATTTAGATATAGATTTATATTTATAAACACTGCATTAAAACTAAGCTGAAGCTGATTTTACTGGTTTTAGTCTTAGTTTTCAGGTTCGGATAGTTCTGTCGGAGCCATGTTGAACGTATTTAATTAATAGGATGTAATGTGCTGTTTTCACAGTGGCAGATGAGACTCCAGATGTTCAGCATCCAAACCCATCATTAAGCTTTTGGCAACAACTTTTGGAAGCTCTGACCAACATTGGAAATAAACGTCCACTAGACGGCAGAATGTTCAACTACATGCGTGGTCTCTTCATGCACAATGACTACGACAAAAACTCCAACTTTCTCACTTGGAAGGGTAGGTAATGAATCAACATCCACAACGTACCAATACCAGCTGCACTAAAGGAAAACAAACCCCTGGGTTAACATGGCAGCATCAGCAGTGAATAACAGGCAGATGGATAACATTAACAAAGCTCTGATTTCCAGAGTTTTATTTGAATTTTTTATTCTGATACCACAGTGCAGACACACACATCAATCATTTAATAAAAAATGAAAAAAAAAAATATTAAAGGAAGGACAGTCCATTTCATTTCCTCATGTGGTTATCAATTGATTGGAAATACAAGTTATTTTTGTTATTTTTTGCTAAGAAACTGAAAATGTGAATGAATTCTATTTTCAACATGAATTACACTTCTTCAGTTTTCACTGCTCAAGTGGACAAACATAAAGAAGATTAAATCATCCAATATTTTGACTCAAAGTTTTATTTAAAATCACTTTTGTCACTGTAAAAACAAACAATAAAATACATTGTATAAATTAAATATGTCCTATGAAACAATAATAGTTTTGCATAGTTGTAGTGTTATTCTGAGACTAAAGCTAAACCCACCAAAAATAATTCCTGGAACTGAATTAAAAACACAAACAGTTTTGGTGAAGATTTAATAAAAACCCCAATGAAAAACATAAGACAAATAAAAATGAAACAGAATATCTGGTAAAATCAGCATCAGGTTGGTTTTAAACCAAAAATAAATAGCAGATCATATTTAAAGGTCAGAAGTAGCTGATTATAATTTGTTCATTTGTTTTACAAAAAGAAATCAAAACTAAAAACCAAAAAAACCAAAACATCAATATTTGTTTCCATAACCAGTGTGAGTGTCTTTATATTTCTAACACAGTGTACATTGTAAATGAAAGTAGTTTCAGAGACAGGGGTGTTTTTCATATCTTCCACAGGTAGTGTCTGGTCCATAGGGGGCGCTGTGGACTGTTGAATCATGATAATAAACATATTAATTATAGCAAAAATGTCTCTGAAATAAAATAAAATGTATAAATTATTATGATAATTTTGTGAATGTAGTTGTCAATGTCAACATTTAGTTAAACTGGTTTTAACTGTATTTACTTAATTTCTGTGTAAATTAATTCATTTCCTGGTGAAATGAGTGTCTATGTGGCTCCTACAACGTTTGGTCATCAGGTGACCTGAGGCTATGCTCTCATTGGAGGATTAAACATTTTCCACAAGCTCTCTCTAATATTCAGCAGGATTATATTTGTAGAAAAAGTCTGTGTTTCATAGTTTATTTAGAGATTAGTTTGAATGAGACTAATAGAGGCTTCTTCAATTTGTGGAGAAAATGTAAAAACGTATTTATTAGTCAGTGTCTTATTATGAAAATACAACTGAATTTCCATTAAAGAAAACTCACAGGATTGTTTGTGTCAATTATATATAGTTGACAGACAAAAAGAAAATCAGAATCAGCAGGTGAGAAAATGTCTAATGTCTAATTTCAACAGAATCAGACCAGTTTAAATCTGTTACTAAATCTATTTGGATGTTTATAGGTATCAGCATGTCTCATGTTGCATTTTAATTTGACAACTGAATATTGAATCACTTATTTTACGGTTGGGTTTAAACATCAGATTCAGTATATTGAATGCTGTTTTCATTTAAGGCATCAGTTCTATGCTTTTATTATTCTTTTAGTTTCTTGAGTAATAAATGAAAACAAGATTATATTTATCTCCTTTTTTTCTGATCTGAAAGTGATCCAATCCGTGAGTCAAAAACCAGCCCTACATTCAGATATGACTAAATGTGATGCTCAGACAGTAAAGGACACAGAACAGGGTTCGATCTGGGTTCGATTCCCGGTCGGACCAGGGTCTTCCCCTGTGGCCTTAACCCAAGGTACTGGTTCATATCTGAAGTTGGTCCCACTGGTTCTGGTGGACTGGATGAGTCAAATGCAGACCTTGGATTTCTCTGCGGGGACAATAAAGTGAATACAACATGTCCTGTGGCCTGTAATTCATATAATTCCTATTATGGCGTAAAAGCAGACATTTCTTATCAGAGTTTACATGTTCTGTCCAGAGAAACACCCTGACGTCTACCCGAACCAGCTGACGCCCAGTGACCCCATCCTACGCCTGGTGGACGCCGGTCATGCCATCAACATCGCATGTGCACCAGTTCTGCGTGTGGAGAGAAAGGCTGACGTCATCATTGTCCTGAGTTTCTCATGGGATGAGGAGGAAAAGATCAAGCAACCCTTATCTCTGGGCAAGAAGAAACTTAACCTCAAGGTAAACAAGAGAAGCTCAGCAGCTCAGACTAGAACCGTCTAGAATCGTCAGGGGAACATAGACCTGGACCACAGAGGTCTGGACTAAGCCCTGAAGGTTTACATCTGGCTCCACCTCTGGGCCTCAACAACGAATCTGTTCTCACTCTTAAGTTGTCACATTCGACCGCTGTAGAGTCAACACACAACCCTAACTAAACCCAACCCTAACCCTAACCTGATAGAGGTCAGTGTAAGTCCTTAGATGTCCGAAATGGACGAAGTGATCTCATTATGTATCAGAAACCTCAGTAGGAGGTGGTTGTGGTGGATTCATGTCCTGTTTCATGTTGTGTTTGTGTGTTTTCTCTTTTTCTTTCTTATTTCAGTCCAGTTCAGTTTTCTAACCTTAACCAAGTTGTTTTTATGCCTAAACCAATCCCTAACCATGGCATCATGTAGATGTCTGTCAGACCCTGCATGTTGAAAAATGACACGTACCCTATGCATCGACGTGTGACTCTTTGACCGAGCGTCCATATGTGACGAGTGAGAATGTGTAGCACAATGTGTGTTTGTCTCTGAAGACTTAGTCTGCCTTCTACCTGAGTCAGAACGTAACATGGTGGTGTGTTTCATCAGTATTAACATGACTGTCATTTCATCAGGTCTTGAGCCTCACAGCTGATTACTGCGACGACCATGAGATCGACTTTCCCGAAGCAGACTTTTCTGGTCTGGAAGACGAGCCTGAGCAGGAGGTCTACATCTTTGAGGATGAGGAAAATCCTGAAGCCCCAATAGTGGTTCATTTCCCACTCGTCAATGTGACATTCAGAGAATACAAAGCACCTGGTAAGTCGATTTCAAATGTGTTCTTTCTGCATTTCTTGACAGCAGCGTTGTAAATAATAACCACAATGAAGGGTAGTTTAATATCTCCTTGGAACAGATATTATTGTGTTGTTTGAAAAGCTACAGTGTTTGATAGTTTTTGTCATCATTGGTCATACATTCGATAATTCCCTTTCATCCATCCATCCATCCATCCATTATCTGCCGCTTATCCGCGACCCCTTTCATCATATTGTAATTCAAGTGTCCGAGATTTCTACCTCCTTCTGTGTACTCACGGACACAGATTTTGTCTAATCACAGGTGTTTTCATACCGGTAGGGGTAAAATATGTGATTGACATCTGTAATTAGCGATGGCTGTTCAGATTCAGTCAGATGTGACTCTACTGCTCTAATCCACATGGAAGACTGGAAAACAGTGTTAATGTGAATCAGGGTCAGGGTTAGTGAAACAAATACAACCAAGATGAAGGAGAAGGAAACTATGGCCTAAAATGTATCTGTACAAAAACTCAGCTGATCCTTTTTCCTGTCAGTGTCACTCATACATATGAATACTTTCATCTCGAATACTTTGAACAGTTCATCTTTTCACATCGTTGTGACTCTACAGGTGTGAAGCGTGAGACTGAAGAGGAAATTAAAGCCGGGCAGGTGGACGTGGAGAGCGACAACTCTCCATACACAACCATGAACATGATCTACACTGAAGACCAATACGATTCTCTGGTCGACTTGACACATTATAACGTCATTAACAACGAAGAGAAGATCCTCAGCGTCATCCAACAGGCCGTGCAGAGGAAGATGGAGAAACCTCAGGCCAAGTAGTGAAACATAGAGTAACTGGTTTAAAACCCAGGTCAAAACAAATACACTTCAGCAGTACTTTATTCAATGTACTTATTACTTATTGTACTCTACTAAGTGTGTTACTTGGGACAACTTTAAGTATATTATGTGTTAGATATGCTTATATTGAAGATAATCACAATACTCTTTAACATACTTCCAGTATCTTTAGTGTCATTTAAATACACTCAGTGTCCTGTTGAAAATACCTGCTTGATGTATTTGAAGTTTCATATTAATATACACAGAGTACACACGGACGTTAGATTCTGGAAAATAAATGTGACTTCACTCAAGAACAGGAAATGTGACTATGTGTAATGTTGTCTCAACAGATGCAATTATACAATAAAATGTCTAAAATGACCTTTTACTGTTTACACCAGAATGAAAGAGTGAAAAACATATATACTTGAGGAAAAATATACTTTAATATCACAAAAAAATATTTGATCATATTTCTCTAAAGTATAATTAAGTGTATATTAATGACACAAGTATTCAAAGCTTTAATTCAAAAGAATGTATCTGAAGTAACTACATTTAAACACATTGAAACTCTGCTTTAAACATATGAATTTGCAGTATATTTTTAATACAGTTATGTGCTTTTTGACCTGTGACGTTTTCTTTAGGTTTTCTTCATCACTGATCATATTGTAAGTGAAGTGGTCTGAGAGAAACCAGACTCTGCTCCTCCTCTGGACTCTGTTAATAGGATGGAGAACAGGTTTAATGTGATCACAGGTGTTTTCAGACAGGTAAGGGTTAAATATGTGAGTGACAGTTGGAATTGCCTGTCGCTGATCAGTGTCCACAGAAGCTTCACTTCACAGAGATGTGAAACAACCAAAACATGAATAACGTGACGTGAACATTTATTACATCTACATTTTGCTGTGTAAAATATTCATAAATACATCTGTAAATAACTCTTGTTCCACTGAGACAAAGGAGGTAAAAGGGTTTTCAACAAATTCAACATGGGTTTGTTTTACAAATGTAACAAACAAATAATCTGTATTTGATTAATGACCACAAAAACAATTAATTTTCTATAACATTAATGTTGTAAAGTCATGTTCTATTGATCAAGTCTCTCTTGAAAAATTATTTGAATCTCAATGAGGAATTCACTTGCTTAAATAAAGGATATAATAATAATAAATATTAATAAGAGTCCTTCATATATAATATATTATTCATGCCTTCATTCATATCCTCGTTAATAGTTAATCCTTGTTATGCATGAGTTAATTTGCATTTTTCAACCTTCAGAACGAGTTGGAAAAGTTTGGAAAATATAAGATAAAACAGAAAGCAGTGATATTAAAATGTCCTTTGACTTGTATTTCATTGTCGACACTATGAACACAACATATTTCAAGTTCATTTCATTTGTAAATATTCATCCATTCATCACATTCAGGCTTAAACACATTCAAGAAAAAGATGTGACAGTAAATCATGTACTATTTTGTAATGTTGTCATTTCTTTTCTCATGGACTGAAGACACCAAGTGATGAAGTGTTTTAGGTCCATTTTGTCTCATTCTTCATGTAAACTAGTCTTAAGATGTTCAACAGTTTGGGGTCCTCGTCGTCACATGTTGTGTTTCCAGATGCTCCACACATTCTCTGTTGGGGACCAGTGTGGACCACATCAGACCAGTCCAGGAAAAGTTGTCGTTTTGAAACAGCATGTGTTCAACCAAAACCTCACTGTACCTTTGACTCTAGACCATGACAGACCCTGACTTCTGGACTTGTTTGCTGGTAATGGTTATCTGCAGAGGAGGACAATAGTTACTGTAACTCTACTTCTATGATATGTGCATAACCATCAGGAAGAGATAATAAGATATAAGAGATAATATAAACCACCGCTTCAAATATCAGTAGATATTTGATATATACATATATATATATATATATATATATATACCTACTGATATTTGATATCTACTGATAAAAAAACATACTACTGATCTACTGATATCTACTGATATTTGAGATATATATATATATAGAAACTCAGGGGTTTTCAGTGAAGTCAGGATCAGGATCAGTTTGACTTTTTCACTTTGTGAAACTGAAAACCCACAGTTTCCCTCATTTCAGGTTTAAAAAACTGGTTTTCACACAGTGCTTGAGCCGAGCCATGGATGAGTTTCATATTTTAACCATGCGTTCATCTTTATTCATGTGTTTTCATAGCAGTCACAGATGCTGGTTTCTGATTCAAGAGATAAAACAGACTCTGTCCTGTTGTCAAATCCAAAATGTTCTATATTTTCATACAAATAAACTTTTGCAGTAAAATACTTTTATACAACCATCCATTTCATAAAATAAACATGTTGGATCTGAAAACACACAGTTGTTCTTTGTTGGACGTTGTGTGGAGGAATCTAATGGTTAATTACTTTCCATCATTTTGTAACTTAAATAATTATTTAATGTCATTTTATTTTCAAATAAGACTTGAAAATGCTGCTTTAAAGATTCTTCAATGTATTACAACAATGTTTTATTTATACTGTTGCTTATTATATATTGTACCTTTTGTTTTATTTAACTACCTTTGTTGAAACATGTCCTTGTTTGTGATTTGGTCTTCTTATTCTCTCCTATTGGATCAGATTCATCCTGTTTTCTAATGCATTTCTTGTAATCTGACACAAACTGAGTCTTGCTCCAGGTTCAACTGTTGTCTTGATAAATGTAGTGAACGTTTCAATAACAGTGTCTTCTTCTCACTGCTCACGTTTTTGTTCAGATGCTGATGAGACTATTGTTGTGAAGGATTGGATTCAGTGAAAATGTTTATTATAGTGAATGAACTGTGTGAGTTCAGATGAATCCATCTTCAGGGTTTGTCCACGTGGACATAAATGGACACTTTCAGTTTGTTCATAATGAATGCTAGTTCTTTGAAAAACAAATGACTCAAGAAGAACCAGTGAAAGTGATGAACATATTAACCTTCATTCACCTCGTCTTTAAACCTCAGTCTTCCTGTTATTAATCACTTCTATATGTCGACATGTACGAGTATCGCCACGGACCCGTTATTGCCGCTTGCAGACATATTTTAGTTTATTTATTGTTTTTTGAATATTTTATTCTTCTATATTTTCCTTTTCAATTAGTTTTATATAAAGTCAAATATATTTGCCTTTTTATATCATTTTCATTTGTATTTCTTTCTTTCTTTTTATTATTTTTTATTAATTTATGTTTTTATATTTTTTAATGACATTTAAATTAACGTTCTTTTCTTTTCATTTTAAGATTTTATTTATTTTTTATGTCATTGTTGTTTTTTAAAACTTTTCATTGTATGATTTATTTTAGAAATGATGTATTATATTATATTATTAATTTTAAGTTTATATTATGTTTTTATGTTTTTCAATCGAATTGAATTTCTTTCTTTTCTTCTTTTACTTTATGTTTAATTTCATTTCATTTCATTTCATTTCATTTCATTTTATTTCATTTCATTTCATTTCATTTTTCTCTCTTTCCGTGTTTTTTCTTCCGGTTTGAAGAAGCTCGACTCTTATTGTGAAGTCTCGGACCGGAAGCCGCCTCTTTTCCCGGGTCAGAGCGGTTGTTGTGTTTCTTGTTTCCTGCTTCTGATTCGGGTTAGTTTGTTGTGTTTGTTTTATTTACCGGGTTAAACCGGACCACAGAGACCCGCTCCAGCTGCTGACCCACGGATCCGAGTCCAGGATGAAGGAGGCGGAGGGTCTACGGTTCCGGAGGCTGCACAGACCGACGGTGATCACGGACGAGCTGCCGGAGCACCGCTACAAGGGGACCGGGTAAGAACCGAACCTGAGCCGCTACAGGGGGACCGGGTAAGAACTGAACCCGAGACAGAACCGGTAGAGAGGACCCTGATTAGACACGAACCGGAGCCGCTTAAAAACCGAGAAGAACCGCGACGTAAGGACAGGTCAGCGCCATTAGAGACTTCATCCGGTTTGTTATCGATTAATTATAGGTTTATGTGACAGCAGGTGAACAGGTCTCATCTGAACCTGGACCAGAATCCCATAAACTGGGTCCATCGTGTTCTCCATTAATCAGTCGTTGTTTGGTTGTTAAAATGTTGATCAGGGTGATGAAGATGAAACTGAAGATGTTCTCACTGAACAGTTTAGATGTGAGTTTTCTCTTGTAACCGGTGCAGTTGAATCATGAACATGTGTGCATTAAGTGAATTGTTAAGTTTTATTGGTAAGTTTTAATACAGATGATGATCGACACTGAATCCACTGACACGTGGTTCATAAACGTAAAGGGTCAGGATCTGGATCAGGATGGCGATACCAGTGTTTAATCGATATGTGTCACAGTGTGGAAGAGACTGAGATCAGTGTGTTAGAATTCAACCAACACCAGCTGCAGTTAAACAACACTTCCTGACTTTGAAAAAAGCAAAAGAAACTGAACCTTTAAGGGAAGTGTTTCTCTGATGTTTCAGCAGGTTTGTGAAATATTCTCATGAAATCAGTAAAAAGTACAAGCTGCAGATATGAGGTTTTTACCTTTAAAACCCATGTTTTTAGTCCTAAAAAGTCTAAGTCCAGATGAATAACGGTGCATTCAAAGTCTTTTAATGGGGAACTTTGTGTATAAAAGATGTTACAATACATTTGACTGAATAATCTCCAGGTTTTCAAACCAAAACCCACATGAACTCAATGTGTTTTTCGTTGTGCTGTTGTTTCAGAACGTACAGTGGGAAGGTTTTCCAGGTGACTCTTGTGTCTCTCGGAGGTTTTCTTCTTCTTCCTCTGCTCGTCATCGTCCTCATCCTTGAGTCTCCCATCCAGCCTGAAGTCCTTAGGTGAGTCTCAGGACCAGGTGACGGGACTGACATGGCTGACTGTCCCTGAACACACCGATAGTGAATGTTGACTTGTGCTTTTGAAATGGACTGACTCTGCAACTTCTCTGGTTAATAATTAATAATTAAAAAAATATTCACTGAAGATACGACAGTTTGAACAAAACCACACACGACTAAAAGGAAACGACTGAACATTTCACTCCTAAAATCAAACTTACGTTTGTATTTTTAATGTTTTCACCACAGTTGAAGAAATGAAAACATTGAACTGACTTGTGTAAAAGGTAAAACTAAAATAAATCCAAACCAATATGGAAAAATATTCTTTCACAATATATTTTGGAAACATCACAATTCATGAGTTGAAGCCAAAACCACACATGACGTCACAAAAAAACACTTTTTAGTCTGTTTATCAAACTAAAGGTTGAAGTACATGATAAATTAATATATATCCACCAGTCTGTGAAACATAGGTTTCAATAATGTTACAGCAAAATAACAATGCAAATTAAACAGTGAAAATGACCAAACTGTTGTGAAAATGTAGCCGACAAAACTGATATAAATGTTATGAAATAATAAAAGAAACCAGCATCATGTTTATGATGAACCACACGTTTAGAGACGTGTCGAACAAAATAACAGGAGCCAGCATGGGTTAGGGTTTTCAAACACTAGAGTAGTCATTATATTATGAAGCATGTGAGCGTCGTCCTTGTTTTAACCTTGTATCGGGTCCATCAGACACAACAGGGGCAGCTCCCGGTCCTCAGCTGATAAAATAACCACCAGTGTTCAAATAGCCCCCTGCTGGTCTCCTTCTGTAATGTCTTTGTATTTGTCTCCTATTGTCGCCCTCTGCTGGTCTCTTGCTGGTCTTCAGTCTGAAGGAGCCTCCGCTGATGTCCGGCTGCTGGGAACCAAACCTGAAGCTTCGAGATGCTCAGAGACTTTTTGAGGACCAGCTCATTGGACCGGAGTCCATCGGCAACATTGGAGGTCAGAGGTCAGAGGTCGAGGTTTGTGGTGAAGCAGACTGAGATCTGACTGATGTTTGTTTGTCTTCTGTCTGCAGATGTTTTCTTCACTGGAACAGCTGATGGGAAGATCGTGAAGCTGATTGGACGAAGAATCCACACGGTGACGAGACTTGGAAAACTGCCTTGTGGTGAGAAAAACTGATGCTAAAGTTTAAAGATTAATCTAAAGATTAAAGATTAACATTTTGTTGAAAGATGAATGTTTAACGTGTAGTTTAAAGTCTAGTTTAACATTTAAAGTTCAGTTCAGTTTAATGGTTTTTTAGTTTAAAGTTTACATTTTTGGAAAGTTATAAATTTCCCGTGTGACCTTTAATCTCTGCTGTTTCCTCTTATGTCTGTTGTTGCTTCATTCTGGAGTTTTAACGTTTCCTCACAGCAGAAAAAAACCTGTTGAGACCTGAGGCTGTTTCTGTTCAGTTTCTCAGTCCTGACATGGTTTATATTTATTGAAGAATCAGTCCTTGTCGTTGTTGTTCTGTGGTCCAGGCTCCAGAGACGAGGAGTCCAGCTGTGGGAGGCCTCTAGGCATCAGGGTTGGACCCAATGGGACTCTGTTTGTGGCTGATGCTTATCTGGGTCTGTTCGAGGTGAACCCAACCACAGGTGAGAATGACAGGTTCATTTATTCAGGGTCCTGATAGTCAAGATGCTGCTGATGCTCCACACGTTGACCTTGTCTTCATCCTTTGTCATAAACACAGTGTGACAGATGTGTCACAGCGCAGAAAAATCAACCTCGTTCTGAAAACACATTTAGTTTTTTTCGCTGCTTAATATTCACAGAAGCAACACTTTGAAAAAATATGCTGACGTGAATTAAACGCCTCATTAATGAGTTATTAAAACAGCACTAATTCAGGGACATGTCTTGTCTTTTATGTTGTTTTTGTCTTGTTGCTTCATTTAGAAGAAATAATGATTGACATTAATTCTGATAAATATCAGTACTGAGTGATATGAAAAGGTTTATCATGAGAACGTTTTTGGTCCAGACCTCAGGGTTTGTACGGGTGCTTGAAATCCTTGAAAATGCTTGAATTTATTGCTGTGTTTTCAAGGTTTGAAAAGTGCTTGAATTTTGGATAAAGTGCTTGAAGATGCTTGAAATGGTAACTATTTCTTTCACAACAAATAGCTAGCACACTGAATGGTTCGCTTATTAGATGCAGCGATGTGATTCTTCCACCGTGGCAACATAAACTACGACCCCGCCTCCCCCTCATGTCAATAATATTTACAACTTCAATGTGAAGATGAAGTGGTACCAGGCCTATCACTGTGTTCACAAAAAGAAAAAAATGTGAGAGTGAATTACAGAACAGCAGTCAGTTACAGTCTGATGTCTCCATGTAACAGTAACATTCACTGATGAGCCTGTTCATGTGGGTCTGGGTTTTACTCACTGTCCAGACACTTCAGGACTGTTTTCTGTGACTTTGTGTTTGACTGCAGAGAGAATGAATCAACATCTGTTCTGTATGATAAAGGCCAATGGGCAGCAGTGTCGGAAAAGAGAACCACATAATGTGAACATGCACTTCTCACAGTAAAGTCACGGTTCAAACAGTATTTTGTTATTTGAAAATGTCTGGAGTAGTCAGTGGCAAATGGTTTACAAGACTCACGAGAGACACAGAATGTCAGTATTCTCCTTTAGAGTATAAGGAAAATACTGACAAATAATCAGGTATGAGTATTGAAGATCTTCTTGAATTATTTTTCACTTGAACTTACGCACTGGTGGTTGAAACATACAGTTTCTAAGTATTTGGTAGATTTTGGAATCCACCAGTGGTAGGTAGACAAAAAATGTTACAACCCTAGTGAGTGAAAGAGTTAGTTTGCTGACATTCAGATTGAGCGTCTTGACAGTACAGACTCTGTACAAGAATTCTCCTTTACAGTAATTCACTACATGTGTAGAAGATGGAATAGTGGCAGCAGAATGTGTCAGATGACACCAAATTTGGGCTTTTAGAGCTTAAATGTTTCCTCGAGCGGTAATGATCCCCCTGGTGTCGACTTGTGCAAGGTCTTTTATCTTTGTATTTTTAACATTTAATATAGTGTCTGCCATGTGCAAAGTGGATAGTCACACATAAACTCTAGGTAGTACTACAGTAACTGTAGAAAGTTAAGTTATTTATTAAGTAGTGTACTGACTCAGCTCAAGTAAAGTCTACTCACAACAGGTGACATTTTGAAACATAGAAAGTTTGTTTTTTCTTTGCATTTTATATCCTGTTGCTATTATGAAACACAGTTTATAGCATAATACCATCTATTTTAATGTGATGAAAAAAAGTTATCATTTTGAGTACATATGCATTCGTATAAATAAAGTGCTAGAAAAGCTTGAAAACTGAACTTGAAATTGCTTGAAAAGTGCTTGAATTTGACTTGGACAAAGTGTATGAACCCTGATGACTGCAGTGGCCATTAGCTTCACATCATCTCAGTTTTTAATGGGTTCGAATCTCACTTTTGTGGTTTTGTCTCTGTTCATCTTTCTGTGTCCTCAGGGGAGTCGGTCCGCTTGGTGTCCGGGGGTCAGGTGGTCGGCGGCAGGAAGCTGTCGTTCATTAATGACCTGGCGGTGACGCAGGATGGGAAGAAGGTGTACTTCACCGACTCCAGCAGCAGGTGGCAGCGCAGAGACTACCTGCACCTCATCATGGAGGCCACGGCCGACGGACGGTACGACGGTGACCTCTGACCCCGAATGTGGCTGTGTGTTTCCGTTGACAATAAAGCAGCGTGTGTCTTTGTGTCGTCAGGGTCCTGGAGTACGACACCGAGAGCCGCGAGTTGGCGGTGGTGATGGAGAACCTGCGATTCCCGAACGGGATCCAGCTGCTGCCGGACGAGGAATCCGTGCTGGTGGCCGAAACCACAATGGCCCGGATCCGCAGGTAAGACATGTGAGACTGTTTCTCTGCTTCTGTAATAAAACTTTAAAGGTACAAGACTGTGGACATTAAAACTACAACTCCTAAGGTACATTTCAGCCACAAACATCCAATTGCAGAGCTTCAAATTCTCCTGTTTCAACAAAGTCATGGAAACAAAGGAATCAAAGTTATAAACTGAAGTTGTAAACGTTGAGATGAAGCAACATGTGACGTTGTGTGGGAATGTCTTAGGCCTCTTTTCCTACAGCAGCTGAGGCTCATGGGTATTGTAGTTCTGTTAGACTGAGGATGACTGTGATGAAACAAATTGATTTCATGTCAGGTTGGATAAAAGTGTAGTTTGATGAAATATCATAGTTATGGTTTTATACACTGGATTTGAACAAGAATTAAAAAAAACAAAGAGAATCATGAGCCTGAAATCATGAAAATAAAATAGATGATAAAATATGATATAAAAAGTTTTTCTGTAAAGTTAAAACAGACTGTGAAAAGCCCAGAATCCATCAGATTGTAGTTGTAAAATATAAAAGTGTGAAAGTAAACGAAGCAGCATCTGTTTCACGTATGATGTCTGTTACATAACGTCTGTGTTTCCACGGAAACAGGCAGCCGTTCCAGTGTGTGATGGTTTATTTTTAACCTGCTGACACATAAAGACACTTTAAACTGAATCCACTCACAAAACATCTCAAACACTGAAGCTACAGATGAAAAACAGTCAGTGTTTTTAAACACTGTTGTTTCTAGTCATGTTTACAGTGTATTACGGATGTTAAAGTGACATTATGAATATGTGGGAAGGCTTCTCCTTTTGACCAGTGTCTGGATCACACTGAACAACACAACAACAATCAAGACTGTCATCACAAACAAAGATAAATGATGTGTCAGCGTTGAGACATTTTAACCTTATGTACACTTGCTCCATGTAAAGCGTTAATGCTGCTCATGGACCTGGTTGTTTATCTTTCAGCCTGAGAATTGAATGAGAACATCCTATCATGTGACCTGTGACCTCTGTCCTCATCAGGGTCCACGTGGCCGGTCTAAATAAAGGCGGGATGGACACATTCATGGACAACCTGCCCGGGTTCCCTGATAACATCCGTCCCAGCTCCAGCGGAGGTTACTGGGTGGCCATGTCTGCCGTGAGACCCAACCCCGGCTTCTCCATGCTGGACTTCCTGTCCCAGAGACCCTGGATCAAGAAACTCATCTTCAAGGTAAAGGGAGACACGGGGTCCAGGCTTCTAATGGGACCCAGACTCTGATTTAGGGAGGTTTGAAAAGATCCACACTAAGGGGTCCTGGAGGGAACTGGAGGTTTAACCTGGTGTTTTCAGGGTCATGTTGGTGGTTTACGGCTCCAGACCAGGATCGGTATCACTAATGATATTCTGACTAAAGACGAAAGATTCCAATTTACAGTTTTCTCTAAATAGTCGTTTATTAAGTGAACAGAGCCACTTCTGCCGTAGGATCCATTTAAACAGAACAGAGTCTGGTCTTCCTTCAAAGACCCCAAGACCATGACAGGTTTACACCTAAAGACTGGGATCTTTCATCAGAAAACCTGAGGTATAATCCTAAAACAGTGATGATTAGATCCCTAAAGCTTTGCACGTGTTGACCTCATTGACAGTAAGTCTTCATCCTGGTGTGAATTCTGGTTTTAGATGCGTCTCTATAAGGATCTGTGTCCATCAGTTCGTCCTCATTACATTTAAAAAGGTTCAAATTTGACATAGATGTTCATTTGGAACTGATTAGAATTTGGTTGTTTTTTTCTTTATGGCCATAACTGGTAGAAACAGAAGGACGGAGGACACATCTGACTGAACTTATGGTTCCTGTTGTATTTGTTCTTTGCTTGTTCTTAGACCAGGTTCAGGTCTAGGCTGTTCACATAGGGATGGTAGTGGTCTCTCAGCTGTTCAGGTTTTCATTGTCCTGTGGTCTGGATGTGTGCTGGTCTAAGGAAGTGTCTCAGGTCGTCTGGATGTTGAGCAGCAGAGATAACATATTTTAACATCAGATCTTGACAGAACCCGCCGACATCAGACACGTGTGTCTCAGATAAAGTTCAAAGCTTTACAGTGAATTCATCAGATTCAAACACTACGTTACTGTTGGTTTGGTTCAGTCGTTACTGGTCATTAAAGAGTTAAACTGATCTGAAGTCCTTGTGGTTCAACACAAATTTGTGTTTTGTGTTTTTGAACATAAGGCAGGTTCCATCCAAATGTGTTGCAAATTTTAACTGAATTTTCCAAGAATTGGAAAAGAAAATGCTAATTTCTTCTCATTTACTCATTCACTGCAGTGGTGTAAATATTAAGAGTTGGTTCATCATCATCATGTTTCAATCTGTTCCAGTTTCATGTAGTATTTTATACAATAACTGGAGCTGATAGATGTAAGAGGGATTTAGTCAAAAACCTTAGTGTGGTTTTAGTTTTAGTCCTGAACTGAACCTCTGGTCTGGATCATAGAACGTTGTTTCAAACTCTTCACAGTTTGTTAAAGTCTTTGTCATTCAGTGAACGTTAGTCTCCTCATCGAACACACTATTATTCACTGTGTTTACACTCACCTCAGACGTTTACACCTCAACCACGTGTCTCTGGGTTTTAATGTGCAAATAAAAACATCTGGATGAAACATACATGTAGAAAACATGTTAAGTTTCACATTCATCCAGTGAAATACGTTTTTTTAATTGTAATGAAAACGCTGGTGGAGTTGAGTGACCTGGATCTTCATCTGCTTAAACCAGTCAACGTTAATATCAAACCTCACTAAGGTCACATGCTTTAAAATAAAGTTTCCAATGTTTTATTCCTCAAAATACAAACAAATGTATGATTAACGTCAAAGCAGAGGTATAAGAAACGCCACTCAGTATAAATAATATTCACCACAACGACTGCTCCATCTGTAGAGACTTTATTAAAAGTAGAAAACACTCATTCCTTCAAGTTTTAAAGTATAATAAACTAAACATCAGGTTTTACGGGGTTTAAGTTCAATAAACAAACAATTATAACAATTATCCACTGTTTGCAGATGATCCAATAGCTGTTAAACTCAAACAGTTTAGTTCATGAAAACAGAGTCAAACATATAACATTCCTTATTTTAAATGTAGTTCATTTGGGATCCTGGATCCTGGAGTTTATATCCTCCTGTTTAGACAATGGTCAGAGGTCATGGGATTTAACCTTTAACCTCTGGGTCTTCATCTGCAGATCTTCAGTCAGGAGGTGCTGATGAAGTTCGTACCTCGTTACAGTCTCGTGGCCGAGCTCCACGACGGCGGCGTCTGCACACGGAGCTTCCACGACCCCAACGGCCTGGTGGCGGCCTACGTCAGCGAGGCCCACGAGCACGATGGGAGTCTGTACCTGGGCTCGTTCCGCTCGCCGTACATCGCCAAACTCGACCTGCAAAGGCAGTAAAAACCAGCGGCCGTTTGAGATCCTCTGAGTGACAGAAGGATCACTACGAAGCCGGTTTCTTTAACGTGAAACCAAACGCACTGGGAGGACGAATCCAAACTGTCACAGGAGGTTTGTCCGACTCAGATGATGATCCATCAACGCCTCGACCCAGAGTTCAACTATTCAACGGATGGCGGTGATGTTTCGTTCAGCCGTTCAATGTCTCCTGATGATCTTTAAACCAGTGCCAACAACAACCGCTGAAACCGTTCACTTAGAGTTTGATTACCATTTTAAGGTGTTTTGTTTTAACCTGCAACAGGTAACTATGGTATTAACATGTTAAAATATGAATATTAATGTATGATATGACTGATGTGCATCATGTTTAGTCCAGTTTGTGCCTGTATCAGCCTGTACCTCCTTCAAATCCCTTCCTGCTGTTTTTTGAATCCTCAAAGACTCTTCTTGGTCTGGAATCGGACTCTACCTCAGAGTTCAGGTTTCATTTGGTCCATCAGATCCGTCTGGTCCCATTCCACCTTGCCCAGATCAGGTCAGTCTAATCAGAACCAACCAGAACCAATCAGGTCTCTGAAAGAATAAAATTATTCCAGATCTTAATCCAGTTTATCTACAGATAAACGTGTTCAGGTTTATCTTCACACCCTCAGGATGACGCCTCACGACCCCTGACCTTTGACCTTTGACCCCAGTCAGGAGCCGTGAAGGTTGGTATGATGACTGACAGAGGACTGAGGTTGAGGCAGTTTTCTGAACGTGGGTGTGGATCAGTCTTTTAATATTTCGGCTGCATTTAAAGCTTCTGTTGATCATAAAGATAGAGATCGTTTGTATTGATCATTGAAAACACATTGGAAATCAAACATGGAATGAAAGGTTTAAGACTAATTCATTTGAAGCAAGACAAGACTAACCATCACAATGAAAAACGACATTTGGAGCTCAGTACAAGATAATTTAAACCTGATTCTTCAGGTTCACCTTTTCCTGCTGAATAACTGGACAGAAAACAGTTGCAGGTTAAATGTATTTATTTTTGCAGCAGATGGAAGTTGTTTTCATCCAGTTTAGTAAAGGACAGTCTGAGGTCTCTAGAAACTGTCAGAACAGTCATACGTTCTTTACATCAACTGTAAAGGTTCAGTGTGTGACATTTAGTGATGAAGTTGCAGATTTCTCACTAAAAACACTAAAATCCCTCATTAGGGTCAGTTTGTTTTGTCTGTTCTGAGACAGAAATGAACCTTAACACTGGATGGAACCTGATAGAAAACAGAAGGAGAAGAAGGAGTGAGTTCTGAGCTTCTGCAGAAACATGGTGGATAGAAACGACTGGATCTCAGGAAACAAAAACACCTCGATTCTTCTTTTCAGCTGATTATTTAATTGATCTTATAGATGGATGTGAAACATTGGACAAAGAAACTCAGACTGTGATCTGAAACAGGCACAAACTGGGGCCACGTTAACATGCAAATGTAATATAAAGACCAACATGTTGACCATAGACATATGTAGATGCAGCAGTGACATCTCGATCATATGTCAAGGTGTCGGCCATTTTGGATCAGGACCGACCTGCAAACACAGTAAACGGAGGAGTGGTTGTTTTTGTAGATTAAAAGCTCTGTAAGGTTTATGCTTCTCAACCAACTTGAAGCAGACGTTTTAATGATCTGTGCAGGATGAAAATAAATATCTTTACCGACATGAATCACAAACCTGAAATTAAAAACGAGTCTTGAGTCATCGAGTCACCATGAACTTTTATAGACTTCAAACCAACCACATGTAGGTTAATAAACATGTCTAGAAATTATACTCACTATATGTATGTTTACGTATCACACACTTAAATATCCATATTTTATATGTTTCCTACAAACGACACGTAAGCGTAGCCTGTCTTCTCTAAATATAATGTCTGTGTTACCACGGCAACAGTTAATCCTACAGCACATCTGTAACGCATGTCTATCACAATAAAAGCCAGACACCAGTAGCACTTAAAGCTTTAAAATAGTTAATTGAAAACACACACTTAGAACGACTCCACAAAAACGACATAAAAGACAAACTGAGACGAAAACGACATAAAAGACAAAATGAGACGTGAAAGACGTAACAAGATGGAAATGAAGTAAAACATGTACTTTTTGGTCCCAAGGAGACACAACATTTATCTTTTGGTCTGAACTGAAAACGTTCAAGAATTACTGGCCTAGAGAAACCTCAGCTCCTCCGTTGACTTGTTTCCAAGTTGGTCTTGATGGGTCCTGATGGTCTTAATGGTCTCGATAGTCCTGATGGTCTTGATAGTCCTGATGGTCTTAATGGTCTTGATAGTCCTGATGGTCTTAATGGTCTTGATAGTCCTGATGGTCTT
>JAPQRN010000008.1:2744318-2755899 GCA_037367275.1 Coranthus polyacanthus | reverse complement strand
GTGTGTGTGTGTGTGTGTGTGTGTGTGTGTGTGTGTGTCAGAGCGACTACTCCAGCGAATCAGAGAGCGAGGACGCCTTCCTGCTGATGCCTCCCAGAGACCACCTGGGCCTCAGCGTCTTCTCCATGCTCTGCTGCTTCTGGCCGCTCGGCATTGCCGCCTTCTACCTATCGCATGAGGTGAGAACCATATGTGTCAAACACTGAGGTCACCAAATACGACATTATGTACAAGAAAATCATTTCACTTCTATATTCAAGTTGCTGGTACATGGACAAAAACAACTTAAGAGACACAACAAGATGATATCAATGTAAAAGATGAAAGCATTGTAAAAGTGTAACCAGTTGAAACAGATGGTAAATGGAGACTGGATCTTGGTTCTGTTGCTGACATTGAAAACGGATTCACACATTGGGTGAAGTATTTTCAGTTACTCTGTCACTGATGGTGTTCTTGTCGTGTTTGTGTTGTGCAGTCTTTCTCCTCCTCCTCTTCTTTCTGTTTTTGAAACAATAAATCAGAGCTGCTCCTCCACACACTGATACAACACACCTTATATAACTGATCTGCAGTCAGCTGGACCAACACCAACCAACCAACCGTCTGTTGTAGAAGCACATTCACACTTTACTCAACAGCTTCTCTCTCCTTTAACGTTTTCACACTAAATATTTAGCCATTTAACAGGAGATCAGAGGACTCAGTAATGAGCTGATGTTTAACTTGTTTGTGAACTGACTCATTTTAGATTATAAATACAAAAGGTCAGATCTCAGCTCAGCTTGTGTCTGATCACTATGAGATGTATTTAAAATGTTAAAGATGTAAATTTAGTTTTGTACAGTACAGAACTCCATTTACAGTGTGGAATAAAGTCCAGTAAGAAGTCACATTACATTCATTTTGTTCATCTTGATTTAATGTTGTGAAGGTTAGCGAATATTAAAACATCAAAATGAACAAAATTAGCTCTAAATCCACATTAAAGTCAATAGAGGAAACAATCCTGTCCTTTATTTTGTCAGTGATGTGGTTTCCATGGCAACTCCAGACCTACAGCCAAAAGACACACGGCTGGTTGTCAATGGCAACTTCCCTCACTGAACTCCATCAGAGAGCGACAGAAAGAGAATGATAGGTCAAAGGTCACCAACGGCTGGTCCAGAGTAAACAGACTCCACATCACATCTGTTTGGACCAATAGGACGAGGAGACACAGGATTCTACTGGACATCAAAACACGAACAACCAGAGCCTTCACTAAAAATCAGACCCACGGCGTAAAAACACTCAGTGAATCAGTGAATGTTAACTGTACGTCACTCAGACTGTAAAGACCAAACAGGCCTATGAAAAACTGAACAAAACAACCTGTGAGCTGTTTTTAACAGACTGAGGAGAAATCATTCATCTACAACTAAAATCATACGATCTGTCAAATGAAACTTCCTGAGAAAAAACTGTCCTGGAGGAAAAACTCTCTTTGTGTTTCACTGCTGTGAATAATAAGATTATACATAAACACACTGTGTCACTGTGTCTCTGTTCAGACCCACACACAGTTTATCAGATTTTTCATGACTGATCAGTAAGTGTAGAAGCTCATTGTCCTGGACTGAACTAATCAAAGGAAGCCCCACCCCCTGGATCTGTCTCAGCGTTTGATTGGTGTGATTGTGTAATTAAATCTGAGTGAAGTCGTTTCCTGACTCGCTCCTTAATTATGTTTCAACAGTTAATGGAGTTCATTTAGAGACTGAAGATCCGGAGGGATTTAGAGTAGACTGATCATACAACCATCACACATGTGGACACACACATACAGGAAGATAACGACAACCAATCAGAGTAGCCGATCACATCGAGGGTCCGACCCTGGTCACGTGTTAAAAAACACAAAATATCAATCTTTTGGTTTCTATAAACAGCCAACTTTGACTTCAGATTCAGGAGGACCAATGCAGTTTTCATCCTAGTGGTGGACTGGACCAGCTCTTTACCCTCAACAGGTGCTGGAGATGAAGATCAGCACCTCTTCCTGAAGCCATGGTTCTCAGTCGGTAAAGGGTGGAGTTCTGAGGTTAGGGATGAGGTTCTGCCAGTTTAAGTGTCATGATTGGGTTAATGCTGGAGCAGGAGGTCAACAGGTGGACCGGATCAGCGTCTACAGTGATGTGGACATTGTACTGGTCTGTTGTGGTGAAGAGGGAGCTGAGACAAAAGGTTGATCTATGTTCCCACCATCACCTCTGGTCACAAGCTGTGGGTAGTGACCAAAAGAACAAGATCACAGATAGACCGGGTGAGGAGTTGGTTCATCAATACGATCAGAGTAGAGCCGCTGCTCCTCCAGATCCAGAGGAGCCAGTTGAGGTGGTTCATCTGGTGTGGACGCCTCCTGGTGAGGCGGAGGCCCCAGGGCACACCCAGGACATGCTGGAGGGATTATGTCTATGGACTGGTTTGGGATTTCCTTGGTGTCCCCCCGGAGGAGCTGGAGGGGAGAAAGAAGTCTGGGCTTCTCTGATCAGGCTGCTGAACTTCAGACCTGGACCTGGATAAGAGAAAGAAATAGGATAGATGTGTGTTATGTGGACGAAATAATCTGTGAAATATTAAGACACGTGAAACAATAAACACAAATTTGTCATTTGAAGGACTTATTTCAGTGAATTTCTTTCCAGTGATGGAAAATATGGGACAAACTCTCATGGTTCTGGTCAGTGTTGTGCTGCACATACAGACACAGTTTGACACATGACTTATATCTGATTCTATGATCCATTAGATTATGAACATGTTTCTTCAGGAGCTGGTTTGAAGAGGCACCACACCAACATGAGGCATCGGGGACTTATGACAAACAGCAGCAGGTTGTTGGTTCATTTGTCCTGTTGGTTTGTGATCAGATCAGAAAACATATCAGAAAGTGTCTTTATTGGAGCAGCCTCGGGTCTAAATGGAGCAGGATGTTTTCCTTCCTGATCACATCAGCTTTATTAAAACCTAATTAAAGAGCAGCACTTGTTCTTCTTCTGTTTTTTAATCTCATTTCTTCTTCCGTGTCTTTGTGTCTGTTCAGCATGTGAGGGATCTGAGTTGAACCAATGGAAACACTTATTAATGTTACAGTCACTGACAGGGTTTACATGACTCTGAAAAACAAAAAAAAAGATTCATACTGATCTGTTTACATGATGAAATAATATTCCACTAGTAGTGCTGTTGATGTGAATACTCTGGTTAAGTTTTCCTCAAACACAGAGAAACTTATTTTATTTAAATAGTACTTTAAAAACATAATTTGACAGCTCAACATCATGAGGTCAAACAAAAGCAAGAACATTTTATGTTTTAATTAACAAGTAAAAACAAGAGGAGAAACAATGTTGAAGTAGAAAGATAAGGAGAAAGTAATGCACAGAATGGCAATATGAATAAATAAAAAAAAACGTCTCCCACGTTGTTTTTATCTTGTGTTTGTCGTGTGATTTTCACTGATGGATTCACCAAGGGATTGTCTTTTCTTTGTGTTATTGTTTCATCCATTTAGGCTGAAATCAGTCTTGATGTGAAGATGCACAATGATGCAAAATAAAAATAATGGATAATTCACCTCAAATGGAGCATACCGTTAGTTCAGGCAGGCCATGAAGTCAAGCTCAGCCCTCATATCAGCACATGACCGACAGCAGCTGATGTCAATGTCAGCCACATCAGCTGACTCATCAGTTGATTCTCTTCCCCACATCCTATTGGTTAATGTTACTCAGGGTGCCATGTTTAACCTGCTCAGCTATCATTGCTGCTCTTCTTCAAAACCCATCTCCACACCAGCTTCACCTTTTTGTTCTGTAACTGACTTAGTCAATGTCATTTTGTTGTCATTTGATGCCTGTTCTGTTCCCTAGGGGGTCTTGATGCTGCTCTCCCTGCCCAGGCTTCCACGTCTGCACATGGAAGAGCAGGGAGCTCCCAGAACAGAGCCATACTGCCAAATACACATAACTTATGCAGATGAATACTTATTTTTTGATGAGAGTGGTCCTGACTGAAATGCACTAAAACTAAAACCTGTTTTGATTTGTTACCTGGTTCTCTAACTTTTTTCCCCCACCCCCTCCTCTCTGTCTCTGCCCCCTCCTCCTTCAGACCAATAAGGCAGTGTCTAAAGGTGACTTCCACCTGGCCAGCTCCAGTTCAAGGCGGGCTCTGTTCTTGGCCGTACTATCAATCACCATCGGGACAGGTATCTACGTGGGCGTGGCTGTGGCGCTCATCGCTTACCTGTCCAAGAACCACCACTGGTAGGAATTACCCATCAGCCCCACGACTAGACAGGGTTTGTTCACCTGCAGAGTCAGGTTAGCAGGTGAGCAGAGCCTGGAGCCTCCACCTGAACAGGAGATGCTTTGTCTGACTCAAGATGAACATGTTTTTCTCTTTTTAATTGACATTTAAATGATGGTTCAGTTCAATGTGACTGTTTAATCTGTGTAAACATCCTGTTCTTTATTCACAGGGTTTGAACGTTTCTGCTTTTGAATTCTCACTTTTAACAGGTTTAGTTTGTGCAGTGAAACCTTCATGTGCAGGTTGAATGTTTCTGAAGGAATAGTAACACAACCAAAGTTATAAAACTGACAGAATGTGGGGAATATTTGTAAAATCACACAGAAACTGAAGTGGAAAGGACAGATGAACATGATGTGTAAATCCTCTTCTTCTTTCCCTGAGGCTACGTCCACACTCACACGTTTTCATTAAAATGAAACCGATGTTGTTCAGAAACAATATCTGAACATTCAAACACTGAACACAGGAATTGTCACACAAAGCTTGAATAACATCAGTTTACTTTATTATTCTTTCAGACATTCTCTCTGTGTCTGTGGAAATAAATACAATAATTACACAAAAGACACTTGACAAATTAAACAGGGTCAGAGTTTGAAAAGTATCTGTTTTGGAGTCATATCAATGTGGACGTGGCCTTAGAAATGATAAACTCCAGATATGTTTAAGAGACTGGATTAGATCAGACTAGAACACATCACTATTGTTCTTTAACCAGTCCTTCCAGGATTTCAGACTGGTTTTGAGGTTGTTGTGGCCTGAAATGTCCAACACGTCGTCATATCTGAAAACAGAAGCAGACGATTTCCACCCATATACGGACACAAAATACCACGATGACATTAAAACATCAGCTGCATCTGTGACGATGTCCTGGTGAAGGTTTGGTGCAGTTTAGAGACAAAATAATTCAGTTCAAAAAAGATCAGGATCAGGACTAAAATACGAGAGTTAGTCTGTTTTTACTGGGTCTAAAACCGAGGAGAGGAGGATTCTCTGAAATGTTGAAATACTCCTTTAACACAGATGGGGCTGATATCCTGTATCTACTGGGTCTACCAGATCTACCGGATCTACTGGATACTGGATCTACTGGATACTGGATCTACTAGATCTATTGGATTTTCCTGAGTTCTAAAGGATTTACTGGATCTACTAGATCTACAGTGTCTGCTCGATCAGTCTGATTAATCCGATCTGTTTGAGTAGTTTATTTTCTTTCTGGGCTGTAGTTTCTGATCTTCTGTTTGGACTGAGCTGATAATAACCTGCGTCTCAGACCGGACTCACTAATACCTGCAGATCCTGGTCCTGGTCTTACAGGACTCCGCTCCTCAGTCTTCCACATCCGTCCCCTGGTTCAGCTTCAGTCCTGTTGGCTTTTCACTTCCGACGGCAGAAGAACTGAACAGTATTTGCAGATATTTTTGGGCCCTTCAGGTCTGATCACAATCACACGTCAGACCCTGATCAGACTCAGGTCCAGTTTGATCAGGGTCTGACCCAGCTTCATGTTTACAGGGCCAGTTCTGACAGGAAGTTGGTTTAAAGCCCCGCCTCTCGCACCGACCGCGGCACGTTTCCCAAAGCGAACCGGACGCTGAGATAACAACGGTAACAACGCAGACGGATGCCAAACAAAAATTAACAAAACGAACAAAAAATGTTCTTTAAAAATCTCGACCTGTTTTCTGTATTTGAACTGAATCTAAACATTTCCATCAGTTTGTCAAATAAATGAAACCGTCATTTAAACAGTGCATTTATTGATGATAAAAACATAATCCTGGTCGTCTAGGGTCAGGGTTAGAGGATGTCTGTCCTAACGTCGCTCTGTCTGACTCGATGTCACACTGACTGTGTGTGAAATAAAGATCATTCAATGTTTCACCAAAAATATGTATTAAACATACATTTATCCATATATTTGTAATATTCATGTCGTGGTAGATGTAGATGTGTCCATCTCATCAGATATTATCTGTTCAGTCAAATCATGTTATAAACCAATTATTATCACTGAGTTTTCTGCACAAATCTGTCACAGTAATACGTTTTATAATGACAACCATGATGTACATATAGGATATAAACATATAAGATCCAAATATGTTAGAATATCATCCAGACAAGTGTTTGATTGGAAAGATCAACCCAAAAACTGAGGAAAAGACACTATTGGAACTTTACTTTGAAATCTTTGAAGTTTGACTTTTAATTTAGTCAGTGTCAGGAAGTATCCGGTCATTTATCCAGTTGTTTGGGAAACGTGTTTGTGGTCTTCGTCTTGTCGGCAGCTTCACATTCAAACACTGGACTAAAGGGCTGCAAATCCATCAGTCACATGGTGCAACAGAGTCACCAGAGGAGTCATCCTCACCTGATCCACATAGTTTAAATACACAAGAGATTAACTAAACAAGAGTTTCAATAAAGAAATGCTAACATGTTTCATCACACATACAGCTACTCCTGGATCAGTCAGTTCGTTGGCTCGGCCGCTCCGGGATCGGTCGGTTCGGCTCCTGGATCGGTCGGTTCACTGGGCCGCTCTGTCATTGGTGGTTTGTCTTGTTTTTTACGGTGTATAAATGCTTGCTGATTAAAAGTTCCACTCAAACATCAGACTTTGTGTTTTTCCGATTCACACCTGGATGTTTTTAATAGTTTTAATCATGTGTCACTGCAGGTTTTTAAACTTGATTCAGTGACTCAAGTATCAGTGGCTCCACCTGCTGATGAAAAACATGATGCACATTAAAACAAATGAGCAACTGCTGAAGGAAGGACATATGACTATCTTTATTTAATAATAGTACATCTACTTTTATTACTTATATTCTTATATATATTTATTAACCGTGTCACTTTAAAAACCTTCCTTTGATGTTGTTTCACAACAAAAATATATGTGTATACATTACATCCATACATTCATAACTTCTTTTTGATGGCGTCTTTAGAGCTGGCGTAGATCATCTTAACATGTAGTAATGTAGAATCAAATCATCAACTCTGTCTCCAGCAGCCGCCCGTTACCGTGGTAACCACACACAAACACACAACGTCACATCATGTTCATCGTTTGGAAACATGTCGCATTCAGTCATTTACAACAAAGTGGAGATGAAGTAAATAAAACTATAAAAACACAAAACTGCGCAGTAAATGTGTTTATTCATGCCACTGTTTACAAAGTAATAACAAAAACAAACAAACAATAAAAAGAGGACAGAGCTGGAGGATGAAAACATCTGTCACATATTACAGTACTTCAAAAGATAATCAGTGAAAATGAGTTGGAGCTGCTTTAATCTTTAATGCTTATTGCCAAGTCCATCTGGACAAAGTCTCGTACGTGTTGTTTTTGAAACTAAACAAGACAAAACAAAGTAAAAACACGTAAAACATCTGTTGTTTTCCTGAAGTCTGATCTATGTGTGATAAAATCCTCAAGCCTTGTGTCTTCATCTGGTTCTGGTCGAAGTAACGATGTGTGACCGTTTTGGTGTTTAGTGAAATGTTGTGGTCATGTGAAATGAACGCCGTCATTTCAGTAGCAGCAGAGGAAGTGTGGTTTTGTTGTCATGGAGACAGAGCAGGGGGAGGTCAGAGGTCAGGGTTTGGCAGCGTTTTGAAAAACCTGACATCGAGACAAGATGAAAGTCAATACATCCTTTAACCAGAGCTACTTTTCCACCATGTTGGACTGAAAGTGGTTTAAAAAGCACCAGTTTCAACATTTTCCTCTGATCTCTGTGTCTTTACTCTTTACTTTTCTATTAATGAGAGTTGAATTTAATAGTTCATGGTAACACCAGTGTGAATCAGCAGATTCACCTCCACCATGTTGGACTGAAACCGTCTTTAAAAAACCTCCAGTTTCACCTGTTTGATCCAAACTTTTTGAAGTTGTTTCATAACCATGTTTATTACATTAATGAAGCATTTGTGTGAACCTTGACCTTTCCTAAAATAACCTCAACATGATCAGGTTAGTTTGGTCTTTACAGTGATGTTCACAAGTGGAGTTTTCTTTTGTATATTTACATGATACACGGAAGCAATGACCCATAAAAACCCACGACGACCACCATTATTTCACTAATAACAGACTGTAGAATGTGGTTTTAGTTTTGAATGTTCTGCCTCTAGATTTGTGAAATGTCCTTGTATCAAACATAGACTCACAAATTCTGGAGATCTGGAGACATTTTGATAAAAACACTTCTGAAAAACTCACTGGACTGTGCAAAGAAATCAGTCTGTCTTGTCTTTTATAAATAATTTAAAACCACAAAAACATCTGGTTTCTTCAACTTTCACTCAGAACCAAAAATCTGTCTTTAAACTGTTAAGAAATAATGATTTGACATGACGTGATACTGATATCGACTGATATGAAAATGTTTTATTGTGACTAAGTTTTTGGCTGTATCACTCGGACCTGAATCAAGTCCTGGATCATCCTGTTGGGTTTATTTCACAGTAGTGACTGCTTCACTTCGTTGTACGTCTTACTGTTAAGTGGAACGGGTTTGTTTTATTGAACACAGCATTGTGCTCTCGCGTTAACATGAACACTTACTCCTCGACGTCCTATTTCTACTCCTGCTCTGACTCCTGCTCTTACACCTCCAACCCCAGCTACAACTGCAGCTCCTATTCTCTGTTCACCATTTACTACATGATGTTCATATCCAAGATGGACTTCAGGACTTGAATTATCTGGACCCATTGGTAACACACCAGCAAAGCCTCCATCCTGTGAATTGTTGATAAAACGGTTTTGTCGTTCGGCGATCACCCGTATGTCCTCGATATGAGACCTCATATTCCGTACTTCCTGGTTTAATTCCTGAATGCTTCTGCTGGATGAGGCCAGCTGCTCCCTGAGCTCCTGGTTCTGCTGGTTTTGCCTCTGCAGTTGTTCAACATTCATCTGTGTCATGTCGATATGAGACCTCATATTCCGTACTTCTTGGTTTAATTCCTGAATCCTTCTGCTGGATGAGGCCAGCTGCTCCCTGAGCTCCTGGTTCTGCTGGTTTTCCCTCTGCAGTTGCTCCTGCTCTTCTTCTATGGCCTCCTCTGCCCGCCTGAAGATTTCATTGGTGTAATAGGACCCTCCGTTCTGCCTGATCATGTCATTGATCTTCCTCAGGAGCTGATGCACCTGGCCCTGGTTGCTCCGGTTGTTGAAGACGTGATAGCGGCCGCCACACATCTGAATGACGTCTTGCAGGTGTGTACTCCTTGAGATGAACTCTTCAATGTTTTGACTCCGCAGTTCGTCTCCGTGGGTAAACAGCACCATGGTGTAATCAGCCGCCGCTTCACCAAATGTGGTCTGAATAATACCCACCGTGTTCCTCTCCTCCTCTGTGAACCTGGTCAGTGACAGAACCATCAGGAAGGCATGAGGACCAGGAGAACAAAAGGACATGCACTGCCTGATGTTCCTCACCACCTGGTCTGTAGTGAACTGTGTGTCAAACAGACCTGGAGTGTCGACCACAGAAACCTGTTGCCCTCTAATGTTTCCACTGACTTTCTGACACTCGAGCGTCACAGACGAAGGCGACAGATCGGACTCAAAGGCGTCGCGACCCAGGATGGTGTTTCCTGATGCGCTCTTTCCAACACCAGTCCTCCCAACAAGAACGATCCTCAGCCCAGAGGACGCAGGGACGCCTCCAGGTACTGGAGACAAAATACAGGTGAGCTCTGTTCTGGTGCACACTAGAGGATTTTCAAATCTGAACTGATTTCAAAACATAGAAAGCACAGTTTAATATTTTAATAACAACACACCCCAGACGGTTCAGTCAGACTCTGGACCCTGGACTCCTGCAGACACCCTATTGAACCACAAGTTGAAGTGTTACTTTCAACTTTTACTTTTAATTAACAAACTTTTTGGCCCAGGTTTAGCTCCATATTGTAGCAGCACTGACGAGAAGAAAAGAAGCTTCTTAGTACAAAAAACAGCACAATCGTTCACTTTGTCGTACAAGAACCAAAACTGACCTGTGTGTCCGCCATAGACTGGTTTTTCATAGAACATTAGCCACACTAAATTCCAAAATGGCAGCCACTGTCACAGGCAACTACATTAGTTTAGTTTAGTTATGGTACTTCACTAATTAAGTCTAATATGCCTCTCACTAAGTCATAGGTTCAGCACATCAAATATGCAACACACCAGGCGGGATGCACATGGCGTTGGTATGTAATCCTGCTGTGGAGAGTCCTGCTGAATGGAAGGAGAGAGCTGGAACACGGTTTGGTCTGGATTAACAAAGTTGTCAACAGGGCCTCAAAGGGAGGCACACACTGCACCACCGTGCCATGCATTCATAGATTCTGTATATTTTAATCTGGTCCCAGCCTGTACTTTGTACTTTTCAACTACAGTGAACTCTTTCATTCAAAGAACTAGTACCTGTTTTATTCAAAGTGTTTTTCAATGGTCCTGACAGTATCAAATAGTTTGAAATTCACTCATTATTTCACATTTAATTTAATCCAAAGACATTTGCATTACATTACAACTTTGTAGGTTTTACTGTATTCAGCAGGTTTTAAAATGTCTAAATGTATGAAACAATGTCAATACAATATAACTTTTACAACAATGTCATAAACGTTGGAAAATCCAAGTCAAAAGATATTCCAAAAAATCCAAAAATCTGACCACCGTCTTGAAAAATGAATTTGAATTTTTTTTTTCAAGACGGTGGAGTATAAGTAATGTTCATGCCAAATGAGATACTTGTATGACAAAGTGAAGGATTTTTCAGAAATCACTATCTGGGTTCATCTGGTTTTGGAGGGAACACGTGTGAGTCCACGTGGTCCAGCATCTAGCTCTGTCTCATCACAGTGACATTTTCAGATACAGTGAAACAGTTTGAGGTTTGTTTTAACTGCTTTTTTTTAACCTGAATTATGTTACTGTGTTTGAGACGCTCAGGTAACGATATGTTCAAAGGTCCTGAAGATTCAGGTCAGATCATGATTAACCTCCAGATCGTCATGCGATCTTTTGGACAGATCACCAGCCCTAGTAGTGCTCTCCTAACCCTAACCCTTTTGTTTTACTACAGAATTCATTTCATGTCAGACTTTATCAGCATTGTTACCTGTTGTTCTACTGCGTCTGGAAGCTGAAGAAGTCCTCCCACGTCCACGTCCACGTCCACGTCCACGTCCACGTCCA
>JAPQRN010000008.1:2721504-2733268 GCA_037367275.1 Coranthus polyacanthus | reverse complement strand
GGGGTGGGGGAGCAGGGCAGGCCCGCAGTCTGACATCCATAGATACTGTACACAGCGGAGACACACCAGACTCCCTTCAAAAACCTGATCGTTCTGTAAAACACGACTTCTGCAAGTTAAAATCCGGACAGTAAACCGGTTTTAACATGTTTAACACATTAAAGAGGACGCAGGTTGTTATTCAGCAAACATACAACACATCAAACAACACGTATTCACACAGAGATTTAACTTTTAAACCTGTTCTAGTCGTTAATACAGCAGTATTCTCCCTCCGTGTCACAGCATACACTGAACGTGTAAGTACAGAAGTTGACATTTCTACCAGATTAGACTTAACATGTGGTCTTGATGCCGAATTCACCAACAGACTCGAGTAAGTTTTCTAAACATTCCACCTGGTGTGAAGTTATATGTAATTTTGAGTTATAATCAGTGGAACCGTAAAGGTGGAGATCTGTAAATGGAGGTTTGGTGTGACGTTCTCTGTGCTGCGTTACGAACAGCGCTGTTTTAACATATTTTATACATTACACAGGACACAGTATTTAGTTCGACATACATACAATTTATCAAGCAACACGCAATGACACCGGGACAGAACTTTTAAACCTGTTTTGGTTGTTATTTCAGTAGTATTGTACCACCGTGTTAGGACACAGGTGAACACACTGAACATGAGCAAAAGTTGACATTTCATCCAGAATAGACTCATTGTGTGATGTGTGTTGAAGCCGATTTTATCAGCAGACTCTAAAATATTTAATAAGCGTCATAACTGGTGTAAATGCGTATTTTCTCTCGAGTTATAATCAGCGGAACCGTAAAGTTTAACATTTATAAATGGAAGTTTGGTATGACGAGTACAGAAGTTGACATTTCTACCAGATTACTCTCGGTATGTTTTGCCTAATGACGCCGAATTTATCGGGAGACTCTGATAAATCTAATTAACATCAATTGGTTGGTGTGAAATTAAATTTAATCCTGAGTTATAGTCAGTTATAACGTAAATGTTGAGGGTTTGTAAATGGAGGTTTGGTGTGACGTTCTCTGAGCTGCGCTTACGAACAGCGCGCTTTGCTAACAGACACTTCAGTCATTTTAATAACTTTACCAGGTAGTTAGCGAGTTAACTAGTTACACACACACTCTGTATGTAACCTGCTAACTTTACAACACAACGCTGCTAACGTTAGCTTCAGCGGCTAGCTTATCCGACTGTTGCTTTCAGGTATCAGGGGTCAGGCTATTTACTGGAACTTTAATGACAGTAACAGTAATCAGGCTGAAATGCAACTTAAGCAATACCTGCTAAATGTCTGATTAAATGAATACAAGTGCGTTAATGTCAGGACTATCAGCTGCCTTGTCATCATCTCACACTCAGTGGTAAGTCTCACTGTGACCAGGCTTTAGACGGAGCCCAGCTGAGGCAACACGCCCAGAAACACATGTGATGTTCAGGGTTTAGTCAGATCCAGAAAGAGGAAGCAGCCTCTAAAAACCGAAAACAAAACTTAAACCTGAACCGTTAATAGTCACTGCATGTTACAACTAAAAACCACTCATATGTACATAAATAATCTTTTTTCTGTCTAATTAAAGCTTCAAAAGTCCCAGTTTTAAACCACTTTGAATTTTATCAAGAAGACATATAAATGACTTGCAAAATAATTTCTCTGAGGAACTGGTTAAAGTGGAGGTGTGAGCTAAAAACTGTAAATTAGAATTAGAAATTAAAATTCTATCAAACAGGTCTGTATCAGAATAAATGTGCAAGTTATTGAGAGAGTGAAGTGTGAGAGTGAAATTATCCAAATACAGTATGTTGTTTTATTTTCCAGGAGGTTTTTCCTTCTTTACTGAACCTGACGTCAGACTTTATTTCAGCCTCATATAAGTTACTGTAATGGTATTTGGTGGAAGTAACAAAAATTAAGTGATTAAAAACATGGAGGTGACGAAAATGCATTCGAATTGATAAGTCGAGCAGTAAAATAAAACATAAATAACAAATAGTGAAATATTATCAAGTGATTTGATGAATTTGAAGCTGATTTGATTAAAACGTTGGTGATGAAAACAGAGCCATGTTTTATTCATTTGTTCAAAAGACAAAGTTAATATTTGTCATTTCAGGAATGAGGCCTCAAGCGGGAGGAACAAAGAATATTAAAAAAAATGGAAGTGATGAAATACATGTAAATATTTTCTGTGTTGTGGAAGAAGTCGAGAATCGAGTTGGTTTGAATGAACAGAAATGTCTGATACATGTCAGTGTGTTTGGTGATGAACAGTCAGAGCAGAACAACATGATAAAACGGGGATAAATGTCAGAATAAATGAATTGCATTAATAATGTACAGCTTTATTAATGTGCTGTAAATCAGTCCTGATAGTTTAGAAACTTTCATGAGTTTTTATTTTTATTGAGTCTTTCATTTTAGTTTGAGTTAGTTTTATGAGTTTGTAAATCGTTTTTAAACATCTTTGTTTCAACATTTTCCCCTCTTGTTTGTTTTGAAAAAAATTTTTGTTTGTTTTAAATCTGACACTTTTTAAATGCTGTTTTTTTTCTTTCTGTCTTTTTTCATCTGTCATGTTTTTGATGTGTCTTTTTTAAATGTTGTTGTGCTGAAGCTGCAGATTACATTAAATCTATGCAAGTTTTGAATCGTTCATCTTCCCAGCTCTTATTTGTCACTGATCCGTGAATTCATTTGACTTATAGTCACTTATAGACATAGTCTTTATGTCTTATGCCCATGTGTATATCTATATATGTCTGTTTTTTGGGGGTTTTTTTTATGTATAATAACCCTGGTCCATATTAATGATGTGATGATGTCATGTGATCATCTTCCGTCTCCATAGCAACCATGGTGGGCGAACGCCGCAATGGGAACCTGCTGGTCCAGCTTGGCCCGCGACTGCAGGCGTATCCGGAGGAGCTGATACGCCAGCGCCGCACCCACGACGGTCAGACGGAGTACCTGATCCGCTGGTGCCTGGTCACCATCGATGATGGCTCCGCCTCTGTGGGTGGGGCCAGTGAGGCAGGTGGGGCAGGGGGTGGCAGCTCAGGCGTGGGCGCATCCGGCGGCTCGACGTCTGGGGAGACCAAACCGGAGAACATCCTGATGTGGATGTCGACGGAGGACGTTTATGCCAACTGCCCCACACTGCTGGGCAAGAGGAAGGCGGACGCTCAACGCCCGCTGCAGACAGAGCAGCGCAGGGGGGAGGTGGCTGACGGGGGACAGCTCCCCGCAGACGTCACCTTCGACGAGGTGGAGCTGTCCGACATGAAGGAGGACGTCAAGAACTTAGTGCGACGAGCCCGGAAGCAGATGGCAAAGAAGAGCGACTTCTCCATTAGCATCACACACACCATCCATGTGCTGAGCGCGTATGCCAGCATCGGGTCTCTGGTCGGGGTCTTCAAGGAGACCGGAGCCCTGAACCTGCTGATGGAGCTGCTCTGTAACAAGGAGACCCAGACCAGACGCAGCGCTGGGAAGATGCTCCGAGCACTGGCATCACATGACGCAGGTACCCACAATCCTCTGCATTATCCAATGAGAGTTTGGCGGGGGGGGGTTACAAAACTTTGCATTATGTGTCATTAAATGCATTTCCTTGCATATTTCATATTTCATGCACATTTAAAAATTTTGCATTAGAAAATATTTCTGGAAATGGAAAATTTGAAAAAACATCCTCAGTTTTGTAAAAAACATTTTACTTTCACTTGAGGTGATTTTTTTTTTTTTTTTTTTACCTTTTTCAAAAAGAGTAAATTGGGAAAAGGAAACATGTCCACACATCTGCATGGAAGAATCCTCATGAACAGTTTGATAGAATGTTGCAAAATTTAGCACAAATGTTCACTTAGACTTAGACTTCAGTTGCCAGAGGTCAGAGGTCACTAATTAAATAACTAATCTAAAAAAATAACCTCCTCCCACCAGAGATGCGAACCAAGGAGTCGAGGACCTGAAGGAATAGGCATTTTAATAAAATGAGACAAAATGAGACATCCTTTCCTCTGAACCTTCATTTTAAATAGACGTTGGATGATGTCGGACGTTTGATCACGCATTGGATCATTTTAAATAACTAATACAAGTTCAGACTGAGGAAAACTTTCATTTTTAAAGTCCTCGCCTGCCGTGGTTCATACAATCCAGACGTGTCATGTCTCCTTTAACACGTCAGGGGTCTGAATCGCTGAAAAGACTTCCGCAGAACTCCTCCAGCCTCCTTGGTCCTCGGTCCTCAATGTGCATTTTAGGATATTGAAACATCCTTCAAGATGGCGCGAAGAGAACGATTTCCGGGTCACATCAAGAAGTGTTTGACCTGCAGAAGATCAGTAATACAATATAATACAAGTTCTTTGTTTAGAGACAAACAGGGTTAAAGCTTTACTCATCCACAGGAAAAAATATTTATTAAAAATCAACCTCTGAGTTTTATTAATCGACATGAGATCATTCAAATTAAGATTGCTCTGAATCATAAGATCAGGCCTAGCAGAGTCTCCTAAACTGGACTGGACTCACCTGGACTGAACAACGATTCCATTAAGAGAAAATAAGGCTGTTTTTAAATTGTATCATTGTTATTGTTAAGAAACCAACAGATGAGCAGTGAAAACATGAGCTTTACTGATCACTAGATGTTGTAACTTTAACCAGATGGAATAAACTGAATAATATGTTGAATAAAAAGGCAGTTTGATGTCTTTCTAATCGATGAATCAGCTTCAGTATCTGTGACTTTAAAGATGTTGAATTATTGACGTCATTTCCTTTTAATGTCTCCTCTGGAGGTGCTGAGAGTTTATCCCATGAGTCATCGGGGCCTCATTGTAGATCCACACCTCGCAGACAGGAGGTCTCACTCTGACCCATGAAACAAACTCACTAAACTAAACTAAACTAAACATTTATTTATGTTTCTTTGTTCAAGTTAAAGTTTAACAAGATCAGCAGAAAAACTCACATCAAACATCATCACATTAAGAGAATATGACTGATATTATATTTTTTTTCTTCATCTCCTCAGTGAATATGTTTAATATTTTCATTACTGTTACACCACAGGTCTGTGACGCTGCACTCTGTTTAACTTCCTCCTCAACATGGTGAATGTGGAATGGTTGTCAGTGTGAATGAACTCATCCAATACTGACACTTTGACCTCTGACCCCTCAGTGTTTTTGTTCTTCATCGTCTGTGTTCATCAACATGTGGTTCTGGTTCAGACTGTCCATCAGGCCATGGTCTGGGTTTGTGTTTGGAGACAGTGTCAGAGTGAGACCTCGCTGTGTTTTACTCAAAGTGCTGTTTCATTGTGGTTTGAACAGAACAAGGTCGTATTTCATGAAGCAGGTTCACAGTATGTAGTGGTTAAACATCATAGTATGAACATGCACTGAAATCAGTAAAACATGATTCTACCATGAATAACCATGAAACTGTTAATTAACAAGAACCTTCAGTTCAGTCGTCACGTCATCATGTGTTCATGCAGTTTCTCAGTTACTGACACACCTACAGATTTTTATTAAGAGACGCCTGATAAGTAGAAACTGTAGAATTCAGTGACACTATATTTCAACTTCATAACTTTGTCCCAAAATGTTACGATTTCCATTTTAGTGTCTCTTATTTGTGCCACATAATAACCTTCTATTTCTTCTTCTGCAATTGTTATTTTCCTTCATCTTTTTTCTTTCTTATATTTCTCTATTTCTTCTTCTGTTGTTCTACTTCTTCCATTGTCGTCATTGTTGTGTTCCTTTTACTTGTTCTTTCAATAGTAATGTATCCAAATGTACAGCTTTGTCCACCTGTGATTTTCAGTATATGAGTTGAACCATCCTTTTGAACATCTCACGTTCTTAATTCATATGTTACTTGTTCAGAAATGTGTGGTTTGTTTTTTCATTCATTTAAATAGATTATTTCTTTATTACATGTGTGAATCAAACATTTCATGTGTCTGTGACTCACATTTCGTCGTCTTCTTGTGTGCAGGCAGTCGGGCGTACGTCCTCCTGTCTCTCAGTCAACAGGATGGCATCGAGCAGCACATGGACTTTGACAACCGTTACACGCTGCTGGAGCTGTTTGCAGAAACCACGTCGTCTGAAGAACACGGCATCTCCTTCGAAGGGATCCACCTGCCTCAGGTAAAAGCTCCGCCTCCTGGGTTTGACCTGTGGTGGTGACCCACATCTGTTAACTTAATAAGAGCTGCATTCACTGACACAAAAATTTACTCCTTAGGTTTTGAAATTTGGTATCAAATGACAAGAAAAAGCTTTTTACGATACTTAATAGTTTCTAAACAGTTCAGTTGGTGCCATATAAGTATTGAAGCTCTGTAACCAACTCTAGAAATGACACTTTTATCCCCCTGCTATATAATGCAAGGATATAGTGATCAGCATGTCTGTCTGTCGTCATCATTTGTTTCCGGACCATAACTGGAAAACAAAATCAGTATTTTTTCATCATATTTGCTACAGTTTATTGTCATGTGTTGAAGTGGTGCCTTTTGCTACATTGTGTTCTCTCTGTTTTATTCACCAGGCTGTTTGTCATTAAGGTTCTGGAGCAGAACTAGAAAACCATTTTCCATTAAAGTACTCATAAACTACTGCTGTCAATGAGAAAAAGCAAAGAAATGAAGCTAACATCAGTAACAAGTACCACTTTTTGATTTTGTGTGGGTTTGAAATCCTCTAATGGATCAAATTTTTTGTTTGTAATTTGGTTTTGAAACAGAAAAATCACACAACAAACAATGCCTGAATTCAACTTATTTTGCTCAAATCTCAAATGGAACAGAAGCGCTCACATTCTATTTTTTCTTTTTATCAGAAATGAGTAGTGACCCCGAAGTAAACGTTGCTGTGGAGAAACACTTACAATAACTTTTTTCATTTTTTTAAAATTCATTTTGATTTTGGATGCGAATACTGAAAACAAAAGAGGTGGGTTTTTTTGTCAGGTGTAAAGAGGGCAGTATATGGGAATATTTCAGTTAATCACACTTTTGTTTTTTAAACAGCTATATAAAACTGTAAATTCAGAAATCAGTGTTTCCTCTGGTTTGTTTGTTGTAATACAATTATCATATTTATTTCATTTTACATGTTAAGCCCTTTGTGACTCTTGTACTTGAAAGGTGCTCTATAAATACATTTTACGTCAGTATTATTTGCGGACGACACAAATTTATTCCTATCACACAAAAATGTAAATGATTTACAAAATCTCAATGAGGAAATTGTTAAAGTTGATACATGGTTTAAATGCAATAAATTATCTTTAAATATAAGCAAGACAAACTTTATTTTCTGCTCACATAGAAATCAAAATAATATTGTCCGTATTAAAATAAATGGGCAGGTTATTGAGAGAGTCAAGTCCACTAAATTCCTGGGGAACATATTGATTTAGTCTTAAATTTCAAGGTCATATTGATGAACTGGTGAAAAGATTGTCTAAATATGTTGGCTTATTTTTCAAGTTAAGGCTGTTTCATCCTTTTTCAGCTCTTTTAACATTGTATCAGACTTTATTGGAGCCTCATATAAATTACTGTAATGCCATTTGATGCATCACTTTTTCTAGTTATCTTGAGAAAATACAGATTTTACAGAAGAAAGTTATTCATGCTATCTCATGGCCCATGGTCAATGCTCCTACGGACCCTCTCTTCTACAGCTACAGCCTTCTGAAGCTCACTGAGTGTAACATCTTCCACAATGCTTGTATAGCATATACTGCACTGGCTCTGCACAGACTGTGTGAACGTATTCCAATTAGTGATCCTTCACACACATACAGGACTAGACAAAAGCATCTTATAAAAGGAAAAAAATTTAAACTTAAATGTATATGTATGTAATGTAAAATTCTCTCGAAATGTATGTTAAACGTTATGTTACTTCCTCTTATTGTCATTTACATTTGTTGTATATGTCTATAGCATCTTATCAAAATGATGGTATGACTAATGAACTAAAATGTGTCAGGACCATTTAGATTTAGATAGACCTTTAGCTCTTAGGTTTCTAGGTTTAGGACAGAGGGTCTAAGGACAGAGGGTGTTGTACCTTGTACGGACTGTAAAGCCCTTTGAGGCAAATCTTGATTTGTGATATTGGGCTATATAAATAAAATTGAATTGAATTGAAAATAGATCAGTAGTAGGTATTAAGCTTAGTTTTAGGAAAATCCTTACCTTTATTCTTAGGTTTTCAGTTATAATTTTTTTCTAAACCTAGATGTGTAACTGTAATTTTACTTGGTATCTGAGCCCCTATTTTTAAGCTCTAGATGGCTTCTCAGGGTGTCCAATTTCACAAATCTTTCTTAATTTTATCATTGATTTTGTATTTAAATTTGTTTGTGAATTAAACTGTGATTGATACATTTAATGAAACCATTTTTGATTCATGTTTTGTCATGTAGACAGAAGAAATGGATTAAAATGGTTAAAAACATAGATATGAATGTTTTCTGTGTGTGACTCGGCCTCAGGTGTAACCGTGTGTTTTTCCTCTTCAGATTCCAGGGAAGTTGCTGTTTTCTCTGGTCAAACGTTACCTGTGCGTCACGTCTCTCATGGACAAACTGAACACAGCGGGGGCGGAGCCTAGCTCTGACAGACAGGATGCCAGCCCCTCCCCTGCCTCGTCTAGCTCCGCCCACCAAGCTGAGCACCTGCGCGTCCAGCGAGAGTTTGACTTCACTATGGCCATGGCCAACCTGATCTCGGAGCTGGTCCGGGTCATGGGCTGGGACCGGAACCGCCAGCCGCCTGACGGCTCCGCCCCCCGTCCAGGAGGGGGCGTGGTCTGTGCAGAGGAGCAGGGTGAGGAAGCTCCGCCCCCTCTCCTCAGGTCCATCTTCCAGCCTCGGTTCTGCGCCTCGCCGGTAGCTTTCCCCGCTACCTGTGTGACGGCCCCTCCTGCCACCACACCGGCCAAGAAGAAGAGCGGGAACAGCTTCAAAACGAGCTCGGACTTCGCCAGCCGCTCCGCCTACGTGGAGTACGTCCAGGACAACCTGAAGAGTGGCATGACGGTCCGCATGTTGGAGGACTACGAGGAGGTGAGCGCCGGAGATGAAGGAGAGTTCCGCTACAGCAACGACGGGTCGCCACCTGTACAGGTGAGAAATAGAAGACGCCACATGGTTCACCTGTGGTAACTCTGACCTGGTGGAAGCACCAAGGATGTACAAGATAAACACACTCCTTTTAATGATAATAACCTCAGTGTGAACAGCAGGTCATGGTCTGTGATTGGCTACTCACCTGTTCACCTGTCTGTTTGTATGTGGTCTCCAGGTGTACTGGAACTCCCTGTCCAGGACCTACTGGGTCCACTGGCACATGGTGGAGATCCTGGGCAGTGGCAGCAGCAGCCAGGCCAAAGAGAAGGAGACGCAGGAGAAGGCCTCCTCTCTGACCGAAACACTGAGACTCACTGCAGGTAACGTCATGTACACCTGACACCTGTCTCATACATAGAGTTTTAAAACCACCATGATAAACACTGAACACATGAAAGACACTTTCACACTTAAGTCACTTTTTTAACTGGGTCTTTCAGTAGGTTTGTGTCTTTTTCATTCATTCAACCTTTTATTTAAATCTCGAGTAGTCTGATTTTTTTTGTCTTACTTTAATTTGTGACAAGTGTATCAATGACAGATATTGATATTATAAGAAAGTAATGGTAGACTTGACTAATGTGATTTTATGTCTTGTGGCACTGTATTGATTCCATCATTTTGATTGCCTTATGACTTATGATTGACTTATGTAAAACCTGTGTCCACATCTGAACTCATCCTCTCATTGTGTCTCAGTGAGTCAGATGTTCTTCACGAAGCCTCCTGGCGGTCTGTATTCGTTACCGTACCTGTCGGAGGGCGTTCAAGTGGAGGCAGCAGCTCTGAGTCGGGCCGAGTGGTGGGAGATTCTTTTCTTCATCAAGAAACTAGAGCCAAAGCAGCAGCAGGAGGTCAACGCCATCCTGCTGCAGAGTCTTGATGACCAGGTAGGACAGAACACCGACAAACACAGCATACTGAGAAACCAAGGCTCTAAACCTGTGTGTGTCCTGCAGGAGGCTGATCTGGATGACTCGGCTCTGATTGGCCTGTCTGTCCCCGGAGACGTGGCGAAGAAGCTGCTGCATTACCTGAAGCAGAAGCTGCCATCGTCGTGTCTCAGTGACCTGCTGTGTTCACATGCCTTCACCAAACACTACCTGAAGAGAGGAGGAGGAAGTCTGGACGACGAAGAGCTGCTGGGTGAGAAGGACTCATTCATTAACTGTCTGATTAGAGGACACAGGACACAAAAGAGAACACAAGACAAAAACAACATATATGATAAAAGATGAAAACAACGCAAAAGACACAACAAGACAAAAACAACACGAAAGATACAATAAGATGAAAATGATGGAAAAGAGAAGATGAAAATGAAATCATTGGATTTGAAGTCCACCGTTGGACATAGAGTCCACCATTAGACATAGTTGGACGTAGAGTCCATCAGTAGACCTCCAGACTGAAGTGCTAATCACCTGATGAGTCTGTCTTTGTTTGCAGCTGAGAGCTCCTTGACATCGTCCAGTCTTGGAGGAGGAGCAGGAGGACAGAGCACCTCCTCTTCATCCTCAGCCTCCTCCTCCTCAGCGATGGGCTCCGTCTCTAAGAAAGCCAAGAAGGAGCTTCCAGCCGACTCAGAGACGGAGAGCGAGCTGCCTTCAGAGGATGATAGCAAGTACCCCGACGACCTGGACGACAAGATGAAAGGTGGGACGGGAGGCATTATGCACCATCATTGACCATTATCGGCCGTTTTTTATCGTCACTGTGTCATTATGGGTTGTTGCGCCACAGGTGCATTGACCAATCAAAGCAGATGTAAATGGAAAAACATGTAGCACTCCGTTAACGGTCTATTCTGTTATTTTATTTGTGCAGTGTCTGTTTTGTAGATCTGTCTCCAATGCAGTTAATCAGGCTGATGAATAGATCCATCGCTGATTTTCACTAAAGCTCTGAAGGTTTAAAAGTATGTTTTCAGGACTGAACTGGTTGAGCAGATGAGGAGTGTGTTTAAGTGAATTTGACCGATTAACCTTTATGTTATGTGACTCATGTCTGTTTCTGTCAGACTCCTCCTCTTCTGCTCTGAAATAACTTTCTAAAGAAAACCAGTGACTCATACAAAACCACAGAGCCTCTCAAATAATTTCAGGTTTAGTCAGCCTGCATTTCAAAGCTGAACAGGGCATCGTTTTCACTCATGTCCATCTGAGTGAAGATCTGAACCCTTTAGTTTTTCCTCCATCTGGCTGATGAATTAACAAAGTGATCTCTGTACTTAGTGGAGGAACCGTGATGTCTCCCATTAGTTTCTGAACTGTTGCTTTGAAACCAGTAGTTTGTGTTTTGGGTTTTTGGAGCCAAAAGTGATCATATTTGGACAAAAGGGGTGGAGCTATGGGAGCGCGACAGGTCATGGATGAGCTAATGCTAAAAGCTAACTTACTGACTCAGTAAAACTGTAAACTTCTTCAAATATTGTGTAACAACGTTACGAGGACCGAGGACCTGAAGCAACAGGCATTTAAATAAAATGAGACATGGTTTCCTCTGAGTCGTCATTTTGAATAGACATGGGTTATATAAGACGTGTGTTGCATCATCTCTGTGTT
>JAPQRN010000008.1:2691478-2719208 GCA_037367275.1 Coranthus polyacanthus | reverse complement strand
GGACCGGGTCCTGAAGCTGCCTGGTGCTTTGTCCTTCAGGGACCGGGTCCTGAAGCTGCCTGGTGCTTTGTCCTTCAGGGACCGGGTCCTGAAGCTGCCTGGTGCTTTGTCCTTCAGGGACCGGGTCCTGAAGCTGCCGGTGCTTTGTCCTTCAGGGACCGGGTCCTGAAGCTGCCAGTGCTTTGTCTTTCAGGGACCGGGTCCTCAAGCTGCTGGTGGAGCTGTTGTCATCATCCTCTAAGGACCTGGTCTTGGGGACTCTGAGACTCACTCACCTGCTGATGCTGAAGTATGAGTGGAGGGTGTCGTTCGCCACAGAGGGCGGAGTCAAAGCGGTCCTGTCATGTATGCAGGAGTTCTCAACCTTTGTACACGTTCAGCAGCTGGCGCTGGCGGTGAGAGGCACATACATATGTACATATATTAACATGCATAGTAAATATGTATGTTCAACACTTGTTCGTGTGATGTCATGTCTTTATAGAAACGGCACTTATATAAATAAATAAAGTTTTATTTATATGAAATGCTGGATATAAAAGTGGAAGAAAGGTCCTTGTTGTGTGTAAATACTGGCTGTAAATGCAGAAGTCAGGTCTCAGATGAGTTTCTTTTTCCAGACTCTGAAGGTGATCACCGGAGCCAGTAAACATGACCTCCGCAGTGTCGGCAGCAGCCTCCCTCTGTCTGAGTCTGGGACTCAGATGATGTTGGAGATCTTCGCCAGCATTGGGTCGGCCACGCCCGAAGGCTCCAAAGGGCTGCTGGGAGCGATTCCTAATGCTATCGACCTCATGCTGAAAACCAAAGGGTAAAGACAGATAAAACTGCATTATTATTAATTATCCATCCAGAGTCACGTCCCCTGCCTCTTCTCTATATCCCTCTCTGTACATATCTATACATCTCCCTCTGACCTCTCTTGTGTTCCAGCTGCCTGCTGTCAGTGCGTAACGGCCTCCTCGTCATCATCATGCTGATCTCCAGTCATAAGAGTCTGGCTGAACAACTGGTGGCCTGTGACGTCACCTCGGTCCTCAAGAAGTGTCTAAGTCTGTCCAGAGCTGAGACCATGTTGGCCATCATCGCCCTGAACCACATCTCTATGGTCCACAAACTGGAGAGCAAAGGTACCAGAACCACATAGACCTGAATACACATAGGCCATGATCACGCTGCAGGCCCAAGTGACCCAAATCCAATTTATTTAGCCTATATGTGACTCATGTATGATTTGTTCTTGGCAATGTGAACAGCACAAATCACATTGAATCTGATATTTTCAAATCCAATTTGGGTGGATCAAGAGGAGACAGTTGAGGTGGCTCGGGTACCTAGTTAGGATGCCTCTTGGACGCCTGCCTGGGGAGGTGTTCTGGGCATGTCCCACCGGGAGGAGGACCTGGGGCAGACCCAGGAGACGCTGGAGGGATTATATCTCTGAGCTGGCCTGGGAACGCCTCAGTGTCCCCCCGGAGGAGCTGGAGGAGGTGGACGGGGAGAGGGAAGTCTGGGCTTCTCTGCTAAGGCTTCTGCCCCCACGACCCAGACCTAGATAAGTGGTAGGATGGATAGATGGAATTTGGGTCACTTCCAGGTCGGATTTTTTGCAATGCAACTTGAGTTTGAATTGTCATATTGGAATTCATGTGACTTTTACGTCACTCTAGGTCGACATTCATGCATGGTTTACTGTCTTTCAGCACTACGGCAGCTCCATGGTCATAATTCTTATTTTAAAAAATACATATGAGCATGTTAACATAATTGCATTCACATATTTTAAACTTGTCCTTTCCAGCTGTGTAGATTTTTTTTATACACTGCTTGTACGGGACGTTATATCCAACCATGGGGTCTGTTGGATGTGTGTTGGATTGTACACTTATGATTTTTGTTCATGTGACCCTTTATGCAAAATAATTTTGGTGGCATTGATTATTACTTACTTACGTTTTGTAATGGTAACTTTTGATCTCCAATTTCTGTAAATATTATGCGTCAGTTGTTACTGTTCCTGTGGTGCTCAAATGCACATATTTGAATACTTTTTTCAACAAGTATATTGCAACAAGACATGGTCAAGGTAATGGTTTTTGTATTGGGTTTATAGGGCATTTAAATATTTTGAGAACCTATTGGTGCCTATACACTGATTACTAGCACTAATAATGTGAGGTAAGAGATTATTTCATATTAGAACTGCTGATCAACTAGTCCCTACAGAATGACGGAATGCCACCCTTTACGGTTGTAATTGTCTTGTAATTGGCTGTCTTCAGGGGCAATGACAGGAATGTGAGTAACATTAGTTGCCTCGGTGCACTGTGCGAAACCCCACCTGGTCCTGAAGCCTCTGATGACTTCCTGGAGGTCATCTCCTCGAGGGAGCTTAATGTACTCTGGCATCAGGACGTGGCGCACCACCTTGCAAAATTTGTGAACAGTGGCAGTAATCTGCCCCCGTTACCAGCCTATACAGGCCGCATCCAACGCGCTCTTTCAGGGAAATGGGTTGTCTGAACCATGTTTGTTATTGTTCTTTTGCGCATGCGAGTCAGTTCAGGGATGTCAACAGTTTATACTAGAATCTGATAAAGGCCACATTTTGAAAATAAATGCTAACTGTCAAACACAAACATTGGATCTGAGCAGTAAATCCACATAGGTTGTTTGCAACCACATGATTCTGGTGACAAGAAGTCAATAGCAGAATGGAGGAGATATAGTAAACCCTGAATTGTGCTAGTTTAAACAATATTACAGAAAAAATTATCAACAGAAAATCACGGCATATGTTGGACGTGATTCTTACGTTATGAAGAGGAGCCGTTTTTCAACTGAACTAAAAAGTTTTTCCTGTTAATGAGGCAGAAAGTAGCAGCTACTGCAGATGACAAATGACAGCTGTGGATTAATTTAACAAACAACACTGCAGTGGCTCAACATTAACATTATGCTTGTTAGCTTAACATTAGTGGATTAACGTCTCTCACAGGACTGGGGAAATGTCACCAAAGACGTGGATCACTGTGGGTAAGTTACAGAATGTTTAGTGTATATGTAAACCTGGGACAGAATCATTGAAATGCTGTGTAAATACTTCATGTATAGGGATTAGTTCACTTGCAGTGTTCATTATAGGTCTTGCTGCACATTGGGTGCTATGTGGATTGGGCATCAGCTGAAGGCGGGGGCCTTGGTGGTCCAATCCCCGGTTACCAAAACTGGCCATTGGGACATGGAACGTCACCTCTCTTGCAGGGAAGGAGCCTGAACTGGTGCGGGAGGTTGAGAGGTACTAGCTAGATATAGTCGGGCTCACCTCCACACACAGTTTGAGCTCTGGAACCAATTTCCTTGAGAGGGGCTGGGCAGGTGTGAGTCTACTTGTTGCTCCCTGGCTTGGCGCCTGTACATTGGAGTTTTCCTTGGTGGGTGAGAGGGTTGCTTCCCTGCGCCCTCAGACCGGGCTCTGACTGTTGCCTGCGCTTAAATGCCAAATGGCAGTTTGGAGTATCTGAGCTTCTTGGAGTCCCTGGTGAGGCGCTGGAAGGCGCCCCGACCAGGGACTGCATTGTTCTACCCACTTCAATGCTCACGTCGACAATGACAGTGCGACCTGGAGGGGAGTGATTGGGAGGAACAGCCTGCCCGATGTGATCCCGAGTGGTGTTTTGTTATTGGCCTTATGTGCAAGCCACAGTTTGTCCATAACAAACACCATGTTCGAACATAAGGGTAAGTGCACGTGGCACCAGGACAGCCTAAGCTGTAGGTCGATGATCAACTTTGTAGTCATTTCATCAGACTTATGGCTATATGTTTTGGACACTCTGGTGAAGAGAGGCACAGAGCTGTCAACTGATCATGACCTGGATACGATGGCAGAGGAGGAAGCTGGACAGACTCAGAATGTCTGGCAGAGACTCCTATCCAGGAGATCTTTAACTCCCACCTCTGGTAGAGCTTCAACCATGTCCCGAGGGAGGCTGGGGACATTGAGTCCGAATGGACCGTGTTGAGCAGCATGGAGCTGTGGACGCAATGTTGTTGGTGCCTGTCGTGGTGGCAATCCTTGAACCCAGTGGTGGACACTGGCAGTAAAGGATGCCGTCAGGCTGAAGTAGTCCTAGCTTGGTTGGCTTGTTGGACTCCATGCCCTGCTGACCTCAAATGTCAACGTTGTCAGACGGGGAAAGGAATACTTCAAGCATCTCCTCAACCCCACTGATACACCTTTTGTAGAGGAAGCAGAGACCGGGGACTCACACTAGGACTTGCTCATCACTGTGGCTGAGGTCTCTGAGGTAGTTGGGAAACTCCTCCGTGGCCGGGCTCTAGGGGTGGTTGAGATCCACCCTGAGTTCCTTAAGGCTCTGGATGGTATGGGGCTGTCTTGGTTGACACGCCTTCTCAACATCACAATGAGGTTAAGAAGGGGGACCAGGTGTGTTCCAACTACAGGGGAATTACACTCCTCAGTCTCCCAGGGAAGGTCTGTGTCAGGGTACTGGAGAGGAGAGTTCGGCTGATAGTTGAACCTTAGTTTCAGGAGGAACAATGCAGATATGGTCCTGGTCGTGGAACACTGCACCAGCTCTTTACCATTTACAGGGTGCTGGAGGGTGCATGGGAGTTTGCCCATCCAGTCCACATGTGCATTGTGGACTTGGAGAAGGCAGTCGACCGTGTCCCTTGTCATGTCCTGTGGGGGGTGCTTGGGAGTATGGGGTCCATGGGCCGCTGCTACAGGCCATTCAGTCCCTGTACGACCGGAATCAGAGCTTGGATCGCATTGCTGGCAGTAAGTCAGACTAAAGTAAGAGAGTAAAGGTATTTATATATAATAAACACTGTTTAAACACTGTCTGAGGATCTGATAACCCCAGCATGAAAAAATAAATAAATGTATGAATTAATGAGTTAATCCACTTTGGACACACATTTTCCCAGGCCATTAAGTCATGACCCACTTTTACAGAATTCAAACCAAATTTATCCCCCTAAAAATATCAGGATTATTGTTTTAAACAAAATGTAGGTTTTACATTTTAATTTCAGCATTCAGAGCACATGACTCTAATAATAAACTGAACATCACAACTGCTGATTCTGATGAATATGAATATGAATCAAATTAATGTTACAACTGCGCCACAATAAACCCTATTAAACTGACTGTTTTCACTCCACAAACGTGGAAGTTTTGATTCTTAATCATGTGTCAGTTTCTCTTGTGTGAACTCTGCACTTTTGTGCTTTGAGCTTTAATCCATGAGCTTTAGTTTGAGCTTTAGTCCTGCCTGGGAACGGTAGTGTAAACATATCCTGTTGCCAACAGCAGACAGACTACTTTATGTCTTTCACGCACACGTAAGCATTTAGATGTTTTTCCCACACACTCTGTGTTCCAGCAGGTGAGGACGCTGGAGTTAATCAGTCACGTTGTCCTGTACATTAATATAATAATTATATAATTAGACATTATTGTTTAGTTAGTTAGTCATCTAATGATATGTCTTTGTCTTTTTCATTCCTGCTGATATTTTTACTTTACTACTTTTAATGTGACACAGTTAACAGCTCTTAGCCTGTGTGGTATGGGTATGTTAACATGTATGTTAACGTGTGTGTGTTCAGAGAGCCGTGAGCAGCTGGACTTTAAGGACACAGAGCTGCAGATGTTGGTGGTGAGTCTGAAGGAGCTGACGGCCACAAAAGAGGTGATTCAGACTCTGGAACAACTGATATGTGACGACACCTCACAGCTGGAAGACGAACGCACGCAGGTAAGGCACACCTGAACACGTCACGAGTAAGGCACGCACACCTGAACACATGGTACCTGTTTGAGTGTGTGTCCAGTCATTAAATACTGACCGCTTTCTGATCAGGTGACTCACAGTCGGGACACGTACCAGGACCTGGTTCGTCTGATGGAGCAGCACCGAGCTGACCGGGCTGTCCAGCTCTCCATACTCAGGTACCACTCACCTCAGATTATGATGATGATGATGATGATGATGATGATGATGATGAAGATGATTTTGACACCAGTTTCCAGTCCAACATGGTGGAGGTGTAGCTCTGCTGATACACACTGACCATGAGCCATGGACAAACTATTCACTTCTTATTAATATAAGTTGTTTGACAGTAGCAAAGAATGCAGACACAGAAATATGAGGAAAAAGACCAAACTGTGGTGCTTTTTGAGAAACGCTTTCAGTCCAAAATGATAGAAAAGTAGCTCTGTCACAATGGAATATTCAATTATCTTTAAGTTCTCAGTATAAGTTGTATGTCTCCTGGTAAGTTGTTTTGTCCTGCAGGATCCTGAACAAGTTCCTGGATAACTACCAGGAGGATGTCCTGCCGTGGCATGAGAGCATTGAGCCCTGTCTGTCCTCCATGACGGCCTTCATCAATGACAGAGAGGTGACTGGTTATGGTTGCTGTTTTTTAAATCCTCTGAGTTAAGTTCTCTGGTTTCAGTCTCGTTGTCGTCCCCTGATCTGTCCTGATGTGTCTTCAGGTGGTCCAGCTGTTCATCGGGTTCCTGTACCGGTTGGCGTCTCTGAATAAGGACTATGCGGTGGTGATGTGTCGTTTGGGAACCAAAGAGGCTCTGCTCAAAGCACTGGACAAACACAGCAGCAGCCTCCTGTTGGTGACGGAACTCAGAGACCTGATCACCGACTGTGAGAAATACGCCAGCCTCTACAAGAAGATGACCACCAGTGTACTGGCAGGATGCATTCAGGTACAGCTGGTTACAGACGGGATGCATTCAGGTACGACCCGTTACAGACGGGATGCATTCAGGTACGAACCATTACAGACGGGGTGCATTCAGGTACGACCCGTTACAGGCGGGATGCATTCAGGTACACGTTCGTTATAGAGTAGGATGCATGCAGTCTGTTTTGTTGTTATCCCATTTTATGTATCATACAAATGACACTTCTGTTCTGTCTTTATAGCAGAATGAAGACAATTGTGCAAAAGGAGTGCAGTTAGCTGATGATGTTAGTTATGGTTTAGTAGAGTTGTACATGTCATATGTTTCCTGTTTTCAGATGGTGTTGGGTCAGATTGAGGAGCATCGCCGCAGCCATCAGCCAATCAACATCCCTTTCTTTGATGTGTTTTTGAGGAATCTGTGCCAGGGTCTGTAGAATATTCCCATTCATAAAAATATCAGTAAGCAGAGTGTGTTTACCTGTGACTGGTGTGACTGGTCTAACTGGTGGTGTAACTGGTGGTGTGTTCAGGGTCCAGTGTGGAGCTGAAGGAGGATAAGTGCTGGGAGAAAGTGGAGGTTTCCTCCAATCACCATCGAGCGAACAAACTAACCGATAAGAATCCCAAATCGTACTGGGAGTCCAATGGCTGCACCGGGTCGCACTTCATCAACATCTACATGCACAAAGGAGTGGTCATCAGGTACGGCAGCCTGAGAGGGACAGACTAGCAGAGGATGGTACAGTTGATGTCACAGGCTGCACGCGTCTGATTGGTCGGTTCTTTGTTTTGTTTTACAGGCAGCTGGCCATCTTGGTGGCCAGTGAGGACTCAAGCTACATGCCAGCCCGTATCCTGGTTCTGGGAGGAGACGACCCGTCCAACATCAACACCGAACTCAACACGGTGCGTCTGATACTCATCCTTCGACGTGCGTCTGATGCTGATCCTTCAATGTGCGTCTGATACTTGCCCTTCGACGTGCGTCTGATCCTCATCCTTCGACGTGCGTCTGATCCTCATCTTTCGACGTGCGTCTGATGCTGATCCTCATCTTTCGACGTGCGTCTGATCCTCATCTTTCGACGTGCGTCTGATCCTCATCTTTCGACGTGCGTCTGATCCTCACCTTTCGACGTGCGTCTGATCCTCATCTTTCGACGTGCGTCTGATCCTCATCTTTCGACGTGCGTCTGATGCTGATCCTCATCTTTCGACGTGTGTCTGATGCTGATCCTCATCTTTCGACGTGCGTCTGATCGTCATCTTTTGACGTGCGTCTGATCCTCATCCTTCGACGTGCGTCTGATCCTTGCCCTTCGACGTGCGTCTGATGCTGATACTCGTCCTTCGACATGCGTTTTATGCTTATTTTCTTTCTTATTTTCTGTCTCTCTCTTTTTACCTGTTTATCTGTGTGTGCAGGTGAATGTGACTCCATCAGCCAGTCGTGTGGTTCTTCTGGAGAACATGACCCGGTTCTGGTCAATCATCCAGATCAGGATCAAGAGGTGTCAGCAGGTCTGTGAGCTCAGCTCTGTATCTGTCAGGTGTCTGTTTACTTGTCACCTGTCCTCTGACTCCACCCCCTTTCTCTAACAGGGTGGGATTGACACCCGAGTCCACGGCTTTGAGGTCCTGGGACCTAAACCGACGTTCTGGCCGGTGTTTAAGGAGCAGCTTTGTTGTCGGACCTACCTGTTCTACAGCACAAAGGCCCACACCTGGTGTCAGGAAGTGATGGAAGACAAGACGCAGTTGCTGCAGCTGTTCAACAAGTAAAATGAGACTGTTAATACTGCTGTAAAAAGCTGTCATCTTTGATTTAATTTTAAATGACCACTGTGAGCAGTTCTAAATCCAGTACATCTGTGTATTTTCAGACTGAACAGTGCCCTCAGACATGAGCAGATGTTTGCAGATCGTTTCCTTCCAGATGCTGAAGCAGCTGAAGCTCTGGGTCGAACCTGCTGGGAGGCTCTGATTACACCCATAGTACACAGCATCACACTCTCAGGTATACAGTATATATGTATGTGTATGTAAACATACATGTGGTAAATGTTCTTATCACTAACTACTAAACCTCTTCATACATCACAGTTACCTACTGTCAAGACATGGACATTTCCAACCCTGACACATTCAAACACACATGTAAACTGGTTTCTTCTGTTTCTTCCCAGAATCCTCAGCGTGCAGCCCTCTGTCGTGGCTGCTCAGTGAGTATCTGGACAATGCAGAGTCAGCTCGTCGATGCAAGAGCCGGGCGGCCATCTTTAACTCCAGAGTCCGACGCCTCACACATCTGCTGGTCCACGTGGACACGAGTCGAACGGATGGAGAGGAGCTCAGACCACCTGTCAAATCCAGTGAGTATGATGATATTAATCTGTTACTGATCTGTGATCAGTGGAATCAGCTTCAAAATAAAAGCACCTGGGCTTCACTCTCAGTTCTGGACTTTTATTTTGAAATAGAGAAGAAACACATCTCACATTAATAACGGTGTTTCGTAGGGATCAACTATGTTTGGTTTTTCAGAGCTGATACTGGTTCATTAATTAGTAATCAATGAGGGCAATAACTGATATTTGGAACCAATATATATTAGATGTAAAAATGATCATCTTTTAGAATAAAGACTCTCAAATAAAATATAGTTTAATAATATTTCAGCTGTATTTACTCTCAGTTTTCACATTGAACTGGAGAAATAATAAGCATTAGTGAATAAATAAATGTTCTATCATTTCAGGATTGATTGAGGCTGTTACTGGTGATGTGAACCAATCAGATAGCACTGTGGGCACTGTCATTTGTTTTAATGGATAAAAAAATACATATAATTATAAAAATGTGAATATCAGACCTGATAATCAGTCTATTCATAGTGTTTCCTCACCTATTTATTGTGATTTAAAATTCAACAGTGTGAATGATGTGAATGTACAGTCAAGTGTTTATTATTATTATTATTTTGTCTCCAGAAGGACTCAACAGAAGCAAAGAGCTGAAGAGTAAGTAACAGCTGAGTGCAGCTGTTTGTTTACACTCTGCTCTCTGCATTTCACCTCCAAATGAGGACAGGAAGTTGCATGGCGCCCCCTGGTGTCTGAAAAGTAAATCTAAAAAGCCCAGAGCAGCTGATTGGAGTGTGGTTCAGCAAGGGGCGCCAGTCGCTTCCTGCTCCTTGTTGACATTCAGCTTCAAAAAACTGAAGCCATCAGGACGTCACCATCTTTTTCTTTCAGTTTGGGCTGCTTTTATTTTGACGGCAGACTTCCTGTTCCCATTTTCTTCTTGTGACTGATTTGATTTCTTTTCAGATGGAAAAGGACAGAGCAGAGACTCGCTTCATCTTTATGTTTTTTCTCTTTTTTTTTTCTTTTTTTGGCTGCTGTTTCATTTTGATTGTATTTTTTTTTTCATTTTTCTGATTCACTTAAAAAAGATGAACTTCATTCAGGAAATCGAGCGTTCTTAAATTTGTCTTCCAGACGGTAAGGAGAGTAAAAACAAAGATACCACTGTGGCCTCTTCCTCATCCTCCTCCTCCACAGCCAAACCCAAAGTGAAGAGCAGCAGCAGCATCGCAGGCATCGCCCTCTGCTGGCAGGGAGTGGTACAGCGGCAGGTGAGGCAATAAACCCACAGGAAATTATAAAACTACCGGAAATGCCAACATTCACCAAAGTAGACATTGTTTAAAACCAAAGTATTGAGTTCACAAAGTATTTAATATTGAATATACCATGACTTCTGTAACATTTAAACCCTCAGTTTACCCTGTAAATGGTCTTGAAAGTTTAATTATCTGTGATCTGTAACACTGACCCATCCCCCTCAGGTGAAGAAGTTTCTGGAGTCCAGCTGCACTCTGCCGGACTTCGTGGAGTGCTATCGGACTCTGTACCTGAGACTGAAGAACGCCATGGAGGAGCTGTTTGGACAGCAGACCGCCTTTGTCCTTGCACTGCGACACGGGTTCTCTGCTGCACTGCTGCAGCTGTCCATCCTCAGAGCCATGCACGTAAGTCTGGTTTAACTCAGGATTAACTAAACCCTCCATCCTCAAAGCCATGCACTTAATCTGGTTTGACTCAGGATTAACTGTTACTGCGTGTTTGTAAACTCAGGTTTAGTTGTTTCTCTGCTGACGCCGTGTGTCGTTGCAGGTGAGTGAGCGTTTTGCTCAGTACATTGATAAGATGATCCAGTCGAGCGGCGCTCCATCCGGCAGCGTGGAGACTCTGGAGCGTCTGCAGCAGTTTCTGGAGCCAATGCTCTTTTTGTCCGGATTAGAGCTCGCCAACACCTTTGAACACTTTTACAGGTTTGAACACGCTGTCCAGGAACACACTGTCAGAGGCGTCAGATGTGAAAAGAGATGGATTAACCCCTGGTTCTATCTCATCAGGTACTACCTGGGCGACCGGCTGCTGGCTCAGGGGAACATCTGGCTGGAGAGCGCCGTCATCGACCAGATCGGCAGCTGCTTTCCGAGTCGCTTCCCTCAACAGATGTTGAAGAACCTGAGCGAATCGACTGAGCTGCAGCAGGAGTTTCATCTGTACCGACTACAGCAGCTGGACCGACACCTGCAGGAGCACGACCAGGTCACAAATAACCCACAAAACTCCTCAGACTTATCAAGTATCATGTAATATTTGTTTAACACTTTCCTTAAAGGTTCAGTGTGTGATATTTACTGAGCTTTGTGTTTTTTTTTAACTGTTGTTTGTTGGAATCTCCTTTAGTTTTGTCCCACATAGTTTGGTTGTAATCCGGTCCGGTCCGGACAGCTGTGAGAGTGAGTCAGTTTCTCCTGTGTGTGTTGCCATAGATGATGGAGGAGGAGTGGACGGAGTCGGAGGAGGAGGCCGAGGTCCAGGTTCTGGTTCTGTCTCCTCGCTGCTGGACCGTCTCCTCGCTCTGCTTCCTGGAAGAACCCACCAAACACTTCCCAGCAGAACTTTGCTCCTACCTAAACCAGTTCACCCAGTTCTACACTCACAGTCAGTACCACAACTCCCAGCATGCATTTCAGCAGCAAACGTCCAGTCTCAGAGCTTTGACTCCTCCTATCCAGTAACCATCAATACCAGTTCAGCCATGAGGAGGAGCAGAGTTCGGTTTGGATGTTTTCATAATCTGTGTGTTGATGAGCGTTCATATGTGTTCCAGGTCAGTCCATGTACAGTCTGAGTCACTCCAAGCCTCGTCGTCTCCAGTGGACGTGGCTCGGTCACGCTGAGCTGCAGTTCAACTGCTGGACGCTGCATGTGTCCACACTGCAGATGTACATCCTCCTGCACTTCAACACATATGAGGTATCACATACTAAACACATACTAAAAACATACAAGAAAGTATGTTTGTACAGAGAGCCATAGTTCCACAGAACGTCCAGGTTCTGTTCTGAACTCCCTTCAGGACTCCAGATATTTTGTGATTTAAATGCAGAGATCACAAAAATCAAATAAAATGTGACCAAATCAAGGAGTGAATGAACTCCCAACACAACGTGCTGGTTTAGTGTGATGTTAATCTGTTCAGAGTTTTCCCCGTAGGAGGTTTCAGTGGACTCTCTGCTGGAGGAGACCGGTCTGTCGGCTGCCGTCCTGCTTCACGCTCTGCAGCCACTGATCAATGAGGGAGGACCACTGATCTGCAGCCAGAACACGGACCTGATACAGGGTCAAATATATATATACATATATATATATACATATATATACAAACACACACTGACGTAATACATGGTCAGATAGATACAAAACACACACCTTCTTTTCTTCAGTGGTCAGTTACCGTTAAAGTTTAATCATACATGGAAGTTCGTTTCTGTAAAAACGAGGCTGCGAGCAGGTGTTTATCAAGCATCTAAAACCTGATTCATAGAGAACTGGAGTGTGCAGTTTCCTTCAGTCTCATTAATCATGAATCCACTGATCATTACTGAGCAAACAGCAGCTGATCATGAAGATCATGTTGTTGGTACAGAAATAAACACATATACAGTGTAACGTTCAGCTCGTATGAACACTGTGATGTGAACTCTCCTACATGAAAATAAAACTGTTTTCTTGTATTCTCATTGGTCGCCCTTTGCCCCACCCCTCTCTCAGGTATGTTGCAGTTGAACCAGCAGGTGTTGTCCCACAGTCAGGACGGTGTGGCAGCCTCGGTCCAGCTCCTTCCCACTCAGACGTACCTGAACGTGGACGAAGATGCGGCAGGGACTCTGGAGAGGAAGAGGAACTACATCTACTGTCTGATTGTCCACATCATGAAGCAGGAGAAGGAGATGCACATTGACAACCTGGTCTTCAAGGTCAGAGGTCATGCACCTTACACTGCTTTAACACTTAATGTCCTCAACCACAACCATTTGGAGGAGCATGCTGAGTCACTAGATCTGACAGAGAAACGTGTTGGACTTAAGGTGGAGCCATCAGTACCGCTCACATTAAACACACACTATCTATATATGTACAACGTGAAAAACTTAATGAGGTGCATATAGCATAAGCACGAAACAAGATGAAAAAGATGAAAATGACGTTACAGACAAAAACGATGTTAAATAAGAAACAAGACAGAAACAACATAAAAGACAAAAATGACGATGACGAAATGAAGATGAGAACGATATAAAAGACACAAGATGGAAACTTTAAAGATGAAAATGATTTGATAGAAACAACATACAACAAGTAGAAAGATGAAAATAATATGAAACAAGTTGTAAAAGTGGGAACCAGATCAAAAGACAGTAAAGTGAGACTGGATGTTGGAGAAAAGACGTCATAATGTTTCAGTTCTGTTGCTGACATTGAAAACTGATTGAGACATTGGAGTGAAGTTAAAATGATTTAATAGTTTGGACTTTTACCTCATTCTGCCTCCGGACCCTAACCCTCCTCTGGTCTGGTGGTCCTCCAGGTTCTGGACTCGTGTCAGAAACAGGAGGCGTCTCGTTCTCCCGGCGGAGGTCGTTTCAGTTGCAGCACCAGCGACGTCCTGTCCTGCATCATGCACGTCATCAGCAAAGGCTGCGTCCGACGCAACGACGACAACCCGCACATCGTGGAGTTCCTGCCCGAGGACCCGGCAACGCCGCAGAAAGGCCAGGCACAGTTCTCCTTCAGCCGGACCGAGCTCCGCAAGGACGCCGACGGCAGGGCCGACATCAGGTGTGAGCACGACCTCTGACCTCTGCCTGTCAGGGGTCACCACAGTTCATGTAGACGTCAGACAGCAGCAGGTTTCTGTTGCCTTTAAAGGACCAGTTCACCATTTGTCCACATGTTTTAACACTCTGTTCCTGAAAAGAACTGTTTGAATAAAAGTAAATCAGTTTATGTTTTTAAAGTGACTCGGGTTTGAGTCAAATCAAAATGTTCTTTCCAGGACACGTATTGTTCAGACCTGTAAAAACTGATCTGAGTTCAGTTTTTGTTTGATTTTATTTTTACATTTTAACACAAAACCTGAAGGAAACAAATCACATCCTGAAACAGACTTAGACCAAAGATGTAAATGTTAAACTTTCTATAAAAGAAAATAAAAACACAATCTGAACTTTGAACCGTTGGTGTTTGTTACTTTATTTTTATTGCGGTTACAGTTTATATGGAACTCAGGAGTTTTATAGTTTTTATAGTGAAAAAAATATAAATAATACAAGTCTACACATGGTAACTGGATAAAAGGAATAACTGTCTTTCTGTCCATTGTTGACTGTTGTTCTGGTGATAAATTAAAGATAAACCCTGTCATTTTGGCCTAAAATATTATACACAAACATTTTTCAGTCAATATAAATAAATGTCAAATGAAGTTTTTCGGCTGATTTTTGTCCTGAGTGAAAGTTGAAGAAACCAGACGGTCATTAGTGGTTTTAAATTATTCATAAAAGACGAAATAAGATCAAAAGTAAATAACGAAACGAGACAAAACACACCTGTTGTCTCTGATTTAGTGCTTTTTTCTTTATTTTGATTTGACAACATTCACAACATTAAATCAAACTAAAGAAAATCACAATAAATACACGTTTCTATATAATATAAAATTGTGCTGCACAATAATTTTCTTTATTTGTATATTTAAATCCTTATGTTTTATTGTCTACATATAAAACATTAAAAACTGAATGTTGGTAAATGATTTTTGTCATAATATAAATTATAACATATTTATTCATAATTTAAAGTGTAATTTAATGGATTATATAAAGTCAATGTAAACATATAACTTATTTCTAAGTTAAATCTGTTTTTTTTTCGCACGTGGAGTTTAATGGAATCAAACACTTTCCAAGTTGTTTAATTTATTTTTTGACACTTTTGTCACAAACGTCCTGAAAAACGTCCTGAACCTGAAGTGGTCGAGTTTTAAAGAGATAAACGTGACGATAACCACTGAAGACTGGACTCAGCAACAATAAGAGACACAAACAGAGACTCTGTGTCACAGGTGGGGTTTGTTGCTACTACACTTTTAGACCAATGAATCTGCAAAACAGGGTTTAAATTACAATAACCTCACATATGATTTTGACACGTCTACAAAATGGACTGAATTTACTGCTCGGTTTAAGTCTGAAAATAAGGAAAACATTCAAATGATGAATTTTGTATAAAGACATTAGAGTCGGATGTGAGTCAGAAAAACATAAAACTGCTGAAAAAGACACCAGTAAAGACCTTAAACCACCTGATGATAATGTTCTGGATTCAGACTCGGACTCGACAAACCTGGACATGAAACAGGTCTTAATCACATCCATGCATGTCTTAAAAAGTCTGACATTTAACTTGTCTAAACCTGTTGTGATGCAAATGATGTCAGCTTCATCAGAGCAGAGTTTGAGTCAAAGGTCAACGTCGCTTCATCATAATGTTCACTCAACACTGTATTTCAGGGACAGAATTCACCAAAAAATTCACTGAAACCCTCACTGCCTTCACTACATGTATGACATGAGTGTGGACACATGGATGTAAAATGACAACACGAGGTGGGAAATGTAATCACTGTCTTGAAACCTTTTATCTTGTGTTAATGTTAATTTACAAACACAGCCACAAAAAAGATCCGTTCAGTTCTAGAAACTAAAGTAAAATGACCATGTGATGAGTGTGTGTTGTGTGTGACTGTGTGTTTGTTATCGTGTCCGTGATTTTCTTCCAGTCTGGTTGCGGCTCCACGTCAGTTTGAGGACGGCGTTCTCGATGCTGTTCTGTTCTCGATGGGTCGGACAATGACACAGGACGAGGTTCGTCAGCTGATGCAGAGGACGGTCCAGCAGGTTGGTAACCATGGTAACCATTACGCATGTTTTCTTTGTCAGATTGGCTTGTTCCACATGGCAACTGATGCAGCTGATTGGTCTCTGATGTGTTTAAAAGCCAAATCTTTCCCTTAAAAAAACGCTCCCTCTTCAATCAGTAACCGTAAACATTTACATTTTTAAACCTGCCTGATCAAAAAGTTAAATTCCCCTGTCCCCCTTCAGGTGTCCGGGACCCTGAGTTTGGACCTGGACCGGGCTGAACACCTACTGGTCCACTGTAAGTGGAACGTGGACCTGCTTGTTCAGCGTTACACCGACGACCCTGATGGCCTCATCATGGCCGCCGGACTGAGGAGCCGAAACCCTCAGCCTCCGCCCAGCCCTGCCTCCGCCTGCCCCGTCTGCGTCAACCCCCGCCCCGCACCGACCGAGCCGGTCCCGTCACTGAGCTGCATGCACTACTGCTGCACGGTCAGTCACATGACCAGTCACATGACCACAGTTTACAGAAGGAGAATGTTCTGGACTCTTTAAAACAAGCGTAAACAGTTGAGATAAATGACAGTGTCATCAGCATACAAGTTATTTACTGTCACGTTTCTGAATAATAACATAAATAAAACTCAAATGGAATTTAATAAAATAAAATAAAATGTAATTTGATTTAATTTAATTGAGTAAGTGAACAGAATAAAATCTAATGGAAAAAATGCAACTGAATAAAATTGAATTGAAACTATTTTCTTGTTTGTTAGTTTATAGTTGTGTTGGCAGGAGTACCTGACAGTTGTTTACTGTTGTTGTTTACTGCTTGTTTGTATGTGTTTCCAGTCGTGTTGGCAGGAGTATCTCACAGCCCGCATTGAGCAGAACCTGGTGATGAACTGTAACTGTCCAATCACAGACTGCCAGGCTCAGCCCACCTCACAGTTCTTCCTCAGCATCCTCACTGACAAGGACACCATCGCCAAGGTAACGCCCCACACACACACTCACACCATCGCTAGTTTCTGATCAGATCAGTCTGTTATCTGGTTTCATTAAATCGAACATGTTACCTAGAACATGACCTAGTGCATCATCAGTTACCATGGTAACATCCTTCTTTATCTCTCGCTCTTCCTCAGTATGAGAATGCCTTGCTCAGAGGTTACGTGGAGTGCTGCTCCAACCTGACGTGGTGCACCAACCCTCAGGGCTGTGATCAGATCCTCTGTAAGGAGAATATGGGCAGCATGGGAACCTGCTCCAAGTGCTGCTGGTCATCCTGCTTCAGCTGCAACTTCCCTGAGGTCAGAGGTCACATCGAACACGACTGAGCGCTTTACCCAGGCTCCACTGTGGTCAACAGAACTGAACCATACAGATCTGTCTGAAGATTTTAACCCCCTCCTCTCCACAGGCCCACTACCCTGCCAGCTGCAGCCACATGTCCCAGTGGATGGATGACGGTGGTTACTACGAGGGCATGAGTATGGAGGCTCAGAGCAAACACCTCGCCAAACTGATCTCCAAACGCTGCCCAAGCTGCCAGGCCCAGATCGAGAAGAACGAAGGCTGTCTGCAGTATGTAACACACAGGGGGGTGAGGATGAGGATAGCTAAGCTGATGGTTCCTAGAAGTTAAAACTAAAGACCTGTAGGAGCGAGCGAAGAACTTTAGGAGCAAATTAACCTTAGGAGCAAATAAAGAACTTTAGGATCATATAAAAAACTCTAGGAGCGAGTGAAAAACCTTAGGAGCAAATAAAGAATTTTAGGAGCGAGTGAAGAACTTCTCTGTTTCTGTTTTCTCCCGTCAGTATGACCTGTGCCAAGTGTAACCACGGTTTCTGCTGGAGGTGTCTGAAACCATGGAAACCAACTCATAAAGATTATTACAACTGCTCTGCTATGGTCGGTCTTCACACAGTCACATGACGACCATCATCCAATCAGAGGCCACTGTGTGTGGGTGTTTACATGTTTCTTCATGTTGTTGTCATTGTTGTTGTTCAGGTGAGTAAAGCTGCTCGTCAGGAGAAGAAGTTCCAGGATTATAACGAGAGATGCACCTTCCACCACCAGGCCAAGGTACCGACAGGACCATCTGAGTCTAGTTACAGCCTCCATTTATACTTGATATTATTTATAGATTAACTTTGACTCAGAGGCCATAATCATCAGTATCTGTATATTAACTACTACTACTACTTAATGATTAAAAATGCTGCAGTAAAACATCTGTGAAGATGATGACAGAGATACTTTGGGACCTGTTGGACAACAATATTGTGGAGTTTGTTGATTAAATTAGTTTTTTAATCATATTTTTCAGTCAATTTCAGCAGAAAACATCCAATCACAGAGCTTTAAAGTCAGAATATTTAATGGAAAAAGGTATAAAATTACACGAAAGAAGTTGAAATATTACAAGAATAAAGTTAAATCTTTTTATTTTTAAAATAATTATTTTTAAAATATTATTAAAATTTGTTATATTTATAAAAAAAGAAAAAAAAAAGATATTTAGAGGAAAAAAGTTGGAATGTTTTGAAACAAAACGTGATATTTTTTTAAACAAATATTGAATATTCAATATTTAAACAAAAAAAGAAGACATTGTTCTGATTTCAGCATCTATTAATTAGAAATGTTGAAAGAAAGAAAGAAGACAACAGATCTAAACTATCTGAGTATAGATTTCAGGTGCACCTGAATGCACCTGAAATCAAAAACAGAAGTAGTGTTTTCTTCCATTTATCCCTTAGTGTGAATCACAGATGTATTCACTGAATCTACTGCATTAAGTTCAGACTCTGATGACGACCGAGAAGCAATGAAGCTGTACATTCACATATCAAACATCTCTGTGTTGAACCAAGTCAATTCAGGTGAAATCAGTGTGTCTGTGTTTCAGGACTTTGCCATAAACCTGGAGAACAAAGTGTCGTCCATTAATGAAGCTCTGCAGATGAAGAGTCTGACCTTCGTCATTGACGCCTGTAAAGTCCTCGCTCAGGCTCGAAAGGTAAGAACGTGTTGGGCTTTGATTGACAGGTCGGAATGACGGCTCGTTTTCCTCTCCTCTCCGTAGTCGGAACGTTCGGAGTTTCAGTTCATTTAATAAAACACATTTTTTCCTCACAGACAGCTCCACTGTAGTTGTGGTTAATAGGTTCCATTAACAAGACTGTAAAACGACTTTGTCAAGCAATGTTTGCTGAAGTTTACAGTTTCACTGAGTTAGTAAGCTAGTGCTTAGCCTTAGCTCACCTCTGACCCCTCGGGCTCCTGTAATTTTGCCCCTTTTGTCCAAATATGGTCACGTCCGGCTCCAAAAATCAAACATGACGACAGCGAAATCACAAACTACTTGCTTCAAAACGGCAGTTCAGAAACCAATGGTCACGGTTCCACTGTCACTAATATGTACTGTCTATGGGACAGACAAATGATGTTTTGATCCCTTTTGAAGTCTATCAACTACACATATGATGTTTGTCAATTTAAAAGATCATTATACAAGTCGAGGAACACCGACACCAAAACAACCGTTACCTTGACGTACTTCACCTTGTTCTTCGAGAGGGAGATGAAAATGTTCGCTATGTGAATATTTTTCTGGTTTGTTGTCTTCATGCTGTGCAGAGACATGAACCTCCCACATTTGTACCCAGAACACTTTTCAAACTTTCATTTATAACGTCCAGAGCTGAATAAATGCAGAAGAAACCGATTCACGCAGGACTAATATCATCACGTCTGTGTTTGGAGGGATATGATATGAAAGACATGATAGATTCCCATGGGATTAAGGTCAGAAGACTTCCTCCTTATTACAGGTTCCCTGAGGTGAACCGGTTCATCTAGTCCTGTGAGAACCAGGTCTGTTTCCATGTGTTGTCTGATCCCTGTGCGCTGTCTGCAGGTTCTGGCCTACTCCTGCGTCTACAGCTACTACAACCAGGAGACGGAGAAGATGGACGTGATGGAGCAGCAGACAGAGGCTCTGGACCTGCACACCAATGCCCTGCAGATCCTGTTGGGTAAGACCTGGATCTGTAGACCTGTAGACAGGGTCAGTACTGGTTGTGCTGGTCTGACTGGTCTGGTGTGTGTTTGTGTTTCAGAGGAGACACTGCTGCAGTGCACAGACCTGGCCTCCTGCGTCCGGCTGCTGAAACCAGAACACCTCAACACCGGGCTGGAGTTGATCCGACGAATCCAGGAGAGACTGTTGGCCATCCTGCAGCACTCCAGCCAGGTACTGGTCTAAACCAGACCACAATGATTCAGAAGCATCTGAAACACAACCAGTATGATACAGATCAATACAGGCTCTGAAATGTCTTTCATCTTGTTTCATCTTTTACATTGTTTTCACCTTGTTGTGTTTGTCGTGTGATTTTCATTCTAAGCATCGTCTTTTCTATGTTATTGTTTCATTCATTTAAATCAGTCTTGATGTTGTGAAGACGCACAATGATGTAAATAAAAACAATGAGGAATTCACCTCAAATGTATTAAAACTAAAGCCTGTTTAGAAAATGTAAGAAGAATGTACAGATATTTGTGTTAAAACATTGGAGGAAAGGTTAAGTACAGACACTGAAAACTGAAGTACAGTCATGAAGTGTTTGTTCTTCTGTCGGTTGGTCAGTCATCATGTGACGGCTTCCTGTGTTTCTGTCCGATCAGGACTTCAGGGTGGGTTATCAGTCCAAAAGCAGCCAGGAACCAGAATCCACTCAGGCAGCCAACCTGTCCAACCACAACGACGCCAACAAAGTGTGAGTATGACTCGTAAAACGAACCTGTTCAACTACACCATCAGGGACATGGTGTTGATGTTTGTCCGCGTTTTTGTCATCAGGTCAAAGTCGGACCGAGCGTCGGATTCTGGAGACTCCGATAACAACAACTACACAGGGGAGGAGGGGGGCGAGGAGGCGGAGGACGAGGACGACGAGTACGACGAGGAGTACGTCCCCGAGTGGCACGAGGACTACGACGAGGATGACATCGAGGAGGATGACTTCTTCTCCGACGACGACGAGTCTGAGAACCTGGAGAGGGACTTCAGCCCCTTCGACTGAACCAGACCCACCCCGCCCCCAAAAGAAGAGGTAACGAGTCGGGCCTCGCTGTGGCCCCGCCCCCTCTTCACTACCACCAGACGCCACCTGAGAACGTCACGAAGGATGGGACACGATCAGAGGGACGTCCTCCTTCACCTGAACCCCAAACCCCAAACAACAGCTGCACTTGCTTTGAGCTCCCTGTTCACCCTGTTTCTTAATCAAGTACGGAAAGAGACAAGGGACAAACCTGAGCATCCGAGAAAAATCACATCCTGACAATCAGAGAAATATTCAGTGACTGAACAATGAGGTCACGTTGGTCATAAACCAGTTTGAACCTTGTTAAAGAACAGTCTGAAACTGGTTTAAAGATCTAATTGGGGACTAATCTGAGACCAGTTTAAACACAGTTTGGAAAACAAGACAACAAGCAGTTTAAACTCAGGTTGAACCAGGTCTAAAACTGGTTTAAACCTATGGTGAAACTAATTTCACACCAGATTTAAAGCACTTGAAACCAGTGATTAAATCCTAGCGTTGAAACCAGTTTAAACCCACTCTTAAACTGGTTTGAAATTTAAAACTGGTCTGAAACTACTGAAACCAACTGGAACAAGATTAAACCAGTTTAAAATTAAAGACCAATGTGAATCCAGTTTAAAACCAGTCTGAAAGAGGTTTGAAACTCGGTCTTTTCCAGATGATTGATTTTAACCTCAGTTTTTTGTTTTTCTTCAGATTCAGATTAAAAATTTCAGAACCTGATTCAGTGATTCTGGTCTGATGTCTGGTCCATACTGACCCCTCGGCTCCGCTCTGGTTCTGTTTCTGAAGGTTCTGTGTCACTTCTGTCCGACAGCGATGAAGGATCTTAGTTGGGTAGTTTGATCTGTTGAAGTACAGATTGTTAGTTTCCTGCTGCTGCTTTGTTTGTTTTTCTGAAAAGCGGACGTTTGGTCCAGGCGTTGATCCTGTCGCCATCGTTGTCCGTGTTTTTGTTGGTGTTTAATCTCTGTTCGCCTCCGGTGTTTGTTTCACATGTTCTGCCTTTATTTTCATGATGGAGGTTGCCTTCGTTTGAGAGTAAAGAGAAGATCGTCCGGATGTTTCTATGCATCTGAATTTCAATGAGAGTCTGTACATTCTGACGTATCACTGCAATAACTGATCAGTCGATCGATTATCGCTCACCGTTGTGTCATTTGCTAAGCAAAGACTCCGCCTCCTGCTGTTTCTGTCTCTAAAGGACTTGAGGATGAGGTCTGGGTTGTTCTGCAGGGACTCTGATGCTCCCTGTTCGCTGTACTTTTCAGAAGATCCTATATTCATATTGTTGATGTTCGATAATGTTCTTTCTGGTTCTTTTGTTGGAGTCGAGCGACTTCAACCAGCGACTAAATAAATAAAAGCTTTTTCTGCTACGATGCAGTCGACTCATTCATGGATCGAGACAAACCATCACAACGTTTAAACACATTAATTTACACACATTTAAATGTATGTTGTTCCATGTTCAAAATATGCATTAAATTATATTAATATTATATATTAAATGAAATGATTCTTCATTAATATTTACTCATATTTGGCGAAACATTTAACTAATAAAACAGGTAATAAGATAAACATTGTTTTCAGTTTGTGGATAAATGTGTTAAAATGATGCTGAAAGTGATTTATGTTTATTTTTTCACATTTATGAACAAATTACAGGATTAATGTTGTTTTTTGATAAATAAAAGCTGATTCACAGTTGAAAGGACACATTTAAATTTATTTGAGATTCTAATGTGGTTTTATGTTCATTAAATACTTACATGAAATTACATTTTACATTTAGCTCAGTTTTTTAACATTATTTAAAGCATAACTGTCTGTTCATAAACTGAGAAAGTAAAGGGTTTTTAAAGGAGGTATATTACATTTTTCTCCATAAATAATAATTTGACTGATTTTTATCATATTTGAGGAAACATTTAATAAATAAAAGTTAATGAGTGGATCAGATTATTTTCAGTGTGTGGACTGTTTTATTAAATAAAAAGAGTCACATTTGACACAAGGGCTAGAGTTAGTTCAAAAGTTAAGATTAAAAGACATCCTTATTTATTTAGAACAGTTTTTAAAAATATTTCCATCATTATAGAAAATACATAGTTGCACAAAAAAACATTTATTCACACTTTAAACAAACCTGATTGAAATAAATAAAAGAATAATCTCCCGATTTGTTTGTTTTTTCTTCTGTAACTGATGATGTGCGCTGAAGAGAAATAATATATAATAACAGACCTTAATATCACATATATTAATATCACAGAAGTAAAGTAACAACAGAGAAGAAACTAATTGGACAAAAGAGGGAAAAAATTTAGTTAACGTTTATGTTGTACAATAAACGACATCGCTCCATAAGTGGACGTTTGTGTAAATGAAAACACATACAGACATAAATAAAACACTGATCAACGTGATCAATAAAAGAGCTGTTTCTCCTTCTGACTCTGGAGGCGCTAAAGTGTCCTGAAGGTTTTCTGCGTCGCCATTAAACTGAGAAGAAGAAGAAGAAGAAGAAGAAGAAGAAGAAGAAGAAGAAGAAGATAAACATGTCCACACGTCGGTGTCTGCGGAGAGTTTAGTGCAGACGTTTAACTTTATACTGATTAAAATCTATATTTGTACCAGATAACCGGCCTTTTGTGAAGTTATAACACAAACAGGGTCTTAACTGTCGGATTAACCGATGAGTTTGCTTCATATTTCGCGTTGTTTTGTGGATTAGCCGCTAACTCGACAGTTAGCCTAGCTATTAGCTTTCCTCTGTGTTTATCGTCGTTAGCTTCCTTAGCTCCGGATGGGACGCGGAACCGGACCGACCCGGGGCCGCCCCCCCATGGGACCACCGGGAGAGGACGGGCCTCCGTTCGACATGGGTCCACCGGGCTGGGGACCTCCTCCCCCGGGAGGCTGGGGCCCTCCAGCCCCCGGTGGGTGGCCTCCGCCCGATGAGTGGGGGCCGCCGCCGCCCGGAGGATGGGGTCCTCCGCCGCCTGAGGGCTGGGGACCCCCTCCGCCCGGGGGATGGGGGCCCAGAGGGCCTCTGCCACCGGATTGGGACCCGAGAGGGCCGCCGGGCTGGGCGCCTCACCCTGACGACTGGATGCCTCCTCCTGACTGGAGGCCTCCGCCGGACTACTGGAGGCTTCCGCCGGAGGAGTGGAGGCACCTGCGGGACGACTGGAGGCCGCCCCGGGAGGGCTGGAGATCTCCTCCCGAGGACTGGGGACCCGACAAAACGATGCTCCCTCCGGGCTGGTGTCCGCCGCCCGGCTGGGGTCCGGACTGTCCCCCTCCCCCGGAGGCGTGGGGACCTGATGGTCCACCTCCGCCTATCCCTCCCCCAGACCCGGTAGCCTTCGGACCGTTGCCCATGCCTCCGATCCCCCCTCCGGACTGCGTCCCAACGGTTCCTCCGCCGGTGCCTCCCTTTGGGTTTCCGGCCTTCCCCCCTCCGAGCTGGACCGAACCGGTGAGACCTGAGGCTCTGGTTCAGTTTCTGTTTGACTTCAGGGTTTATAGATTTTTGTCATGTTTTAACAAACACAACAACAAACAGTGAGTCAGAGAATGGAACGTGTGGAGTTTTACTGATTACACTTAGTCCAGAATCATGGGATTTATCTTAACTGTCCATTTCCTCCTTTTTACACTCAGTTTAGTCTGTTGGATTCTCCATGTATGTGTGTTAACATATGGTTTATCTCCGATTAATTCCAGTAGGTCAGTGTGATTTGACCTCTCTGACCATCTGATCTGGTTTCACATCCTCATAATGATTCATATCAGGACAGAACTGGGTGATCTCAGAAAGTGGATCTCAGTTTTTTCAGTGTTATGGATGATTCATGTTTCTGTTCACATAAACTCACAAAAGAACATAATTAAAAATAGTTTTCTTCACTAAATCTGTACTTAGTGTATGTGTAATAACTAAAAGCATCACTCAGTGGTTTCAATGTGTGTCAGTTTGTTAAATATAAAGTTAAAGTTTCCTCATGATCTTCTTGGACTTTTCAGCGTCCAGTTGAGGAAGTGATGCCAAACCCTCCACCAGATCAGCCTGAGTGGGTGAGTCCAGACTAGATCCAGATCCAGGCTGGTTTCAAACCAGATCCCGACTAGATTCAGACCAGATCCCAACTAGATTCAAACCAGATCCAGACTAGATTCAAACCAGATCCAGACCAGATCCTGACTAGATTCAAACCAGATCTAGACTAGATTCAAACCAGATCCCGACTAGATTCAAACCAGATCCCGACTAGATTCAGACCAGATCCCGACTAGATTCAGACCAGATCCTGACTAGATTCAAACCAGATCCAGACCAGATCCCGACTAGATCCAAACCAGATCCCGTCTAGATTCACAGCAGATCCGGACTAGGGAGGATGAATGATGTTTTTTCAGATTAAAGCTCTTCTATTTCTTGTTGGATTTTCAGATTAAAGCTCTGCTATTTCCTGTTGGATTTTCAGATTAAAGCTCTGATTTCAGCTCCGACTTCAGACTCGGCTGGGCCTGATTCAAAGACTAAAAAACTCTCAGAGGACCACTCTGCCTTTAAACCTCTTACTGCTGAACCCGCCTCAGCCCTGGCTCCTCCTAAACCCAAAAAACCCAAAAAACCCAAAGCCCTGAAGCTGGCCAAGTCGCTGTTGGGAAAACGCACCTTTGAGAAGTGAGTGAATGTTTACTGAATGAGCTGCTGCTGGTTTTGTTCAGAGTCTGATCTGATCTGTGTTTGTGTCCTCAGACCTCCTCCTGGTAGATCCACAGGGATCATCTCCTTCATTGGGGTAAGAACCTGAACCGTCATGTGACTGATGGAGTCCACGGTTCACGTGTCATGTAGTCATTATTTAATGGTTTATGAACCCAGACATCGGATCCTTTTCGTCCATGGTTCTGATTCTTCTGTCATTAATCCATCATCTGTCTGACTCTGCAGCCGACGTTTGGTTACATCGAGAGAGAAGACCTGGAGAAGTTCTCCTTCAGCTTCGACGCCTTCTTTGGAAACCCCAAAGCCATGACGCCAGGGGTCAGAGTTCACTTCACCGCCTGTAAAGAGAAGGTCAGACCCTGAACCATTTGCCTTGGTTTTGACTCTTTTTAAATGTCTTTTAATGGTTTTTAGATATTTTTACTCTGTTCTCAATGTCTTCTCATTGTGTTCAATTATTCAAATGTTCTCAGCTGTTTGATGTTTGTTCAGGACTTTACTCATTTCTAGACACTGAAAGACCACAATGGGCCTTCAAACTAGAAAAAATTTTCTTATTACCAACAGACAGACAATATAGTTAAATGTAGAAGTTGTTGAAGTGTTTTCACGTTTCAACATCTGGTTTCTCTGTTGATTTGAACCATGTTTTATTTTGTTACTGGTTAAATCTGGATCAGTTTCAGCTGCAACATCTGATTAAGACAAAGTTAGTGATTTTCTATACCTGAGATGACTTTAATAATGAAAACATCACTGACTACATTATTTGACTTTATTGAAATGTGTTTTTTCCAGTGTATAAATTTGCATTGTTTTAAATATAATTTAAAAACATGTGACCAGGTTCAAACATAGTCTGAAAACTACGGAACTGATTTGAGTCACTTCCTGAATAAGTTTGGAAATAAGAAAAACACAGTGTTTCCAGATTATTGAACTGTTCTGTTTCTAAAATCTAAAATTCATAATGTCTCTAAATAAACTGATCAGGGTTTTATTTGGAGTCAGACTGTGACAACGTGAATCTGAGTGACGTAGATAAAGTATGAACAGACTCTGTGTTTTTTGTCTCCATTGTAATAACCCAGTCGTCTGTACATGTTTTTTTTGGAGCAGAACAGTCAGATCGCGACAGACGTTAAAGTGGCTCCTGGTGGAACCGAGAATGTGGACACTGAGATCTATGAAGCTGTGGTCAGTCAGCCCATCGTGGAGCCTCAGGTGAGTCTGGATCCTCAGGTAACACAGACATGGACCTCTTGGTTCCTCTTACTCACTGTGGTCCTATACGTGTACCCGTGTGCAGCCCGGTGAGCGCCAGTATCCTGGGCAGGTCTACGTCACCATCGGACCCCTCAGGACCAACCTGTCCTTCGACAGGAAGGACAGCATGGTGACGCTGCTGAAGGAGGACCAGGTCCTCATCAACCTGCTGACGGACATCGTCACCGAGAAGAGACGGGCCACCAACATCAGACCCAAGATACCTACAACCTTCAGCCACACCAAGGAGACCAGAGAGACGGTGAGCCAATCAGGGACGGGGGTGGAGTCAGGGTTTGTTATTAATAAACATAAAAAGACATGAATTGTGTCTGACAGATCAGCCCAGGGTAATCTGGATTTCAGTTCAGTCATATTATATCTTGTTTTCTGTGGTGTGACCTGCAGAGTCAGGAAGTAGGGTCGGGTTGCAATGTAATGAGACGTCAGATCTGTGAATGAGAGTATAGTGACTCCAGTCCACTGAGTGGCGCTAATGCAGCTCTAAGCTGGTTTGACAACCACCAATAAACAGTAAATAAGTAGAAGAAGCATGAGGAGTGA
>JAPQRN010000008.1:2664312-2687365 GCA_037367275.1 Coranthus polyacanthus | reverse complement strand
ACAGACTCATGGTGTTCATCTTCTGACGTGTGATCTCCTTCATGTTGTCTCCACAGTAAACTGCTCACGGCTCCGTTAATCTGTTTACGACAAATGATACATTATGTTCATCACGTTGTCATGGTGATTATTACTGAAACCAGGTGGATTTAGAGCCGTCAACGCTTTGTGATTTGACATGACCTGAATAAAAGCAGAATGTTGTAGTTTGTTGTGATGTGAATCAACACTGACGTGATGAAAACAGGTTGGTACTGAAACTAAACTGTCCATCTCTGTACTTAAGTTCTGTTTGATCAGTGTGTTTCCTGTTACTTTGGATGCTGATTGGTGGGTTTTGTTCGTGGTTGTTCAGGGCATCATCGTCAGCCTGGAGAACAGTGAAGGCATCATTAAATGTGACGAACACGGAGAGATTCCCTTCAACATCAAAGAGAACTTCAGTGACGTCGACTTCACCTCCGAGGACGTCAACGAGGAAGTGGAGTTCACCGTCATCACGGTCTGAACTCTGACTTCCTTCTCTCACACGTTTAGAAAACATTACCTGCTAGTTTTATCCATAAAACACCAGTACGTAGAGAAAGACCTCAACACAGTTTCAATTCTATTTTCTAAAGAAAATGAAATGTATTAAACCAGTGTGTTTTAAATGTCTTAAATTCAGTTTTATAAATATTATATCTTAGAACTCATTAAAAAATGTATCTATTTATCTATCTATTTGATCTTATTGAATTTCTCTTCTTTTAATGTTAATGTAGAACATTCACAACTATTATAATGATAAAATGTTTGTTCAACATCATGATGTACAGGAATAAAATGTAAGTAAAACAATAAGACACTGAAATATTTGTAACTGTTGTAGCTGAGAACTTGAACACGATAAACTGTTCTATCCTCCAGATCCAGTCTAAATGTAGACTGACCTAACCTGTTCTTCTGTCTGTCCTTGTTTTCATTTCAGCTCCGGTCTGGTAAACATGCGATCCGGATCCGTCGGGTGAAGGAGCCCCTCCTCCTGACGCTGTGCTTGGCCACCGCCGCCGCTGAAGCCACCAAAGAGGAAGAAGAAGAAGATGACAACGACAATGAGGAAGAAGAGGAAAGTGAGGAAGAAACCGACAAGCCTCTGTTCCTGAAGCCCAGACCCAAACCATCAGAGAACATGAAGCTGGACAAGGAGCTGTATGAGGGCATCGTCAGTCAGCCCATCATCGAACCCACGGTGAGAACACATGGGTCATGTAAAAAGTCACGTGTGTTTGGTCCATAGTTGGTCTTCATGGCAGACTGTAGAGCTGCTGTAAATGGACCTCGTCAACACCTCAAACTGTCAGTGGTCTCATAAAACCATCCTTTACTTCATGTTAGATCTTATAAGGTGTCTATGGTCTATGGATCAGATGTTAAAGATCATCACTGAGGTCGTCTGATTGTTATGGAACCAACAGTTTTCACTAATAGTTGTTTATTCAGTGAACTGATCCACTTTTGCCTTAGGACTCCATTCAAACAGAACAGACTCTGGTCTTCTTCTAAGACCCCGAGACCAGGACATGTTTACAGCTGAAGATCGAATGTTTATTCTTTAGTTCTAGAATCTTTGACCTCAGCACAAGTCAAAGCAGTGTTTCCCAAACCGTCATGAAGACTGATGGTTTGTCATTTAGCTTTAGTCATATTTTAGTCGTAGGAGCTGTTTTTATTTTCCTTCATCCTGATGAAACATCTGAGTTCATGTTTTTATTAATAAAGTCAACATGTTCAAATGCACTTTTTAGTTGTTCCTAGTTTTCTTGTTTGAACATTTAGTCCCTGCTGGTTTCTTTGTTGGTTTATGGTGACGTCTCTGGTCTTCTTTCAGCCCAATATGCCCGGGTACCCGGGTCAGATCCATGCCAACATCGGCCCCTTAAAGACCAACGTGACCTTTGACCACCGGGACTGTGGCGTGACACTGCTGAAGAACGACCACGTCCTGATCAACCTGCTGATCGACATGATGACCAAGAAGAGGAGGGCGGCCAACATCAAACCCAAGATCCCCTTCACCTTCAGCTACACCAAGGAGAAGAGAGAACTGGTAAATTAGTACATTTTAAACTAATTTATTAGTTAATTAATCAATACTGCACCATTGAAACAAGAAAACACTGTCCTCATAGAAAACAGAAATCTTCCAGCAACTCATCCAGAATTCAGAACTTGTCCCGGTTCATGTGAACGTGTTCTTATTCATTACACATATGTAAACATTTCATGTTTTATTTCTCCTTAATACGTAACAAGATGAAAATGACAAAATAAAAGACCAAAAACCTTCAAGAACGGAACAAAATGTATCAAAAATAGTCTTCTTAATTATCTTTATTTTAATTGAATGTAGACTCACTTTCACAACATTAAGTCAAAATAATTAAAATGAGTGTGAGCTGAGCTGCTATTCAACAAGATGAAAAGAGACTTTCTTAAAAGCCAGAACCTGAACCTGGAAAAGGTCTGGACACAAATGCGAAGATGCTGATTCTGACTGAATCCAGACTAACTTTAGACCCGTTCAGGTCTTCAGGTTTTAAACAAACGGATATGCATGTCTTGTTTGTTGGTCAGGGCATCATCACATGTCTGGGAGCAGAAGAAGGAATCGTAAACTCAGATGAACACGGAGAACTTCCCTTCGACGTCTGTGAGAACTTCAGCGACACAGAATTCAACAACAATGACATCCACAAAGAGGTGGAGTTCACGGTTGCCCAGGTGAGTCCGAAGTCTGACTGATGACAGACGACACAACCATTCATTGCTTCACATCACTGGGTTATGTCTCTGTCAAACATTGGTGTTTTAGTTGGTTGTTTGAGTTTGATTTTAGAATAATTGATGCTCAACAGAACATAAAAACAGCCTCTTCTGTTTCTATTGATTTGAGGTTTTGATCTGTGAAACTCACATCTCATTTCTGTTTAGTTTAGTTAAATGTTGATCTGTGCAGGTGGTTCTTGTACTTGAGGTTTTTTGTTAAAGATAATGTCGTCGTGTGCAGGTGAAGTCAACCAAGAGAGCGATCCGTCTGAGGAGGACCAGAAAGATCGAAGACAAAATCCTGGAGGAGCAGAAGAAGAGACGCGAGGAGGAGGAGAAGAAGAAGAAGGAGGACGAGGAGGACAGGACAAAAAGAGACGAGGAAGAGAAGAAGAGGAGGGAGGAGGAAGAGGAGGAGCGACGCAAAGAGGTTGAGAGGAAGAAGAAGGAGGAGGTGGCAGCGGTGCTCGCAGCCGCCAGAGATAAGGTGAGAAACAGACAATAAATGATGAAACAAGTAATACGTTAATAAATAATAACAATACAGTACACGCAAGTCATGAAATAACTGAGGAGAAAGAAGATCCAAAGACACGACGTGAAACAGAATGAAGAGTGTACCTGAAGGTAGAGACCTAATACATAAACCTTATCCCCAAAATTATAGGACATTTGAAGATTGTCTCTTAAATAAACTCAGACCAGAACTTGTGAGTCCACCGTTGTATGACACTTAAAAACACATATGGTTCATGTTAGGCTAGAACTGTTTGGTTTTCTGACATCTGGCTCACGTTCATCTCATGTTCATCTCGTGCTTGTTGTTTTTTTTTGTTTGTCTCATGTTCGTCTCATGTCTGCTGTTTGTCATCCTGCAGTGGACTCCGTTTGGTTTCAAGATGAGAGACCCAGACTCTCAGGACGAGATCAGCAAAGAGCGATTTGAAGGCACCGTCCTCAAAGCCATCTCTAAACATCCACAGAAGGAGATCAAGAAGGAACCACAGGACAAAAATGAGGCAGGAGTAGGAGCTCTGAACGGACAGACCACATTCCAACAGGTACAGAAATACTGCTGCAGTCTGGAAAAAATGAGTAGATATTAGAGGGTGAATGGTTTTAGTAACTGATGAAGGTGTTGTTTACAGAGTGGTATCGACTGTCTTATTACTTTAATATATATTACAGTGAGAACAACCACCAATGTGTCTTAAAGTGTAACAGACTTCCAGTGAACTTGTCTCTATAAACACTAAGGAGTCATTGTGGTCTCATTGGTTTTATGTGGACCCTCTAATAAGTGTTGTGGTCCATGGTTCATCGGGTCTCAGGGTGAATAGAAGCTTTGATTGACAGCTGTGATTGACAGCTCACTGCTGCTGAGTCAGACTTTCAGAGCTGACGTTTATTTAATAAAACATATTATTTATGACAAACATCTCGACTGTAGTTGTGTTTAATGAGTTACACTAACAAGATGTAACGTGAAGTTTACTGTTTTACCCATCGACTGTAATTTACAACTGACGTTGTGAGAAGACTTCAGAGCATCTCCATCACCCCCTGGTGGCCAGCTGCAGTACAGCTCATAAGCCCCGCCCCCTCCGTGTTATTCTAAAACTCAAAGTATATGCCCAATACATTTTTTTAAATGTGATTTTTGTCTTTTTCTGTAGATTTCATCACTTAGATTTGTGTTCAAAGGGTCATATGTAATTTGATGTTAGAAACCAATTGGATGTGACATTTGTTTGTGGTTTTCAGTATAAAACTTGATTTATTTGTGTTTCAGTAATTTTAAACATTTTCATCCCATTTTAACAACACAGTGATAAAAGTAATAACTGATCATTTCTGCCACTATAATGGTGATGAAATCAGAATTAAAATGTTTATTTTCTTCTTTCAGGTGAAAATTAAAGAGGAGAAAAAGGACGAAGAAAAACCTGCAGCAGATGAAGAGCAGCTGGATATTAAGATAAAGGAGGAGGACGAAGAGGAGGTGACGAAGGCTCGGCCGACCTCTGACCTCGGCCGTCTGGTGATGACCATCGACGGGGAACAGAAACAGCTGCCTTTCAGCCCCACAGACCTGCTGACCACGGCCACCATGGTGGACGGAGACAAGGTGAAACCCTGACACTGACCGAAAAGGAAACACACCCATATCCTTGTCTTCTGTCAGTAATAAAAGACGTTTCTGACAGAATTCATCAGGCTTCTTAAGACGTTTACAGTCCAGTAATCTGAATTTAAGACATCTTAAACAGGGCGCCTGCAGGTCTTTAAAATGTAATTAAATAGCCTTAAATTAGCATTTGTTACATCTGATCAAATTTAATATATGCCTCTCTAAACCTACCTAACCTACTACTGTACTTTACTTTATGCTTCCACTTCACCTGTTGCCAAAAAATGTCCTAATCAACCAAATCACTCTAAGAATTCTATTCACACATAAAACAATAGATTATGTGTATGTTACTGTAGCAGATACTGCAGAAAATTATCTTGAAAATGTCTTAAAACGCATTAAAGTAGCTGTAGACACCCTGTGAAATATGATTAAAGACATAAATTGGTCGGATTTAGTGCTGAAACTGTTTGAAAACCACTGTATAAGACATCAGTACACACCTGAATTCACCTGGATTCTCAGTCTGTGGTTAATTTTTTAACAGAAATACAAAATTTCCAGTGTTTAAATCTGAAGCTTCTGATTATTTCCGATGGTGTCTAAAGGTTCGGTTCAACATCGCGACACATCGAGAGACCAAAGAGGAGCGAGCGACATTCGTGGAGATTCTGCCTGATTCGTTTGAAGAGTCGACCGAACAGCGTCGACACGTGAGACTGAACATCTTTGAAAAGAGAGACGCTGTACGTCCGAAAGCCTCAGCTGTGAGTTACATGTCGTTCTCGATCCTCAGGGCATCGTGATCGAGTTCTCTTCCGACTCGGGCCTCATTAAATGCACTCAGAACCCTCAGCTCTACTTCCACATGTCGGAGGTGATCGAGAGGAAGAAACTGGAGCTCAATGAGAAGGTGGAGTTCAGCGTTGTCCCCGTGAGTTTTATTCTTCTTCTTTTTAACCGTCTGAAGTCTGAGCTGCTGTTGAGGACATTTAGGGCTGAAATATAGAAATTCAAGTCACAAACTGTCAAACGTCACCAGAAATACAGCTGTTTCCAGTGTGCCTCCAAGTGTCCCTGTTTCACAAATTAACTTTTAATGTAAATGAAAAACTGAAGCTTTTAAAGTCATAGTGAAATGAAAACATCCAGGGCTGCAGCTGTGCATTATTAATTCATTACTCCATCCATTAATTGAATACATTATAAATATACAAAAAAGAAAATAAGAGACGTTTCTTAAAATGGTCTAGTTTATTTATTGGTTAAATTATAGAGAATAATATCTATCAAAACAAAACCCATTCAGTGCATTTAGATGCAATTCATTACGTTCTGAAAAACATATTAAAACAACAATGAAATCAAGACGTAATAACATGTTTCACTGTGACGTTCTGAGAAATAGAGAGATAACGTGTCTTATGCTATAGTCGGTGTCATTTCCCCTCAAAAACACAGTAAGTCAGGTGATTACAGTGTTTAATCTTAAAAACCTCTGAGTGGAAAGTGTGTGTTTGTTTCAGCATGAGACGGCGGACGGCGGGAACCAGGCGATCCGGATCAAACGTTTCACTGAGAGCGTTTTCCTTCCAGCCAGAAAACTGTGTGGAGTCGGAGCCAACAAGGGAAAGGTGAGAATTGAATTTAACACAGCTGTAATGGTGGAAAAATTAAGAACGTAAACATACTGAGTTCACACACAGCAACGAAAGCTCAAACTCAGCAACAAACATAATATGTGACATATATGACATAATATTTGTTATTGTTAATGAAATGTCCACGGCAGTTCATTAAGAAGGCATTTACATGAACACTGTATATGTCCTGTAGTGCTATATAATGATTTAAATTATTTTCTGTGTATATTTTAAGGTTCGTGTGTTTTGTTTGTAGATGTTCGCAGAGGTCGTCTTTTCTGACTTTGTGTGTTTTGTGTTTGTCTCCTCTGGTAGATGACCATCAAGCTGACAAAACCAGAAGTCATTGAGTGAGTTTTAAATTCATTAAATCATATTTTTCATGTACAGGCAAATAGTACATTTTAACCACGGGCATCTTATGTTGTAATAGGCTTAGAAAAGTCTTTATTATTCTCTAGATAATCTGAAAAACACATATCAGTCAACCGCTGGTCTTTGTTTATCCATGAAAATGTTTATCTTTTGAACTGAATTCGCAAAACCGATCAGTAACATGTGTTACTTGTGTGTTTCAGGAAGGAGACACCAGAGGCAGACAAGCTCAAGGCGGTGGTGAAGAATCTGAGAGCACAGGATAACAGGAGCAGACGGGATTACAGCGCCACTCGCCGTCGATACGGCAGCAGAAGCAGGAGTCAGAGCAGGAGCAGAGGGAAGAGTCGCAGTCGGACTAGAAGCAGGAGCAGGAGTCCACCCAGAGACCAGTTTGGACGCGTCATCAAAAGAAGACGCAGCCCCAGCATCGATCGCGACCGTAAAGGCAGCAGGTACAGACGAAGCCGAAGCAGAGAAAGGCCGCCCAGACGCACCAGGAGCCGGACTCGAAGCCGAAGCAGAAGCTCGAGCAGGAGCCGGAGTCGCAGCAGGAGTGGGAGTCGAGAAAGGAGCAAGGATCTATCCGGGAAGAAGAGGAGCAAACTCAGCAGGGAGCGGGATGAGAGTCACAAGAGGAGGAGAGAGTTCAGTCCTCCTCCTCCCAGAAGACCCGGAGTCATGGATGATGAGCTGGCGAGGAAGAAGCGTGAGCTGGAGGAACTGAATGAAATGATCGCCTACAAGAAGTCTCTGGTGGACCCCAGAGGAATGGACCCAGGACAGAGGACCTGCATCGACTACGACCATGGGAGGATTGCCGTCCCGTTAACAGAGTATCAGCCTGTCCGGTCCATCCTGAAGAAACGTCCTGAAGGAACCGAGTACCACCATCGACCTCCTCAACCCTATGATGATCCGTATTACGACCGTCCATATAGTCCTTACCAAGAACGCCGGTACAGTGACCCGTATGCCGATCGGTATGGTGATCCTTATGCCAGCCGCCCCTACCCTGATAGGCCTTACAGTGAGCGTCCTTACGCCGACCGGCCTTATGAGAGTCGTGTTTATGGTGAGCCTCCTTATGCTGGCCCTCCGTCTACCAGCCGCCGCTACACCGATCGCTATGACGTTTACGATGAACCCTACGAAGATCGCTACTACGACCCACTCTACGCAGACCGGCGCTACAGTGATCCATATCCCTCTGCTAAACGGAGCCAGTCTCCAGAACCCCGTGGATCTTCACCTCATTCCCAGTCAGACCCAGTTCCTGGTTCCTCCACCCATAATCCCAGTGCTCATCCTACTGCTGGACCTCCTTTCAGACCCCCGTCTCCTGCAGAATCTCCTCCTCGAAGCCCATCTCCCAAGCAGAAGAACACAACACCGCCTCCAGTTGAGAAACCACCACTGGACCGTTTTCTTGACATGTTAAATAAAAATAAGTCCGACATTGAAAAAGTACCAGAATCGGTTAGAGTCCATGATGACCTCCTGCCTCATGAGCGAGCGCTCCAAGACGGCAGGGGTTTCTCTAGGATCGTAGGTTTGACTCAAGAGCAACCATGCATAAGTGTACATCTTGAAAGGGAACAGAAACAACCAGGCCCTAAACACTCTTCAGTCGAGAGAACAAGCGAGGAACCGAACAACACAGAACAACCTTACGACAAGATCCAGAGTCTGCTCCGGACAATCGGCCTGAAGCTCAGCACAGGAGACATGTCCAAACTGGCCAGCCGAGCCCAGGAGAACATCTACAGCCCCAAGTCCTCCTCCGCAGAAAGGGATGAACAACGAACCAGCAAAACCGGTTCTGTTGAATTGGATCACATCCATTCCCCATCCCCTGCCACGTCCTCCAGTTTGGAGCCAATGCATAAAGTGGTGAACGAATACGAAGGATTCCTTGACCAGCAGGAGCTTGAGGCACTGAAGAAGGCACAGCAGCTGCAGAGTCTCACCAGGACGATGGGGACTACACCCACCACCACTCCTCCACCCAAACCTCCTCCTGGACCTCCACCCACTCACTACCAACACCCACCTCCACTGATGAATTGGCCCCTGGAAATGCCTACCTCTGCACAGAGCTCTACATCTCCCATTCAAGCTCCACCTGCAGCTGCTGAATCAGCCCAGAAGTTCCCTGGACCTCCTCCAGGACCTCCTCCTGGTCTTCCCCCACGTCGACCTTCTCTGCAGACTCCTCCAGGACCTCCTCCTGGTCCTCCTCCACGGCGTCCTACAGGACAGCCTCCTTTCATTCCCACCTCCAGTCCTGTCTTTCCATTCATTGGTCAGTCCTCAGCCCCTCCTCCCACCACCTCTTCCGTTCCCTCCCAACCTTTAACCACAGCTACAGCGGCTTCACCACCATCAACACCAGCAACGCCGACTTCTTCAAACAACGGACAGTCAGCCATTTCTACAACGGTGGCCAGATGTTTGAAGGTGATCGAGACGGTGAAATCTCTGGCTGTGCAGCCTCCAGCCAAACCGGTTAAATCAGTCCAGTTCAGTTTACCCACAGTTTCCAGTCCTCAGGCCTCAATAGAGACTGAAGATGATATCAAGACCGTGCAGAAGGAGAAGGTAAGATGTCATACACATTTCAACAGGTTGTAGTTGGTGGCAGTGGCAGCTGGTGCTAAACAGCGACTCGGGGAGAATATGAACACAGCAGTTATGAATATGTGTTCAGAGCCATAGGGTTAGGGTTAGGGTTAGGCTCTGCACACATATTCATAACTGCTGATGTTTCATTCAGCTGATAATGCTTGTGTTGACATGTCATAAGTCTTTCATTTTAATAAAAAAAATGTAATTACACAAGCATTTTAGTGAAAATTGAATTACTAATGTGTCACACTAGACTCGAACCCCAGTCCCTCCGGTGAGAAGCTGACTGCTTATCCACTTGACCATACGGAGGAGTAACGGACTGCAAAAGACTAAACTGTGTTACTTGTGACATTTGGAGCAGGTTAACGTCTGCTTTACGTTCATTCTGATCCAGTCTGGATCTCACTCAAGGCCACTTGGCAACGCAGCGAAAACCATCCAATCACAGAAGCACAAGAAAATATAAACTATTCTGATTGGTTCCCGGGTGCTACAAATTGCACCCTACAGTGATTCTTTAATTGTCCAATGAGAGCACCGCCTCGTGTCACCTGTTCACCAAAGGTTTTAGGAGCCACGTACACATTCATTAGGCCAACACCCTGTGATCAGGAAGTGAATATATTAACACAGAAATGAAGTAAATACAGTTAAAAACAATAAATCAATAAATGTTGACCTGAACTACAGGACGATAATACTAATCTAAGCACTTCAGAGACATTTTTGCTAAAATTAATATGTTTAATATTATTTTTAAATAGCTCTTCTCCTCTAAGTTATTTTAGGTGGGCCGGCGCCCCCTATGGACCAGCCACCACTGGTTAGTGGTAGGGCTGTAGTTTCGGTTAGTGACTTTGCCATCCCAAAAAAAATCAACAAAAAAAGTCTTGCTGAAAATCTGTCTTTTTCTGCAGGGGGTGTGCGGTGGAATCACGAAAATGGTTCAACATCGTGATGACTGGTCAGAATTTTCAACACTAGTACCTTGGCTTCAGTACCTTTATCTGAACGATACTTTCTGTAACACCAATTCAAAACAAATATTTTAACAAAAAGAAAATGATATTACACATTATAATACAAACCTTTAGTTTTACATTTATCCACTCAAAGCCGTTTCATATTAAATCACAATACAGGGATCAGCAATAACACTTTCCTGGGGCAGCAAAATGCCACGTCAGGCTAGTACATCTAAAAATTCACTTCCCCAACTGAGTAAGTGGTATAGAAGGATTAAACATAGTCCAGAGCTGGTGATGGATGTAGTTAAGGAGTGAGATATCTCACTTCCTTGTCATCTGAGAGCTGCACATGTGCAGTACTGATCAGACACTGGAGTTCAGTTGGTGGCGTTAAAGGATGAGGGTGAAACTCTACGATTCTATGCAGTTTGCTGCATGTTGACGAGGTGTTTGTGTTTGCTCTACAGTTGGACTTGTATAACCAGAGGGTTATGGAGAAGAGAGAGCAGGAGTATCAAGCTCGCAAGAAACAAGAGAAGAACAAAGACGGCACAGAGATCAGCCCAGGTATCTGACCGCCGGCTCATTTACGTGAATATTTAAAGTAACTTCCAATCTTTGCATTACAGGGATTTGTAAGGTTAAATTCTTGGCATGAGAGTTTTAAAATATGTAGAAACATTTTACAGCTTTTTACTGCATGCCATTTATTTCCTTAACAGCTAAAAACAAACACCTTATTTCAAATTCTTCTTACCTTCAAATTCAAATTCTTATCTTTTTCTTTGATAAGACCGGTACTTTGAGGAGGTATTTGTTTTCCTCCCATCCAATTAGCCAGGCTTTGGTGAGGAACTGATGGATTGTTATTCAGTCACACAGATTTGGTAGAACTTGTTGAAACATATTGGAAATATTAAGATAACATGAGAGATATGATCGTGAAGGCCTAATTAGTCTAGTTATGTTAGGCCAGTCTAAGCATATGAGCACTACTCAGTAAGTGCTTCTGTGTTGAGGTCGTCTCGCCGTAGATTCTCATGAAATCAGACCTAGTTTAGGATTTAAAGTTTACTGTAGGATTTCAGTCAGTTGTTGTAACTCCACCGCAATGTTAAACGGATATATTTCACCTTTTCATGGTGTATTTTTGTTTCAGTTTTAATAGAGTTCGACAATCACATCAAGAAGGTTTTGGTCCTGGAAATGGCTTTGCTAGAACCAAACTTACATTTGTGGAGCCGCCGTGTGCTTTCACAGTCGCACCGACAACTGAAGCAACAAGTGTTCAACATATTTACTGCTACATTTTGAAACCAGCCATAAACCCAGGATTTCTGCAGGTTCCTGAAGTCTTAAATACTCTGAAGTCCTTTAATCAGGCTTAAATATGATTGTGAGAGTGTTAAAATTGATTGGTTGTATTGCGCAGTTAACGTTAGTTTCGTTTCCTTTAATTTCATTACATACAGCTCCAGTAAGTGACCTCTGCACAACTCTCCTTTATTTTTGAAATGTTCAGTTTTAGTTAATTATTTTGAGGAATTGACTTCTTTTAGTTTAGCACCCAGAGCTGAACCAAAAGCCAAACTTTAAATTGTCTAAATTGAAAACAAAGCAATTCTATTTTGTTTTACTTGGTGTTGCATTGTTCGTTATATTTTTTATTTAGTTATCAGAATTATTTTATCACTGCTAGTTTAGTATTAGTCTTAGTTTTCATTAACTATAATAACCTGTTTTAGATGTACGCCAGCATTAAAAGCAGACTTGCTCTGGATTTTACGCACATTAACTAAACATCAGTCATCTAAAAGCGACCGAGACGTGACGGAGAACCTTGATTCTGACATTGCTAAAACCTTCATGTGTGGAAACAACAGGACATCTTATGTTAAGTGGTTTGAATCAACAAATTTCATTGAGACCTGATCTGAAAGATTAAGGGCCTGTTTGTGCTTGTTTGAAATTGGTCTCAAATTACTTTCATAATGGTCTTAAAAGTTTTAAATCTAACTTACTGAAACCTGCAGAAACCCTGAAACCTGTCCGGAACGTTACACACAAAGGTCAGTCGTCACCTCCGTCACAAACGTCTAGTGGTTTGTTACCGTGATCAAGAAAAGAAGCCAACTGCAAACCCAACTCTACAAAGTAACATCTTTTTCATTTTCATTTTGTGACTTCTTTGTTAACTAGATTTAGAGGAAACCATTCCAGTCTAGAAAACATTTCTAGTCAAACTACACCGTTAGAAGGTAAGACAGACCCTTTAAATTGGGCTGGTTAATGTTAAGAATGTAAAATACTGGTTTTGATATAGTACCACCTCTAAGTTTCAGTTTTTAAACCAAAAGTTAATAGTTATAAACACTTAGAGTCTGACCAGACCAGTCTGACTAGATCTTTAAAGTGTTTTGAGTTGGATACTCTTGTAGTTAGCCAGACATGGAGTGACACTGAGTTAGAAACTATCACTAGGTCAGTTTAAATTCAAGACTTGTGTTTACTCATGTAGGTCATCGTAACATGTCTCCATTTCCCCAGTCCAAATGGTAAGTTTCATACGTGTGTTTTAAGGGAATCAGTGATGTAAAGAAGACGACGTTCAGCAGACAGTTGAGGCTCTGACTTGACGATGAAGAATAAACTGATGATCCAGTAGACACCACTAGAGGGAAACAGCACTAAAGGACATCAGTTTTACATCCCAACCAGAGCTAACTTAAAGCACCAGTTTTAAGCTTTATTTGATCCAGTGTTCATTGACAATGAAGTTCATTTTACTGCTTAAATAAACCCTATTAACGGCTCGCTACTGTTCATAGCACCAGGCGGTAGCACTATGTATGTTGTACTGTCTTCAACAGCTGTCTTTAAACTGAGTTTCAAACTATTCTTTATCGGCTACGAAAGTCATGAAATACAACCTTAACACAGTTTACAACTTAAACTTCTTAAAGGACATGTTTTGGAGGCGTTTTAGACCTTCTGAGTCTAGAGGCTTTCACAACATGGCTTAAATTGTCCAGGGAGAGATGAATCCATCTAGATTATCCATCAAACGTCAATGTAAATAGCACTGACTTAACCATTACTGTATTTGAAAAGGTAAATATATCTTTGTCCAGAAACTGGTTCATTGTAGGAATGGGTTTCCCTGCTTCACTTTGACATTTATATATTCATGCATGTTATTTTTAAGGATATTTCATAAGTTGACAGAGGTGACATTCAGCCCACAGTGTAGTCACTGATCTGTAAGCCATGTTCATGAAAGCCATATGAGCCTTTCTACATCAGACTCAACAGTTTGACACATGATTAATGTTTCATCGTCTACAGAATTTTGTTACACATCCATTGTGACGGATTTCATATTTTAAACCGACCGGTACATCGGTTAGTCCTAGTAAAGCTCTTCAGGGTAAGTCAAGTTTGCTCAATTCAATCGACGACACAAGTATAAAACGTAAAACCTACTTGAAATGATCAACGTGTAGTCTCTCTGATGTGTAATTTATTAAAATAATGCAGTGATTTTTTTCAGACCGCTAATGTCTTAATGATACACCAGAAGAGAATTCATTTTCTTTTGTTGTTTTAATGTTGTGTTCCTCTGAGATGTGATACCATGAATGTAGTTAACTTTATCATCATTCATTTGGTAACTTAGAGATAATAAGAGCTGTAAGGATGTACAGGAAAGCGATTATAGAACAAAGTAAGATACATTTGTAAATTTGGCACATTTTCATTTATCGATGTGATGTGTTACATTACAGACTGTAAATAATGTTTTAGTTGTAGCTACACAGCTAGTTGTGCTTTATTTGGTGGATGTGAATTAATTGTATATGATATTTGTAAGTGATACTGTATGAGTTTCAAGTTGCGTTTCCACTCTTCAGTCCACATCATGGAGTTGATTTACGACGTTAGCGTCGACCTAATGTTGACTGACGGAGTCTCAAAGATAATCCAACATTTCTGAAGACCTTCTCACTTTCCAATGGTTATTTCCAAGTTGCAGAAAGGTTTGTCAGTTTAATGCAGCAGATATTATCTATGTGTAACAGCCTGTCCTTGAAGTCAGTAAAACATTTCTAATGTCAGGAAGCTAACGGTGAAAGCTTCCAGCTTCATGTAGGGGTCGGTTTGGCGTCGGTAGCTTAGTGTCAGATAAAACCTGTCATTAACGACTCCAGTGGTCTACTGCGCCTGTCATCACTTAATCACACATTTTATTTCATAACAAATACAAGTGGTTATCAGCATTATGTAGCAGCTTTAGTTGTCGTAATGTGTTGACCGTTAGTTTACTGTAACTTACCATTTGTCATCGGTATGACCGTAGTCATCTCGATAACCACACTTTTCTATATTAGTAGTTATTGTTAGTACTGAGTTTTAGCGTCGTTCGACCGTGTACGTTTTTAATGTTTACTGCTTAAACCATGTTTAAAGGTTGTGTCCAGTCTAGTCAGTCAGACTAAAAAGTTCATTTTTCCACAAGGCTCAGGTAAAGTGTCTGGTCTATGTAAAGTGAATGATCTCGATCAGACTTTACATAAAGAATCTACATCAAGTGGACGGTCTCAGAATCTACGTAAAGTTTACAATCTCAGACAGACTCTACTTAAAGTGTACAGTCTGAGAGACTATATAAAGTGTATGGTCTTAGACAGAATGTATATTAAGTTCATGGTCTCAGATGGGTACTCGTAAGTAAAGTCGTGTATTTTTTACCTTCACTGGAGTAGCTAAAAATTGCATAGGTTCCTCAAGATTTCCTGATCATTGTATAGCACATGATTACATGAAAAAGTACAGATAAAAGTAGACAAATGAACATTTATTAGGCCAGCTTGCATTCATGTCCATGTATATTGTAGGGGATTGATTGTCTGTACAATCATAACTAGATCAAGTTGGAGTTCATTTCACAGCGATCGTTCAGCTCGGGTCACTAACTTTGGGACTTGAAGACTTGAGTGCGAGTCGAGGATTTTTGACTCTGCAACACCGCAGAAAGGAAGCAACTGTTGTCAGTAAGGTGATTTCAAACTCACCATGAATGTGACGTTAACAGGTTTCATATGCAATATCAGGCAGAACAGCTTTTTCAAACTGTGTTTCAGACAAATCCACTGAAACCATGCGTCGGTCGACACCCACATGACAGTAGGCCGTCTGCAGCTCTTCTCACGGTTTGCATATTTAAATCCACCGATGCCTCATCTTTATCTTTACATTATCTGCTCAGGTAAATACTGACGTGACCGACCACACAATGGTTGAGCAGTTTAGACCAGTTTAGACTAAAGTGCAGATGATGAGGTCCAGTACGGAGTCGGGGAACAGAAATGGAAAACACTAAATGAGCCATCACGATTTTTAAATTATTACAAATGCAGGGGTCCATATTGTGTATTGTTTTGTATCGACTCCACAGCCTCCCTTTTACCAACTGTCTGATATTTACAACATATCAGTCTTTGTTTTCAAAATCGTTCCAGGCAATAACGCAGCAGTGAATATTATAATCATTTATTAATAGTGAAATTATTCTTAAAAATGTACTTATCTGACTCCAGGTAAACTGTACACATCCTTATTTACTGTGGCTGATTTTTATTTCATCTCACCAGGCTCTACTTACCTGATTACACAAAGGTTTATATTTTAAATTTATACTTTTATATTTAAATAATTAAATTCCATTTCCTTTCTCTGGACAATATACTGGACTTCAGACAATAGAAAGTGAACAGAAAGGATTCAGAATATTGTTTATTATTAAAGTGAAAGCAATAATTCAGTTTTAAAAACTTGTTTTTAAGAACTTTGTTTTGTTCTTAACTGTTGCACTTTATATTTTAATTTTCATGAACTCCACAGTTCCCTAAAGAGACACCTTAAAAAGTAAAAATATTATAATTCTTGCTTCGATGTTGGAAGTTTTTGATGTCGAAGTGACTCATGAAGGTGTGAATGAAAATGTGTTTGTCTTGACGGTAAAGGTAGGTGATTGTTTTGATCTTTTTATTGATCTTTTTTAAATTTATTTTAAAAGGCATATCGTTCACATCCATCACTATATAATCATCATCCTCAACACGTTACATATACTTTCTTGATAAACGTTTACCACATCTGTGCAGTTCTTTCATTCAGTTTGATTTGAGGGTTTTGTTTTTTTTTTTGGATTATCGCTACATGAGAAACATTTAAGGTGTAACATCTATAATTAAACTGCAGTAATTATTATTTTAGTCACTTAAATGTCAGCTGAACGTTACAGTGAGAACATAGCTAGAATAATATGGAGAGAATATGGCACATGATAAAACTGGAACAATGTGTCGGCTTAAAATCTGTTCAAACCGGTTGAGGGGGATGTTTGATCGGTTTGTAAAGATATATGGCTGGTTTTACAAAGACAGACTGACTATGAACCAAACAGACAGGTGGACATACACACCTGAACAATGTCAACTCGGACACGGAGTAACACGCAAGAAAACATTACACCGTGAAAGTCACCGGTACCTCAGTGTTGTATAAAAAAGTGATGCCAGAAACTGACGACTGTCCACGTTAAAGGTCTTTAAACTGGAAACAGGACTGGACTGGTTCTAATGTCAGAATATATAACATATATAAATCATGTTAATTACAGTCCAGTTTCCAAATGTAAACCTAAACAAGGATGTTAGACAAACTAAACTCAAACAGTGCTAGAATGACATTTGAGATTATTTGTTAATGGAAATGTTAATGTTTCACACAGACTTTAGTCATAGTTAGTCCATGAACATAAAATGATGTGGATTTCTACGTTATGACAACTGGGATATATGGCTGTTTTTTAGCAAAAGGTTTTAAAATCTCTGAGCCAAGTCCTGATGAACAGATAAAACTGGAACATAATCATCAACATTAACCATCATAGGTGCTTAAACACTACACCTTCACATACAAGACAGTGGACATTGGTCCACCTTTCACGTCTCAGTCGATGCTTTTAACAGTTTGTTTAAATTTCCACTAGAGTCAAACAGACTTTGTGAAACCAGCCTGATAAATGTTGTATAGTCTTAGTTTTAGAGGTTGATAGAAGACATTTTAGTCTTCAGAATGTCCTCTAATGCCTTCTCATTTCATCCTTCAACCATTTTGACTTAACATACATTTTGTTAACATTTGTAGGGAAGCTGATCAGCAACGAGCCGAAGAACGTTTGGATCTGCGGCCACTCGCTGGTTTACTGGGCAGAGTCCCGGGCCAAGTCTCCAGAGGTAGGTATGCAGCTGGGCATGGACCCCAGCAGGGTATCAGTGTGGTGGAAGGGCACCCAGGGCATGACGTGGCCCCAGCTGCTGCCTCAGCTCCACCAGCTGAAGGTCACCTGGCCCAACCCCGATGTCCTCATCATGCACCTGGGGGGCAACGACCTGAGCACCGACAGCCCCACCGACCTGCTGGCCTCCGTCAAGAGGGACCTGACCTCTATGAGGAGCATCTTCCCCAAGTGCATCCTCGTCTGGTCCTACATCCTGCCCCGCAGGGTCTGGCGCCACTCGGCTGACAGCCACGAGGTGGACCTGGTCAGAACCACAGTGAACCGGCGGATCCACAGCATTGTGTCGGAGCTCGGTGGCACCTCGCTCACCCACGAAAACATCCGGTGCGGTGCGAACACGGGCCTGTACCGGGCCGACGGCATCCACTTGTCGCCCAAAGGCATTGACGTGTTCAACCTGAACCTGCAGGATTTTCTGGAGAAGTGGGAGATGGAGGTGAACAAAACCTCGGAGTGAAGATCAGATACTCTGTTTTTTATGTTGCTTTTATTTTGAATGAAAGCAAGACTTCGATTCTCAGCTGCAAACGCCTTGATAAACTTGATACAAAGAATCCAGTCGTGTTTGTAGTTTTAGCTGTTGATGAAACTTCAGTCTATGTGGAAATATGTTTGACCTTCTACAATAAATTCATGATCAACTGATGTATCTGTGTTTTCATCTCCTCACTTAACTAAGCGGGTGTTAATTAGAGGTTTGTTTTAGAACTGAATGTTCCTGATGCATCTTCATCATCTGCAGCTTCAACTGAGTGAAATGTTGGTCATTTCTGCTGTTTCTTTGTTTTAGTTCCAGTCAAGTCACACAGTTCACCTTTTTTTTTGAGGTGTCTGCTTCTTCTTCGAGTTAGAGTTCTGTATCAGATCTATGATGGCGTATTTGGGCCACATTAAGTTTAAAAACCAAACTGTAGTAGCCGGAGGAGGGGAAAGTATTCTGAGAAAAACCTCAGAATTTACTGGATTAAAGTCGGATGACAGATATTTACGAAAACACTCCAGAAATTGATATCACAAATTGTCACTTCTGTCTCATGTGTTTTATGTTTTCATCTTGTTGCGTCTTAAATTTTCGTCTTTTCAGATTTTCATCTTGTACTAAAGTTGACACTGGAGTGTGAAGTGGTCTCGTAAATGTTCGACTGTAGTTCTGGAAACTTAATAATATTAATAATATTACTCCCTTTGTAAGATGTAGCCCTAATTCCGTTTTCTTTTTACTTAAACTAGGCTTTGTACTTGTTGCACAGAACAAACTGCAGCTCTTTTTCAGTCTTTCTGTTTGTTTTACTCATCATTAAAGTCGAGCTGTAAACGTCGTCTCACAGACGGATCATTATTATCATTATTATTAGTCACCGTCATCTGGTTCTTCTTCGCTGTGTTGTTTGTGTCGGATCCGTCCAGGTGAGTGTGTGTTCTGTGTGCAGGTTCAGGTGGAGGCGGAGCTCAGCAGGACCAGAGCTGATCACATGATCCAAACCCAGACCCACGTCCAGACCTGCAGCTCAGTCTGATGAAGGTTTAAAACGTACACGTTTTCCATCCTCACAACCTGAGTCCACTTCAAACTAGACCTGATCTCCAGCGTCAGACGCAGGTTTTTATGTTGCACTGAATTTTAAAGGTGATTCTGATTTCAAGATTATTTAGATTAACTTTTCCTCCACCTCTTTCTACAGTTTTTAGCCTTTTGGTAAAACTGATATTTATCCAAGTTTTGTTCAGTAAATGATCAGAAAATATCGCTGTTCATTTAGAAGAGATTATATTGACCAACAAAAAGACAAGTAACAAAAAATAATGTTCATATTTGACGAGAATGACTTTGAATTGTGATTAGAAGATTGACATTTATCAAAGTATTTGCTAATTAATTATGGATGGCCTCTTTTAGCTCAAAACTGAAAACAATGGAGGTTCAGTGAGTTCACTCATAAGCCTGAATCTGTAAAGTGAGATTAGAAAACACTGACAGCTGATTTCAGCGTGTGAAGGAACAGAATGAGATGAACAGACTCTGAGGTCGTACACACTGAAGAAGGGAAAGACAAATGTCACAAGATAACGTACAATTCAACATAAATACTTGAGTTCACATCTTTTGACACTTCCACACGGTTTGTTGTTGAGACTCAGACATTTAAAAACAACAGATTCTACATTAAAGAGTCTCAGCTTTAATCTGAGCAGGTTTGTATCAGATTAGAACAATCTGAGTTAAATACAGACCTTTAACACTGACGTCATGAAGATTCCTAGTTCCAGTGACGCTCATCGACAAACGTCAGCGTGTTCAAAGAGGTCCATCAAAACGTATGTAAACACACAGCTGTGGTTTTTCTGGATGAAAGGCTGTGTTACCTGTAGATCTGTGTGATCCACTGTGATGAGCTGGGATTTAAAACAGGTTTTGTCTCCAACCATGGTTTTACTCCATATTGATCATAAATTCTGATTGTGCTTTTTATTGGGAAACCACAGCTCGACGTTTACATGTATGTGTTGACAGAACAGCTTTGAACTGTTTGATGAATGCATTGACAGCATCGACATCTACATCTGTATGTCTGTTAAACACGACAAGACTTTCAAGTGTGACCATCTCTTGTTTAAAGACAGTGTGTTGTAAGTTTTTATTCGCAAACTTGAAGATTTTGTAAAGACTGAATCTTAGTCAGTAATTATAAAAACTGAACTAGATGTTTGTTTTTTGAGTTTCATCTTGATCCACATAACATTAAGAATCTACATCATCAGACGTGATTGATTTGATTTCGTGAATAAAACTCAGAGTTTGTGTCGTATTCATTCGAGGTCTGGTCTCTTAACTCCACAGAAGAAAAGTCAAACCCACGAGATCTTTAAATGACCAAGACACAGACACACACCAAACGGGATTCTGTTGTAGATTCAGGATCAACATCTGCATCAGGATTTACTTCAGGACGTTTTACTGCTTCCTGTTTGGTTCTGGACAGAGACAGCTATTGGTTGGAGACAACGGTCACGTGACTGAAAACTGATGATGAGAATAAACAGGTTGGATTTAGTCTGAACGTCAAGAGTTTAATGAACCACCTCAGACCAAACCATCCAGACGACGGAGCCTCGAGTCCAGATGAACTACCAGGGTTTTATTCTGACAATGGACGTGTGTCTGAGACGTTGAAATCATTGGAAAAGTCGACTGATGTTCGACCGACTGAAGTCTCTGGTTTGTAAACGTGACAGAAGCAAATGTTGGAACCAGTACAGATCTGAGCCAAAGGGTCAAAGATTCTGACAGATGGATGTGGATCAGATCTGCATCGGGGTCCACACTCTTATCCACATGTTGACTCACATTTACAACAAGATAATCATGGAACCTCTATGACTTAAGACTGTATGATCACGGCATCGTGCCGCTCCTGTTATGTCATCTCCGTCCACAGATGTAGATAAACTCTTCGTCTTTTTGAGTCTCATGATGCCATGACTTTCCATGTGTCCCTGTTAAAGATCAGCATCTAAAACACAGTTTGTTCTATTGACGTAAACCTGCTCAGTTTAAAGCTTTTCTTTAAAACCTGTTTAGTTTTAAACTCAGTCTGAAAAACAAACGGTGTGGATGTTGACACATCAAATACTTCACACTTTAAGAGAAATTCAAGATAAATGTAAACTGGAACTTATCTTCCACTTTCATCACGTTTCCACTTTGACCTTTGACCCTGTCGTGACCTTTGGGATGAACTGGACCCAGACTGAGTCCATGTGTCCACATACTTATGTCCACATGTCCAGGACTCTGGTTGGTGGAGAAACATGTCAATAAGATGTTCACGTGGTTTTATTGTACATTTATTCACTTTCTGATGTAAATATAAAGTTTTTACTCAAATGTTTTTTAATAAAACATCAATAAAATAAATCAAATGTTTGTTTTTGTATCTGATTTGGTCATTTTTCTCTGAAAGTTGTTTTTAAAGTCAGACAAATAATGACAAAATGAACAATCTATACTTTCACATATAATACATTTTACAGCAATTTATTAAATAACATATTTATATAGAGATATTTTTATTCAATGAAGACTTTTCCTTAAATTTCACTGATAAAGGTTTCATTTGTTTAGTTTTTTTGGTTCATTAGTTTCACTTGTTTTCTCTTTTTTACACTTTCTCCCTTTTTTCTAAATGTTTTATAAATGAAGTTCTATTAAATATATTTACTTTATGGATTTTTCTGAACGTGTGAAGGCATGAGATGTTTAGTGTTTTTCAGTTTTAAATTGATTATAAATCAGGATTAGAGGATTTAATAAAATGCTCTGATTTAGTTTCAAAACAGGAGAAAAAAACAAAATAATTAAAAACTGTCAGATTAAAGTTGGAAACAGAAGCTTTTTAAAGAATGAATGAATGAAAAGAAACTCTGAAACACAAAGACTTTTGTTTCTGAGTTAAAACCAAGTTAAAGGAAACATTTTTCACAGTTAAAAAAGTCTTAAAAAGTACAAATTATACATACCATCATATGGACTGAACGTGTTTCAAAAAGCACCAGTTTTTCCTCTAATCTGTGTCTTTACCCTTCGTCAAACTCCTACTGATGACAAGTCAACAGTTTGTTCCATGTTGGTCTGAAAACCAGCCTCTTTAATAAACAGTTTGACCATAAAACCAGAGTCACTTCAGCGTCAAATGGCTCCACCTCCTCACACTGTGCGATGCTGTGATTGGCTGAAGATACAAACCCACTGCCCAAAGGTTGACGCCTACAAACGTCCTGAACACAGAAAAACAAGAGGAAACTAGAAAATACCGACAGAAAATAAATCCACCACCAAACACCGACAGAGGCTCAGATGGAGATGATTATTATTGTAAGAATTCAGGAAAATGTCAAAGACTTTGGGTTTAAAGGTTGAAGATAAACTGTCTCTTCAGGTATCATGTTTCCAGCGGTTCAGACCCTAATATATACAGTCTATGAGACGACGGTTTCACATCCATTCACACATGTACACGGAATATGTTAAAGTTTTAAAACAAACCAGAACAACATTTCATGCAGGAAACATTTTTTTTATCCCCAGAACCAACATTAACGACAGAAATTACATTTGTAAAACACACAT
>JAPQRN010000008.1:2635508-2657750 GCA_037367275.1 Coranthus polyacanthus | reverse complement strand
CCCCATATACCCACCCCCCCGCATGGCCCTGCCCCCCCAGACCCAAGACGAGTTCCCGCCCACTCTGCCCTACAAACAGTACAGCAGCTCCGCCCCCGAGCCGCCACCGCCACCTAAAGGTCAGTCTGAGCTTTCATCTGGCTGGGTCTGAACACCTGTGCTTGTTTGTTTGGTCCAGTTTTATTGGTTAATCAGTGCCTCCTGTTTTCTGTCGTCAGGTGCAGATGGAGAAAAAGTTGGAGGTAAAATCCAGGACAGAAGGGTCTCTGAGGAGCAGAACAACGAGAGCCAGAAGCAGAAGGTCAGTGATTTATCACACCAACAGTCATGAACACAGACATCCTGCTGTTTTAACAGATGTGGGGCTGTTTCATGTAGTTGGTTGTGTTGTCGTGATGCGCTCAGGTTCTGGAGGAGAGGGAGAAGCTGAAGCAGGACAGGGAGATCCGGATGAAGAAGAAGGAGTACCTGATGAAGGAGCTGGAGAGACTCCGCAAGCAGCAAGGTGAAGTTTTCCTGAGGTTCTGTGCACCGTGGCATACTGGGAAATGCACCTGTATCATAGAGGACTGTGGAGAAGCTGTGTTCATTTTTATTTAAAACGATATGACAACTAGGGCTAATTTCCAAGAGAACTAGTAATTGCACATTTATGAATTTAATTTAACATAAAATTAAAAGTGTCTCTCACTGTTCATTCACTGCAGTGCTTTACAAGCATTAAACCTTACGCTTTACAAATGTTAACATATCACTTTACCGACTTATAGCATAAGGTTTTGTCAGGCCTAATCACAGTGTTTATCCACATTTGTTTGTGTTGTTGATGTGTCGTGTCCTTCCTCTGTGTCGTTTCTTTACTCTGTGTTTTCCTTCTTCATTTCAGGTGAGCTGCTGAGAAAGAAGCGTCGAGAGAAGGACGGACACAAAGACCCTCTGCTGCAGGAGATCAGCCACCTGCAGGAGGACGTCATGACTCAGATCTCCAACCTGCGCAAAGAGCACGAAGCCGCTGAGAAGAAACGCAACGAGATCGACAAGGTGGCGCTCATCCTAGGCTTGAGCCCATCAGACCGACCGCGAAGGACCAGCAGACCCACCGAACACCAGGAGGACCAGTTGCCACCAGAGAAGAAGAAACGGGAGGTTGACAGAAGCCCAGAGGGCCAACCGGCGGGAAGCAGCGGGAGTATAAAGGTACAAACACCTGAGGAGGAGGAGGAGGAGGTAACAACCAGAACACACAGGGTGAAACTTACTGAAGGTCTGCAGCAGCATTAGCGTTAGCCGCAGCATCACCACAGCAACGGTTGAAAAGATTAACCTGTGACGACCCGCAGACATACTGAGCATGTGTAGACGGGAGTTATTTATGGATGGATTTGAATCATAGCTAGGGCTCACTACTGTTGATCATTATTATTGTTATCATCATTTTTATTATTGTTGTTATTATTATTATTATTATTTTATTGCTGTAGATAACTTTTGCACATACATTTCGTTTGTCTGTCATGTTGCTGATCCTGCTCCAAGTGGTTTCGACTGGTTTCAGTCTCCGTTTTACTCTTACATTCATCTAATGCAATTTAGACTGTTTCTAAAAAGTTGTGGCACCAGCTGATAAAAAGGAGGAAAACATTGCTTGAAGCATGAAACCTGTTGCACTGACAGTTTGTGGACATGGCAGCCGTTTTACATCTGAATTCTGTGTTTTGCTTTACTTCAAACATGAGAACACAGAAAAGCTGCGTCTGCTTTGTTCTGAAGGTTGATCAGTTATTTTTAGTGTTAAACAGGTTTGAGCAACAGGTACATTTAGACTTTAGTATCTTAGGTGTTAGATCTAAGTCTAACTTTGTGAAACTTACAGCAGCTGTTTGTGAGCGTTGCATGCTGGGACACAGATGAGTGAACAGAACAGCTGTTACAGAAGCAGCTGGAGGAGAATAGACAGAACAGATTGACACTGAAGTATTATATATGATATTTTATTTAAAGTGAGCCATTACAGATGTCGTTTGTGTGATTTTCTTCTTCTGCTTCTCATTGTTAACCCTTCACATTCACACATTTTGATCATTTATTTCACTCAATCTTTGCGTCGTGTCATCGTCAGCAGCGTCGCGAAGACACAACAAGTTTATCGAAAGTTGACGCTGAAAGAAGAAGCAGTGATTATTAGAAAAGAAAGTGTTCTCAACAGAGTGAGTTTAAAGTGACTCATTAAAATAATCTGCTGCACACTGGTTTAATGTGTCAGAGCAAACAGTTCGAGAAGAAATCAGATGTTAGTCGTCTGGTACCCGTTCCAGTTCTGATTTCTAGTGAATTTCACTAGAAGGACTGCATTACGGTTCTGGAGGAAAACATCCCACATTCTGCTAAAAACGTGGACGTTCTAACAAGACCATGATGGAGTCGTGTGGAGAAACTGTGGAATGAAAAACCTGAACCAGAACCTTTAGATCTGCACAGAACACCAGGACCAGGAGGTTTATGTCGTTTCCAGACTGAAGAATCCTTTTGGTCAAATAAAACTTGACTATAAATCAGAATGGACCATGGGTATGAATAGTGTTGGACTTAACTGTATGTAGTTCAAACAGTCAGGAAAGCAGATTCCAATCAGTCAATCCCGGGTCCAGACACATCTATCGTCCACTTTCTGGGCTTTAGGGAGTTTATAGACCCTAAAGAAAAGCCAAGGCAGGTCTTTGGAGTTAATGTAGACTCAAGTTAGTGCAGGACTGGCCCTAAACCGCAATACTTTTTTGGCATCGAACAAATGGTTCAGATAATATTGAGTGTCAGAAAAAATGCCTGGTATCATTTGGTGTCGTTTTGACACCAAATTTCAATACTTGGATAAATCTCATCAGTGTCAATGTTTATTAATGATGTGATTTTAGAAGAAAACTTACTAAATAGGTTTATTTCTATGTTTTGAAACAGATTTGAGTGTATAAATATGCAGAGGAGCTGAAAATGAAGCTTATGTGTACTGTGATTTTGTTAAAATAGGAACAATGTGAAACTGTTGAGGAGTCGCTGTTGAAGCAGAGACATCAGTCGAGTTATTTATGAATGAATGGTTGCAGTATCTTCGTTCAGAGTTCATTAAATGAACCAAAACACATTCTAGGTATGTTTTAGTTGAGATATCGTCGGTTATAAAGTGGCGTCTGAATTTCCGATTTGCGCGTTGACTAAACCGTCTTGGAGTCTGGAAGTCAGAGAAGGTAAGACTTTATTCTTCTTCTTTGGTTTTAATGTTTGAGTCGTTCTCCTGAATGTTTCCTGTCTGTCTTTACATTAAACTGTCCTGTTGACTTTTCTCCATCTTTGTTTCTTAGCAGACGTCATCAGCGCCATCTCAAGCATCCCCAGAAAAGCTGCCGCTTCCAACCATCACAGCCACGCCTCCGGTTCAGGCTCTGCCCCCTGCCGCGCCTTCATCCCCTCCTCTGGAGCCATTCGAATACTACGATGCAGGAAACCACTGGTGTAAAAACTGTAACGTCACCTCTGGTTCCATGTTTGATTTTTTCACGCACTTGCACAGCAAAACGCACCGAAAGGTTGGTTTCTTCTCTTACCGCCTGTAACGGGTTTGTTTGATATTCACACATGGACACTCCTTCGGCTATTTAACATGTGGTCCTAATCTGGCACTTGACAGACTCTGGACCCATATGACCGACCCTGGGCTTCCACGCCGACCAAAATCACCAAGAACCTGCCATCAGAGGAGAAGCTGACCAAACCGGCCAAAGGTACTCATGCTTCACACTCGCAGCTCCTCATGTCATGTGTTTTTCTGATGCCGCTGATCTCTGAGCCGCTGAATTTTGTTAGCCGTCTTCTGCTTCCAGGTGGAGCTCAGTCTGGATCTGAGTGTCTTAATGAAAACAGAGCAAACGAAGTGACAAAGACTCGAAGCGTCGAAGCGCAGAGGAGAGTCCTGTCGTCACCTCCGCTCTTTACTCTTTCGTTTTCATGTCTCATCCTCACATGAAGTTCTGCTGGGATGTAAATGTACGCAGTAACCTCTGGAGAAGTGTTTAGCTGCACTTACAGGTGTTTTCCTCTGCTCAGCGTACATTTTCTTCTCACTGAGCAGTTAAATTCATCAGTGTTGTCACATCTGAAATCTGCATTATTTTAAAATATTAGTCATTTGTTGTCTGTCTAACCTTCTCCTGTCCTCACAGCTTCTGGACACAGACTCGTCCCTCAGGTAAACACGATTGACAGGTATTTTTTGGTTTCCTCTAGGTTTAAAATGCAGTGCTTGTGTTTTGCTGCAGGTTCAGAGTTTTTGCTGCCTGTCAGAGGATTCTTCTGTCTGCTGTGTAAAGAGTTTTATGGAGATGCCATCTGTGCAGAGGAGCACGTCACCAAGCACGCTCACAACGAGAAATACAAGGTACTGGTCACAGTTCAATACATTTTTCTTAACATGATTATAAATAATGTTTTGTTGGGTTTTTTTTAGATGTTCTGCAGAGTTTAGAGCTAATAATGGGATGAGTAAACACACTTACTGTAGCTATAGTTTCTGATGCTAAATACCTTTTTAAAAAAACTTTTATTAAATGAACACCGTACAAACCTGAAACTACCTCTTTTACAAAAGTTAAACAACCCTTAAACCCTTATGTCCGGTCATTAAGGGGGGCAGGGATTACATTTTCATGTGCTGTTTTTGTATGGGTTTTTTCTCATTCTCTTTGTGTTAAATGCCTTAATCTTCAGAAACAGATGTATGAGAACCCCCTGTACGAACAGAGGAGGAACCTGGATCGGCAGGCGGGTCTGGCACTAGAGGCCAGTGGAAAGAAACGCAAACATGATGATGACGAGAAAGGCAGCAAAGAAAAGGACGAAAAGTCCAAACACAAGAAGGAGAAAAAGGACAAAGAGAAGAAGAAGGAAGAGGAGCAGGACGGTCACAAGGAGGAGAAATCTAAAGTGAAAAAGGAGGAAGAGGATGAGAAGCCGAAGCTCAGCAAGAAGGAGGAAGAAGTGAAAAATACCAAGAGTCAAGAAGATGAGTACGATGATAAGTTTAAGTACAGCAAGAAGGACGATAAATACCACTACAGCCGCGAGGAAGAGGAGAGGGGTAAATACAGGAGAGATGAGGAAGACCGATACAAGTACAGCAGAGATGATGAGTATCGGTACAGGTATCACAGTTATGATGAAGACCGACCCAAATATGGTCCCAGAAGCGATGAGGACAAGTATAAATATGACAAATATTCAGATTCAAGATCCAAGTTTGAACCTAATCCTGAAAAAGAAGCTTTCAAAAAGTTTGAAGCAACAAAACCAGCAGGAAAACCACAGGTCAACAAGCAGCCAGAGCCTTCACCAAAACCGTTCGACCCTCCTAAGATCCTCTGTGGACCCAGTCCGGCCATGAGGGCGAAGCTTCGTAAGCAGAACCAGGAGGCTGGCAAACCTATGCCTACACCCGCCGCAACAGTGGCTACATTTGGAAAGTTCACCTGGAAGAAGAGGGAGAACCAGCTGGCGAAGGAAGCACAGAAGGTGGCCGCAGAGTTCATCAAAGACGACGAAGCCGCTGCCTACCAGAAGCTGGTACCGGTCGAAGATTCTTTTGCAAAATCCATGGCTGTTGCTAAAGAAATCGCTCAGAAGCTGTCAGGACAACCCAACACACTGCCACCCTGGGCGTCCAACGGCGCCAACAGGGGGAGGATCCGTCCGAACCTCCCTGGACCTGCTGCAGTCCAGAGGAAGACTGCCATGATGGGAAAACCTGCCCCTCTGAATACCTTCCTCTCCATCAGACCCCAAACCCAAACCACTACGCAAAGTATACTAGGGTCGCCACCAAAAGATGTCACCAGATTCACGTATCCTCCAGGCAACATTTCCAGATCCACTAACCCTGCATTCACAAAACCATCAAATGACGCTTCCAGCTTCCCAAATCCACCAAAAGAAGACTCCATATTCTCAAATCCTCCAAACAATGCTTCCACAGTTCCAGGCCCTTCAAAAGATGGCCTGAGATTCCCTGATCCTCCCACATCTGCTTCGAATACCCAGACCTGCCCTCTGGGTACTAAACCTGTGACACCAACACTGGTTACGCCTCCATCAATAGGGTCAAGTCCAGCACCGGTTTCTACACCTGCACCAATGGAGGTTAAATCTGTACTGCCTTTGGTTAACATCGCACCACCTGTGGCTAAACCAGTACCGATGGTGTCAACTCCTGCTCCTTCTGCAACTAAACCTCAACAACCAGCCATGATAAAGATTGTGTCAGATGTGGCGGCTCCGGGAGTCCCTGAACACGAGCAGACCCGTACTGTGTTTGTTAAGCCACCGCCTTTTATGAACACGGGTGACGGAGGCCGGAAGTCTGAGAAGTCTCTGAAGAGTAACCTGGCTGCAGCCAAAGCCCAGGACTTATTTGGCATCTTCTACAGCAGCATCAGTCATTCAGGGCCTTCCTCCATCACAAAACCTGCTACTGACACCCGAACCGATGGGAACACTGCCAGTAAAGGCCTGGTAATTCCCCAACAAGCACCAAAACCACAACCTGAGCCCCAAACTCCCTTTGAGGTTCAAACAATACCACAATCAGAATCAAATAAATCAAAACCACTAACCCCTCCAGAATCCAACAAATCAGAACCACAAACCCATCCAGAATCCAACAAATCAGAACCACATCCCAAAACAGAACCAGAGCTTCAGATCACATCAGTCTGGTCCCTAAAAGATTCTCCTGATCCAGCATCTGATGCAGCTCAATCCAAAACCACTTCACAGACTATTCCGATCCAAACAAAACCAGCATCACCCTGTCAAAACCAAACTGGACCCCCCAAACTGGGACCAGTTACTCAGACTTGGCCACAGCCTGAGCCAGAACCTCAGATTCAAACAGAACCGCAACCTGACCAGGACACCCAGCATCTTACAGAGACCTCTACTGACCTAGCTCCGGAACCAGAACCCAAGCCTGGTCCAAAAACAAGAGGCAAGGTGACGCCAATGAAGAAGAAAACCTCTACGGCCACCGCATGGCCTGTTCGACAAACCCGATACCAGACCCGACGGCAGCAGCAGCAGCCCGATCCAGAACCTGAGCCGGCTTCAGGGGACTCGGCGGCTTCAGAGCCAAAGGGGCCAGAGGAGTCGGATCCTGGGACTGGATCTGGGTCTCAGCTGGAGGAGGATGAGGCTCAGATGATGGAGGTCACACCTGAAACCTTGGGCCTCCCATCCGACATGACGTCTCTGAACTTTGACTATGATTTTAGCTTTGAGTAACAGACTGACGGGGGTTCAGTAAGACCAGGACGATCACAAACTGTCTTTTACGAAGACTCCACTGAACCTGAAGGCAGCTGGTCTTGTTTTTAAAGGGCCAGTCCAACACTTATTAGTGAAACCTTCTGTTCTCTCCTGAGTTTCAGGTGTTTCTGTTCGTGTTCATTGAGCTCGTCATTTTTTGTGTTTTTCACATAATCTCAAAAAGGCCATGAACGAATGAACAAATCTAATGGTTTTATGTGGTGCTTTAGTTTTCAGGTGGATGTACATGTTCCCTCATGACACTGATCACATCCGGTCACTGAGCATGCCCAGTTTCCGCACTATAAAAACAGTTCAGGGTTTTTGGATGATAATGGGTTTATCACAAGATTTAAACTCTGTGACCAAAAATATGTGGACACCTGTGAATCATGAGTCCCAAAAGATGAAAATTCCCCAAAGTTTGTGTTTTTTTTTTTCCTCTTTGACCAGTTTAACACTTTTTAGTTTGGCTTTTTTGGGGGGGGTTGTTATTTGTTCCCCCTTTCTGCCTTTCATTACACTGTCTTTGAAAATTATATTATTATTGTTAAATAAAACACAATAAGACACTTTAAAAGTTAAAAAGGCTGCATCCCTGAACTGAGACTGTGAAGAATCACTTGTTTGTGGAATTTTTCTCTCACCAGAGGAAAATGTTTTCAAATTATATTTTCCAAAGATTCAGTTAAAATAGTAATAGTAGTAATTTGTTTTTGGTTGATGTGAGAGAAGTCCTACTGCCTGTCCACATACGTTTGGCCATGATTCAACTCATGAGCTGTATGAGTTCTGGTTCATAATAAACTCACATCCATCTGAAACAGTTCAAACGTGAGCTGTCCTGCCTCGTCGTGTTTTCCACCTCGACTTGTTCCTTGTTTTTCTTCTTTGAATCCACGTCGAAGCATGTTTTTTGTTGTTTGTTTTTTTTTTTGTCATTTGTCACACGTATGTGAAGACTGTTGAACTGACCAATCAGCTCCAAGTTTCCTCCTGCTTTTGTCCAACTCTGGTCTGAGCTCACAACAGGTCATCTGTAAAATGTGTTGCTTTAAGTAGAGTTTTAATAAAAGTTAGTGAAAAAACAGCAGCTCCTTGTGTTTTTGAAACTCTGAACTCGTGAATGTTTGTGGATCAGATTGAGAAGGCAATGAAAAGAGGAAAAAAAAACTATAGACTCAGTGAAACCTGACGCATCAGTCACAACCTGCAATAACCAGTAATAACCAGTGCAAACTGTTGGAACAGATCAGTTTTAGTTAAAACCTCCACAAACAGCTCAGAGACTGAAGTTTGTTCATTCATTTTTTCCGTAAAAGGCATCAGATTAATCTTTGTCTTAGACTTTGGACACGTATATTTATTATTTTCTTGTGTTTTGTGGACGAAGCTGCTGCACTAAAGGTAAGAGTCACATATTCACGTTTGTAGCCGAAACATATGAGTTGGTGTAAATCAAATATATTGTTTTGAAATGATTTCAGTTCTTCGGCAGTTTGTCATTAATCTGTTTTGGCTTCTTTATGAAAATAATATTGTACCCTAACCCTTAAGTTACTGATCAGAAAAACACATCAGACACCGTAACGTCACGCGTGTCCACATGATCCTATGATTCCGTGTTTCTCCAACAGCCTATTGTGTCTGAAAGTGATAAATATATTTGTTTTAATATTCACATGAAGACGTCACTGGTCCTTGATTTACTGGAGATGGAGATTTACATCCGGTCCCTGGTCGTTACTCTGTTGTCATGGAAACAGGTAAGGGTCAGGTGGCCTCAGTGTGGACTGGGATCCGAGCTGAAGACCATAATATGTATAACAACATGTATTAGAGTTCTGGTCCAAACAGATGTGATTCATATTGAAGAGCTGACTTTGACCTGATTCATATTTAATCAAATCAAAAATAAACTCTGTCCTGATAAAACTTTGTAAAACACACAATGGTCGAACTCTGAGCCTTTACTTCTGTGTTCTGGATTAATTCATTTATTTAAACGTTCAGTGACAGAAAACAATGAAAAGTATCACACATGATTCTACTGTTAAAATGAATTTATTTTTTGTTTTATTATTATTATTTTATTTTATATCATTGAACCATCGATGCCCAATAATCTGCATGAAGTTCAATTAAAGTCATTTTTGTTTCACTGAAACCTGTTGTTTTCACAAAAACTCATTATTTTCTTGATCAAAACCTAAAAACTATTTCAAAAGGAGAAAAACTTGTAGATGAATAAAATCAAGGCCTGGTTTTCAGATTAAAAACATTTTAGAGAAACTGATGTAAGATTTTTATTTTGACATTTTCTGTCAAAACTTTTATTAATGAGATAAAGGTTTAATTTTATTTTCACAGATTGTTTTCTTCGATCTCCTGAAAATAATAGTCCATGATTCATCTTATTATGATTTCATATTCATAAATGTACATTTACAGAAACTAATGTGTTTATATATTTGAAACAATTCAGTTCAACAATAAAACAAAAAGCAGCTTAAACGTTAATGTTCAACTGTTCAAATGTTTCCTCTTTTAGTGTCTAAATGCACTCTTTCATTTTTCATCATATTCTGTCTTTTGTACATGATGTAAACTTTAGTTGTTTTTATCTAAATAAAGATGATGAGAAGCAGTTGAAAAACCTGAGACTGTCGAACGATGAACATATGTTTGTACTTTTTTGTGAAATAAACAGATTTTTTTACAGTTATTCCTCACTGTGTTTTCATTTTAGTTCTGAGTTTCGTGGTAAATCACACAGTTCTGTGGTTTGAAGAGCGAAGAAACTGAATGACAACATTTTTAATGAAAGCTTCCTCCTTCAAATCCTTCATGACAAGTCTTTTCTGACTTTTATCAAACTGAAAATAAGTAAAGAAACTGTTCTTAATGTCTTATCTGCAAAATAAAGGTTAAAATAAAAAAAAATAGATCAAATTTACTAAACATAGACAATAATAATGAATCATGTAACATGAACATAAGTAGAAGAAAGATCATGTTAAACCTAAATCATGAACATATGTTTAAATCCAGCATCTGGTCCTGGTCCTGGTCCTGGTCCTGGTCCTGGTCCTGGTCCTGGTCAGGTGAAAACATGTTGTCATGTGAAGTCAGTCTGAGACTGAACGTCCTTGTTGTTGATCAGTGACACTGTTTAAGTCAGACATTAGATCTAAATGTGAGTCTATGTGTCATCAGTAACATGTTCCACGTAAACAGACTCTTTGTCCACATGTGGTTCATCTGGACCTGATCAGTCTGAATTTTCTTCTGGACATTGGAATAAACACTCTGTAGTTCAGTTATAAATGACCTGGTTTGTTTCAACCTTATATTTGTAGCTAATGCACATGATGATGTATCTCCAATGTTTTCATCTGGTATCAAACCTGGAAACATAACTCTTAATAGTTATTAACTATTTCTATTACTATTATTATTTTCTTCGTGTGTTATAAATTGCTGTAAATATTGAACTACTTTGATGAATTTGAGATCAGGTGGTCTAAGAATGACTCCAGTTCTGTGATGAACCAGGTAAAAAATGAATGAATGAATATTGTCATAACTTGAAAACATGTCAACATGTGTCCTGTTCTAATGTGATATGAATGTGTTTTCAGATACACTAACATGTTGTAGTGAACACCTGAGGATGTTGGTTTCTGTTTCTAAATCATGGTGTGTTTTATATGTCTGTTTGTGCTGCTCATGTACATACAATAAATCAGATTACTCATTCTAAACCCTCCTGAGGGACCAGACGCGTGTCCTGGTCTCAGACAGCCTCAGACGGGTCTCGGTATCATCAGGTTGAAGGTGTTTTGTTGCTGGGGAAGAAAAAAGTCCTGCCTCACCTCCTTCAGCCTCACCCTGTCTAACAAACTCACAACAGCCAATCACAAAAATCCCTCCGTGCGTCGCTAGGCAGATGTGCGCCTCGGCGGCCAATGGGATCGCTCGGGTCGGGGACGGGCGCAAGAAGCCGAAGCAGACCAACTGACAGCGTCTGAGTCCCGGGGAGGAACATCACGGAGTGTCCGTCCGGGAAAACCCTGCAAGATGCCGAACAAAACCAAGAAGGACAAGGTGAGGCGGCGACTACATCACATTGACACAACCTATTTTACACAGCGTGGCCGTTAATGATCCGTTTTCTGCGGCTGTTACAGACTTTAGACGCTGTATTTTATCGACTAGCATCAAGCTAACCCGCTAAGGCCCCGCTAGCGGCTAAGCTAACGGCTGTTAGCGGAGGTTAGCGTTATCTTATCACGTATCTCTCAGTCACAGAAACAGGGTTTGACTAAAATCACTCAGTCTGTCATTGGGTTTGGTTGAAATGACACTGTACGGGCTGTGTCCCGGTGTTGAAGCACCGCTCTGAGCCTTTATCGGTTGGGTGCGGGGGGGGGGGGGTGATCCGCGGCTAACGGCGGTGAATGAGAGGCTGCTCCGGACGAAGGAAGCGTTAATTATTAATACAGTGGAAAAGAGGCAGAGCTCGGTGTGACTGATACCAACAGAAAACTACTAATATACAGAGGAGGAGACAGTACTCTAATGCTTTACTACAGTATCAATATCAGTATCACTGTTAGAGTAAAAGTCCTGTATTCAAACCTGACTCAAGTAAAAGTATTTTCATCCAAATCTCCTGAAAGAAGCTGTAGTCAAAGAGTATAAGAATGTGTATGACTGGATTCTAATTATTCATCTTTAATGTTTAATGTTTCTGTATGTCCTGTTGGATAGAACTGGGCCTTATTTTGAATTAATGGCATTAATTGAGACATGTCAAAGTCATACAGTCCAGTCCAGAACTTTGAAATACAACCTGTTAGTTTGTTGTAATATATTCAGTTTATTTAGTAAAGACAAGTATTTTGATTCATGTTTTATCATGAGTTCATGGAGACAGAAAAGAAAATCAGTTCAAATCATGACTTGTCCAAAACATTGAAAACATGAGCTGAAACCTTCATTGAGAATCAGCCTGAATTAAAACAATAAATAAAAGAGTTTAAACCTGGTTGTGAAAGAGTTAAATACATTCTGTACCAGGGACAAAACAGTGAATCATTACCTGGATAGAAGTAAATATATGATTAACATCCTAATGTTTGATGATTTGAAGTCATATATTTTTAGGTTTTATTTAGTTTCAGTGTTTTGTTGTTTTGCTTAATTTGACTCTTGTATATTTTAAGGTTAAACACTTTGTTATAATTAACTTTGAGGTATTTTCTAAATATATTATAATGATATCAACCCAAAACCCTGAATAATAAATGAGTCATGAATCACAAAGTGTCTCAGATTTTCTGTTTCGCTGTCGTCACTTAAATCATTTCAATGTGTAATGATGAAAATATGTGCAGCAGGAAGTACTCAGGCCATTTACTGCAGTAAAAGTACACATACTACACAGTACAAATACTGCACAACAAAGTCAAGGAGACATTGTGAAGTGAAAACACTGAAGGTTGTGATGAAATGAGAATAAATGTGTGTGATTTGAAGTGAAGGGTCAGAGCTTTGTATGTTTGACTGTGTTTTGTTGTGAGCGTCATGTGATGAACACGTGTGTAACTGTTGACACTGTGGAGTTTTTCTCAGTGTGAAACGTCCTGTTGTTCCAAACATGTGATTAGTTTAAATCACTGAGACACGCGATGCCGTGTTCCACAGAAATCACGTGTTATGGGGCATGAAGTGTGTTTTTCAGTCGATAATATACGTCACGGAAAAGTCTTGGAGTCTTAGAATGTTCAGGAATAGTCGTGAAAGTGATTAAAGTTGTCACAGGATGTCTTCATGAAATGTTTAATTCAGACACATTCATTTAAAAAAGTCAAACATAGAAACAAGTGAAATGAATCAGATCCTGTTACTTTTACAGCAGGAACATTCATTCATTCATTCATTCATTCTAGGCTCAGCTTTTTCTTCCTGAAGCAAAAATCGATGGTAAATCCACTCTTTAAAGGTGATATTTTGAAAAATGTTCTTTACGAGTTGAAGAATATTTGTCTCCTTTTTCATCCCTGAGTTTAGTCTGTAATGAATCCACAAAACATGAGATTAAACCTGTTGGTTTTGAAGACGTTAGACATGGTGTCGACTCTGGGTTTTCATCAGGTGCTGGGATGTGTTTTGTTGTCGTTATTTGACTCAAAGCACTATAGTTTTGGACAGACGTATATTATTACAGTTCTTAGTAAATATCTTCTTATGTTCGTAGTTATTCTGAGTTTCTAAAGTGAAAATGAAGAAAGAGCCAGTGATATATTAAAGGTTGTAAAGAGTCTTCGTTGGATCTTGAAAACTGAAGAAGTTTTGAAACATTGTCTGTTGTGAATCACGTTTGTAGTTTCACTAGTGGCTTCAGTTTGATGTCGGACATCATTTGTAAAGTTCCATGTGATCGACTGGAGAATCTGAAACTGTTTCTGCTTGTGTTCATGTGTTTAAATGTAGTGAAGTAATGGATTTTTAATGATGATAAATATCAAACATATGTTGTTGTTCAGGTTTGGTCCATAAACTTTCATTATCATTAAATATATATATTTTATATTGTGATATTATATGATGATGATTTATCATCAGATACATTTTTCTTTTGTCTTTGAGGTTTTATTTTGTTTTCAGTCTCAGTTAAAACACTTCAAACCTTTTTATTGTTATAATTAAATTATTACAGTGTCTTAAAACTACAACCGTCTTTATGTCCTTTTCATCTTGTTTTGTCTTTTATGAATCATTGAAAACCATCTGGTTTCTTCAACTTTCCCTCAGACTCAACTGTAAAGAAATAATGATCTGACATTTATTGTGATAATTATCGACTGATATCAAAATGTTTATCGTGAGGACGTTTTCTGACGAATCTTCCAGCTTTAGTTCAGTCTCTGAAGTTTATCACATAGTTGAAAAACAAAACCTGGATGAATCACATGACTGGGTTTTAATCATGTGACCATGTGTTCACAGGTGAAGCTGCTTTTAATGACCTCATAGATTCATCTGTAATAAAACATCAGCATTTATCAGTTAAGTTTTATTACATATGAATGATCTGCAGCATCAGACAAATAGTAGTAAAAAGTACAATATTCACTGTGAGATGTAGTAGAAGAATAAAACTGTTCAAAATACTGGAAATACTCAAAGTAGAAGTACTTTAGGTTAGAAGTAGTTTATTTTCCATCAGTGTTGATGTAAAGTGAACAAACCAGCTCCTGTGCTGCTCTTTAATGTAGTTATTCAACACATTTCACATAGTTTTCCTTCTTTTAAACGGTCAGTTTTTCAGAATTTAATGACGTGTTTAAATCCTGAAGTTGTTTCTGATTCATCAAAGCAGTGACTGATCAGTTAAACAGAGAATAAAACCTTCATGTCTGAAAACACTTTGAATCTGTTTGTGAAAAAGATTCTTCAGATGTGAAATGGATCCAGTCTGGACTAGATGATCCCAGAGCAGGACTGGATGTCACATGTTCACATTATATTATTTATATTATATATCAAGATACTTTTACTTCAGTTACTTTATTCAACACCTACTTTACATTTTAACAAAAGGAAAATGACATTAAACATTACAGTACAAATCTGTTTTAAAACAGTTTTATGACTGTCTGTGAACATAATAAAACGTATCAAATCAAATCATAGACATTTTTCAATATTTGACAGAATCTAAATAAATCAGTTGATGCCATAAAAGTCCTGAGGTTCAGAACCAGGTCTGGTGTCAAGAGGATCTAAACACAGTCTGATTCCTCTGGATTAATGTAGTCCAGATTTGACTCGTCTGAGTCTGGTGGTTTTAGATCTGGATCTGGTCTAATCAGTTGCTGTGAGTCCAGTTTGTATAAACTCCTCAGTGAAATATTAACACTGATTTATAAGAAGAAGAACCGTGTTTGTATTTAAAGACATTAATTTGTTCGTGTGATTCTTCTCTGGACAGAATTTAACTAAACACCTGCTGATGTAAAGGTTCATGAAAACACACAAACTCAGACTGTAACGTGAACCGTCGTGAAGCTCATGACGCTGATCGTTCACCGTCCGATTCACTGTTAAGTCTGTTGTGTGTTTAACAGGAGTCGACGAAATCTGCCAAAAGCAGCACAAAGAACAGCAACGCGAGCAGCACCAAGGATGCAGCGTCGGAGAATGCAGACGAGGTGACACTGACACGCAACACGTGACGAGACCACGGCGTCACATGATCACACAGGGTTGAGAACACGGGTTCACAGCTCAGGGTGACACTGCTGTGTTCACTGACACACACACAATCACACTAATACAAACACAATCACATACGCATACAATCACACACACACGAGTGTGGAACAGGTTCAAACCCAGAGCTGCACATAACAAGTTTTTACCGCTCAACGTCCTCTTAGTTTATCGATGACTTTCCTTCAGTCAAACTGTGACTTCACTTAAACTGACTTCGCTCAAACGTTGAGACTGGGATCATATGAAAAAGCAGAATTTAAAGCTTCAATTAAATTTCAGAGTCAGAAATCTGTACCTGTAGTAAATGTACAACTTTATAATCTCAGACAGTCTGTTTTCCCCTTGTCAGACTTTAAACTCATAAATATCAGAGTTTTTTCCTGCTAATTCATGACTTCATGTCAGACAATATTAGTTTTTTCTTGTATATTTACCAGTTAATTTTAGATAATATCTATGAAATTACAACTGAAAGAGTTTCATCTCAAATGTATGCCCTTATAATCTAAGACCATATTTGAAGTGAAATATATTTAGACTTTTTTTTTTCTCATAACATTACCACTTTGTCATAAATGTATGACTTTAATCTCAGAACCTCTGGGTTATTTCTCTGAATCTTCATACATTAGAAAACATGGTGGGAAACAAACTTGTCCACAAACGTCTGAACACGTAGAGTGTGTGGTCTGGATCAGGTGATCATGTTCAGGTGTGTTTTACCTGAAGGACCAGAGAAAGTCTGAACCAACTCCACATATAAAGTTACAGGATGAATCCAGTCACATGTTGAAACTCGTCATGTTCAATAAATAATCCCTTCAGAAGATGAGGTGATGGAAATAAAATATTCAACCTGGTTTCACTGGGAGCTTGTGTGTGTGTGTTTTTGTGTTTTCAGTCCCAGCAGCAGCAGCAGCAAAGCGGCAGCAAACGTCCCAGTAACAGCACTCCTCCTCCTACCCAACTCAACAAGATCAAATACTCTGGAGGACCTCAGCTGGTGAAGAAGGAGCGACGCCAGAGCTCATCTCGCTTCAGCCTGACCAAAAACAGAGAGTTACAGAAACTACCGGCGCTCAAAGGTCAAGAAGCAACACAACAGACAACACACACAACAGCAGCTGACATACGGCACAACAAACACAAGAGCTAAAATAAACACAACAGAAAACAACACTATTCTAACAAAGGTCAACAACAGATTAACCGCTTCAAGTCTTTTCTTACAAATGTATAACATTATAATCTTAGAGAATGTTTCTGTCTAAATCTGTCACTTTAAACTCATGAAGAGTAGAAACAACACACTCATCAAGACGATGCACACAGTTTCACAGTCCAAGTCACGGGATTCAAACAACTGTTCAGCATTTTTAAAAAGTCATGGAATTAATTTTTTAGGGACGTGAACTCTTCACTTTTTGGTAAAAATCATCCGCTTTAAGCTGAAAATATTATGGCTTTTTGTTGTCATTATTTGACTAAAAACAAACATTTAGTCTAATTTTGAATCAATATTATTACAATCTGTAGGAAAAACCTCATGAGTTTAAGAGTTTTTCCCAGTATTTTAAGTGAATATGAAATAACTGACAGAATGAAAAACGTTGATGTGTAATTTTCATACGTTAATTAAACGACTGAAGTCCATCTGTGTTCATGACCTTAAAGGTTGCGATGGGTCATGGTCAGGGTTTTGTCCAGGTTCTCAGAAGGCAGAGGAGCTGTCTGGGCTCCAGTGGTGGAGGTTGGACAAGTTGAAGTTTTCTCACATTGTTTTCTACTATTATCTTGTCAAACTTATGAAAGAAACCTGGCAACACATTCTGATTCATCAGCATTTCCCATGAACTGGAGTCATTTGTGTAAGACTCAGTTCTGAGACCTTGAAAAGTCATGGAAAATTTTAGAAATTGTGTCTAAAAATGTGCGTGAACCTGAGTAAACAACCACTGTTGTAAGAAACACAGCAACAGTGACTGTAATGTGACTGTGCCGGTGTGTGTTTATCTCTGTGGACACGTCTGTCAGTCGCTGATCTGAGCTGGTTCCAGTCGTCGTGACGTTCTTCCATGTCAGGATGTTGGTGTTTCTTCCTCAGACTCCATCGGGTCCTGAATCTTGTTGTTGTGTGTTTTTCTCTCACCATTCAGATGCTCCTCCCATCGAGCGCGAGGAGCTGTTCGTCCAGAAGCTGCGTCAGTGCTGCGTCCTGTTCGACTTCGTCAGCGACCCGCTCAGTGACCTCAAGTACAAAGAGGTCAAGAGGGCGGGGCTTAACGAGATGGTCGAGTACATCACACACAACAGCGATGTGGTGACGGAGTCCATCTACCCCGAGGCTGTCATCATGGTGAGAAAACACACACTAAAAACCTGCAGTTACTCTGATGTCCACTAGAGGCTCCACATGTCTCAGTCCCCATCGACCCTCATATTAAAATGTCTGACTTTACAGCAGAAATAAACATGTATACAGCCTGGTACAAAACCAGTTTTAGTCTCTATAGTTAATGTCGCTGTTCATGGCTGTATTTATATGAATTTATCTATAAAATACCTGGTTAAATTATATTAAGGCTCAAAGTTATGTTGTACTGAATTGAATGGAGGTGGTTGAAGTCAGGGATGATGTGCAGTGAACCAGAGAATATATGAACAGATGAGGACAAAGACAAATAATTCAGACCGAGGTTGCAATGTAAAAACTCACACCTGTATCTGATTCAGGACCAGATGTGGAAGTGGACCACACCAGAACAGATTCATGTAATCTGTTCACACTGTTAATAAAATAACACGTCTGAGTCACACATGACATGATTTTTACTACAGTCTGATTTAGGTCTGGGCAATACGGCCTAAAATTATTAGTCATTATTACTTTACAGTTTAAAGGCTGTTTTTTTGGTACTGATGCAAATTGAAGAAAATAAAAATAAATAAACCCTAAATATATATTTTTTAAAAAATTAAATCACGGTAAGTTTTTTCACCTGAACACGAGAGATCGGATCAACAAAAACACATCAATGCAGGTCTGAACAGGGTCTAACACACACTCAACAGCAACCTAGTGACTCTATCAACTTGAAGCTGTCGTCGTGGTGACACAAAACACACTCAGCTACACACAATATCATTAACACGCTCTCCTGTTGGCTGTGAGGACGGTGTGTTCTGTGACACCGAGACGACACTGGACTGTTTTAGTTTTAACACCGGACTGATGGTTCTCTGTCAACTCAGTGTTAAAAACCAGAGAGACCCCTGATCAGATCCTGTTCATGTGACCCCCTGAACACTGATCACATGACATACATTCCAAACTATGGAACATAATGAAATAAATGAGATAAATAACTAGAGCTTGTTTGGCTAAAAAGGTGGTATTCAGTCAAATCTGATGCAGAAAAGATAAAGAAAAGGGAAACTACCAGGAGAAATTGATATTTGTACAAACTGTAGACCTTAAACAACATGGATACATATAGTTTTGCAGTCAACTGGATCATAGACCGACTCTCAGCTGCAGAGAAATGGTAAACAGCTTCTGTGGATTTGTAACTTACGCAGTGAAGTGTAAAGAACATGCTCAAAAGCTGGGTGTGCATGTATGTGTTTTTCAGTTTTCAATGAACCTGTTCCGGACTCTTCCTCCGTCCTCAAACCCGACCGGAGCAGAGTTTGATCCTGAGGAGGATGAACCAACACTGGAGGCAGCCTGGCCTCACCTGCAGGTAGAGATAAAGTTCACCTGTAGATAGAGATGAAGTTCAACTGCAGGTAGAGATGAAGTTCACCTGCAGGTAGAGATGAAGTTCACCTGTAGATGGAGATGAAGTTCACCTGCAGGTAGAGATGAAGTTCACCCATAGATGAAGATAAAGTTCACCTCTAGATGGAGATAAAGTTCCCGTAGACATAGCTGCAGTCAGTGTAAAGTCTGTTAAATACAGTAAAACTTCATATTTTAATATGTCTGTGTTTTCAGCTGGTTTATGAGTTCTTCCTTCGGTTCCTGGAGTCTCCAGACTTTCAGCCAAATATTGCCAAAAAATACATCGACCAAAAGTTTGTGCTGTCGGTGAGTGAACATCAAACCTTTGAACTAATGTCGGCTCAAACACTGGCTGAGTTTGTTTATGTGTTTATTTATTCCGTGTGCAGCTGCTGGAGCTGTTCGACAGTGAGGATCCCAGAGAGAGAGACTTCCTGAAAACCATCCTCCACAGGATCTATGGGAAGTTCCTGGGGCTCCGAGCCTACATCCGCCGCCAGATCAACAACATCTTCTACAGGTCACATTCTGTTTAACTCTAGGGCTGTGTGTCTCTGCTTTCCTACACTCTGCACTGCACCTGAATGCATCTACATGAACCTCTTCTATCTTATACATCCATTAAGACCAGACATAATGTGCTTTACTCCTGTATGCTGCGTTATGGCTCCGATGTGGTTTAGTTCAGTCCTGTCACACCTGGAGCGTTTCAGAAGTAGCGTTCTGTCTGAGTTTATTCAATCTCTGATTCTGGTCACTTTACTTTTGTGCTTCTACCATCAGATAAGTCGACATTGATGTAGTGATTTTCTAGGATCAGAGTCTGCATGGGGTGTTTTATTTTGAAGGTTGACCAGACTCTGCTGTTCTTGTATCTGACAGCTCTGTGCTGGTTGACGTGGTGTTGGACTTGAAGATGGAGCGGGTCCACATCGATGCTTTCACAGACATGACAGTTTATATTTGTGTCTGAATCACCTCTGATCTGTTGGTGTTTTACAGATTTATCTACGAGACAGAGCATCACAACGGTATTGCTGAGCTGCTGGAGATCTTGGGCAGGTAAACACACACACAACACACGGTACGGTGGGAACACGGATCATGTGGGTCATGTGACGTGTTTAAACTAATGCTGACCTGTTGTCTATGTGTCAGCATCATCAACGGGTTCGCTTTGCCACTCAAAGAAGAACACAAGATGTTCCTGATCCGAGTTCTGCTGCCACTGCATAAAGTCAAATCACTGAGCGTCTACCACCCACAGGTACACAACCAGAACCAGGACCTGAACTGAGACCACAACTTGAATCTTAAGAACCAGGACCGGAGTATATGGACAGCACTAAAACTAATCCCTGTGTGTGTTTGTGTTGATCAGCTGGCATACTGTGTGGTCCAGTTCCTGGAGAAGGACAGCAGTCTGACAGAACCGGTGAGTCCAGAAGCAGATACACCTGAACCTGTTCAGCAGACCCGTACCTGTCAGTATCCTGACTTCTGACCCCTGACCCCCAGGTGATCATGGGTCTGCTGAAGTTCTGGCCGAAGACTCACAGCCCGAAGGAGGTGATGTTCCTCAACGAGCTGGAGGAGATTCTGGACGTCATCGAGCCCTCGGAGTTTGTCAAAGTCCAGGAGCCGCTGTTCAGACAGCTCGCCAAGTGTGTGTCCAGCCCGCACTTCCAGGTAACCAGAACCAGAGAGCCAGTAGACCAGAACACCTAAGCCCACAACATAATCTAAGAACTACAATCTAAGAACCAGACCATTAGAACATCAGACAGCTCCCAAGTGTTTGTCCAGCCTGTATTTTCAGAACCTGAGCCAGTGCACCACAATCTAACATTCAGAATCTGAGAACTACAACATCAGAACCAGAACCTCAGTGAAGATGGATTGAATTTGGTCTGTTTTCCTTTAAAATAAGAATTCTGTGTTGCTAAGCAATGGGCTGATGAACAGACACAGAATCCTGGGGGGGTGGGGGGTGGATACAATCCAGATCCATCATCGCAGTATGTGTGATGTAATATCACAGTAAATGTTCAGCGTGTGGTTTTAGACAATGTATGGATCAGAAGGAGAGAATGATGACAAACTGAATAACAGCACATCAATGGGTCCAAGGATACAAGGAGATACAGAGTCCAGAACATGTGAAACACACAACTCACCCTCATCCACAGTCAGAAGATGTAAATGGACACGTTTTAGTGTCATTTTAGAGTCACTTGACTCTTACTAATGAACACATACTTGTCTCTTGTATATTTCCAGTGCATTGTTTGTAGGGCTGGGCGATATGGCCCATATTGATTTTAATCGATTTTTTTGGGGGGGACTCAAAAACTGTTTTATTAAATCTATATGCTGCTTATGTGTAATATCAACAAACAACAATAACACAAGAGCAGCACTTGCAATGGCTGTCAGTGTGCATTATTTGTTAAAAAATACCCTTAACATCAACCCTTTTACAGAGAACTTTACATTGTTGTTGTTGCCATGTATTGTAAGTCAGTATATAGTGATTGTTTAAAGTGCTCAGTTTGTCCACTTTAACCTGCTGCCATGGTAGCATGTAGCTTGTGAGTCTGTGTGTCAGGAAAGACCCAGTTACTGTATCAACAAGTTACAGATATTAGCTAAATTGTTTTGTTAAACATTTTTCTATTATACCTTTATGCTGGATTACTGACATTTAGTATGTGAGTAGTCCTGCATATCCAGACCTGTGTGAGTTTAGTGGGTCGCTAAGCTGAAGACACCTCTCACCACTATATTTTCAGTTTGTTAGATTCGACATATGTCTCAGTTCTCTCAGC
>JAPQRN010000008.1:2619075-2635408 GCA_037367275.1 Coranthus polyacanthus | reverse complement strand
CACGCGTAGAGACGCTACACACCGCAGAGACGCTACACACGTAGAGACGCTACACACCGCAGAGACGCTACACACCGTAGAGACGCTACACGCGTAGAGACGCTACACGCGCAGAGACGCTACACGCGCAGAGACGCTACACGCGCAGAGACGTTACACGCGTAGAGACGCTACACACCGCAGAGACGCTACACGCGTAGAGACGCTACACACCGCAGAGACGCTACACGCGTAGAGACGCTACACACCGCAGAGACGCTACACACCGCAGAGACGCTACACACCACAGAGACGCTACACACGTAGAGACGCTACACACCACAGAGACGCTACACACCGCAAAGACACTAAATTCATTCAATTTATCGCCCAGCTTTAATTGTGTTTTCTTATTGTCTTGTTAGTGAACATTTCTTGGTTTGAGCCACTTTACAGAACATTTTTAACAAACCACTCGTCCTCAGAATCTGCACCAGTGGACACATTTCTGTTGTTGTATAGTGCGTGCCATCATGTCACACAACGCTGATGGTCGTGTGATAATAAAGATGATGTTAATGTTGTCCTGTGCAGGTGGCAGAGAGAGCTTTGTATTACTGGAACAACGAGTACATCATGAGTCTGATTAGTGACAACGCAGCCAAGATCCTCCCCATCATGTTCCCAGCACTGTACAAGAACTCCAAGAGCCACTGGAACAAGTAATGCAACACAGACACACAACATGTACACAACATGTACACAATACACTGTCTGTTGGACAATATTACTTCAATGTGATTGAAATCATTCTGATCAGATTCCAACTGAAGTGTTTACATGGATGTAAACACCCAGTTCACCCATTCTGCCGGACTTAAAACAAAAGAAGAAGAAGTTGGTTTCCATCTTTTCATTATCAAGATCAAGATTAACCCACAAAGTGTTCTGAGAAAAGTATAACTTTTTTTTCCATTATTACAAGGCTTTCAACGATTCTTAAATCTGTTAAAGTCTCCAACAGAAATGTTCCATCACACACAGAACATTTACTAAACTAATGTAGACATGAGCATCAACACAACACACAGTGACTGAAACTACACTGAACAACACAACAAAGACAAGTCTGTAATAAACATCTAATGGTGATAAATGATCGTTCAGCAGCCCTATGAGGACAAGGACCCGTGTGTTCATGTGTGTTCAGTAACAGGTTTGGGCTGTTTTCAGTAGATTCACTGGTGTAAAGAATGAGGACGTTTTCAACATGTCAAGCCTTATGAATGACCTGTAGGTTTGACAACACGCAACATATCAAGACGTGGGTCACACTCATTATTGACTCTGATTTACAACGTATTGTACTTTTTTGTATTCATTAAAACAAGATATTGTAATAGTTACATTTTGACCATAAATCTGTCTATACATTTATTTCTGTTGTTCAGTAAATGTTTGTAAAGGTATTAAAAAGTGTTGAGTTGTTGAAATCTGCAAAAACTGCCTCCTCTTCATCCTCCTCCTCCTCCTCTTCTTTGTCCTCCTCAGGACGATCCATGGTCTGATCTACAACGCTCTGAAGCTGTTTATGGAGATGAACCAGAAGCTGTTTGATGACTGCACACAGCAGTACAAGGCCGAGAAACAAAAGTAACACAACACTAGACGTATATACACCACACACACTAACCCTCCCCTCATTTCCTGATTTCTACCTCCTCGTCTCCCCGCCTCATCTTAGCCCCTCCTACACCAGAGGAGGAGTCGAGGGAACAGGTTTTTTCACAGATGATGACGAACATACACAGAAACAGAAACATGTAATAATATTGTAATATTTTAGATATATTCAGAGGAGACAAACTTCATTTGTAGGCCATAACCTGGTCATAAGCCCCGCCCCCTCTCAGTTAGCCAATGAACAGGTGAAACAGTGATCAGGTGTTTAATAAATGTGTTTCCTCATCTTCAGAGAGAAGTACAAACTGAAGGAGAGAGAGGAGGTTTGGCACAAGATCGAAGAACTGGCCCGACAGAACCCACAGGTACAATTCACCTGTAGACTCACCTGGACACACACCTGTGTCATTCTCATCTGTCTTATTCTTTATTCTTGTTTTCAAATGTCTTCATCATCTTTTTCTTAATCCTGTGTTTGTGGGCGTGTCCTTCTCTGCAGAGTAATAAGCTCCACCCCCTCCGTCCTGGACTCCACCCACAGGAAGAGGTCAGTTCATTAATACTTAGGTTATTTTCAGTTGGTTTATTGATGCGCGATGTTTATTTTCCTGTACATTCAGTCTGTCAACACTAATGCACACATTAAAACAGACGCTTCATCCATTAAACTACATTTTATGTCATTAAACCTAAAACCTTTTTAAGAAACTCCGCTTTATGTTTATCTGTGGAAAACGACGGATCTCATACTGCAACATTTTCTTAAATTTCTGTTCAGACAAAAAATCAGAAGTCCATGACAGATCCACAGTGGACAGGATTTAAAGTGGTCACATTTGGTACCATAAGGGACTGTTGCATTGTAGGTCATCAGTCAGTGGTGTCTGATCTGCAGATATTATGAATCTATGTGTTGAAGTAGTACTGTTGTAGTATTGATGTGTGTATTTGTGTGTTTTCAGTACATGTTGTACAGTGACAGTACTGTGGCCGTGTATTCGATGGAAACAGAGACTCCGACAGCTGAAGACATCCAACTGCTGAAGAAGACTGTGGAGACTGAGGCCTCACAGGTACAAACACACCTGGTTTACACCCAGATATGAAACCAGGCACCACAACTGGAAATGATGTGTGAACAACTGAGACAACATGATCCCAATAAACACAGTAAAGATTATGTAGAATTCATAATGTATTAAAACATCTCTGGCCTGCAGAGACAACCTCTGTTGCTCGAAAGGTTGAACCTGTGAATTGAAGCTTTATTCCTTATTGTTTTTTGTCTGTATTTGTGTCACATGACATAATGTGCTGATATTGTTCACCTGATTCTCTGAACATCTTTCCTCTGATTGCCGGTCTCTGATTCTCTCTCTCTCTGTTTGCCCGTCTCGGTTCAGGGTTTGAAGGATCTGAAGAAGGACAAGGTCCTGATGAGGAGGAAGTCGGAGCTTCCTCAGGACGTCTACACCATCAAAGCTCTGGAGGCTCATAAGCGAGCTGAGGAGTACCTGACAGCCAATCAGGAGGCCCTCTGACCCCCTGACCCCCTGAACCCACGCCTTTCCCCTCACGGAGGTCAGACCGGTCGGACCGGGTCGGAGCCATGACCTCTGACCCCCTTAGGACTCTGTAGAAGCTCCTCCTCCGTCTGTCCCACGTGATCATGTGATGATGACGTCATCAGCTTCCTGTCGCACTAACACACACCTCCATCTGCTGAAACACCTGAACACACACACCACGACACAGCACCTGAAAGCACCACGCAGACCCGGACCTGAAGCAGCTTCAGACGACGAGGAGACACACGAATGTAGATGTCCAATCAGCAAACGGAACAGGACAGAGGTTCCATTTAGTTTAGTTTGATGTGAATGTTTCCTGTCAGTCCAGACTGAGGGCAAAGATGGACACCCTCTACACTAATAGAGTCTGAGTCCCGCCCCTTTTGGTGATATCTCAGATAAAACCTGTCCAGTCGATGATGAGACGCATCGTGTTTTGATCCTGTTTGAATCTTGTCATTAGTTACATATGATGTTAATAATTTAAACAATCATTTTACAAGTTAAAAAAGTCCCAGTTTGAGAAAATGTATCAACATGAAGATTCATGACCTCAAAGTGTCGTCATCATAACATTTGCCCACAACTTGAATATTCGACTTGTTCGATGGATTGACATTATTTCCTTTTTCAGGATTCAGATTTTTTTTTTTTTTTTTTTTGTGAGCGATGACTTCCTCGTACCAGAAACAGAGCTTTTTGATTTCTCTTCAACCTGGGCTTTAATTAAACAAGTGGAGCATCCTGTCGTATAACCCTATCTGTGTCCAGACAGAGAAACGTCTTCAGTTCAGAGACATTTCCACTCGAGGCCTCATTACTCTGACGTAGAGGTAATTCTAACACGCATGATAAAACACAAAATGGAACAAATGTGGAAACACTTGAGTCCAGAACTGTCTTAACTTCGCGTGTAACAGGATCAAAACATGATGCATCTCTGGACATGGTTTATTTGACATAATGTCCCATTGAGGACAGAGAGACAGACTTTGAGCCAATGAGAGCAGAGGAAGTGTCTCCTGTCAGAGCCAATGGGAACAGGATGATCCGGTTTAAAGACGTCTGACTTCAAATTGGATCCCAGGTTAAACTGGAGGTGAAAGTTTAGGTTCAGCTGAGTGAAACTGTTCCCGTGTCCGGTTCATCATCAGCCCCCGGTCATGTCATACGTGTCTCAGACGTGTTAGAATGGATGGAGATTATTTCTGAAACGTCACTGAAACACTTGTGGATGGAGCCTGAGGTCCTGATGAATACTCTGATCAGGACTCACGTGGTCCAGGTCCAGAGTTAAACACAGTGAGCTACGTTTACTTTGGAACATGAAGTGAAAACACCAGGTTTTACTGAGCTGACTCCCATGATCCTCTGATGAATCACATTTTATTTGACAGAGCTGTGTCAGGGTTTAATTGAACCAAACGGAAGCTTCAGGTCTGAAGCTGATTCCTGATGTTCTCCTGAACTAAACAAAGATAGGGTATAAAAACATAGACAGCATTAAAAGGCTTTTATTCTGACTAAAAAACAGAACTTTGAACACTCAGTGTTTTCTGACTGAACATTCATTGTTAACAGACGTTACTTCGACCTTTGTGTATTTCCCGACGATAAACACTAAAAGTCATCGTGAATTCTGATCAACTGCAGAAAATTCCACATGAACCTTGTTTAAAGTATTACAGACTCATCGATGACATTTTCTCGACATTAAATCCAGTTTTTCAGGGCATTTGTTATCCTGAGAATCTGTCTGAAAAAACTCAAATGAATGTCGTATCGAGGATTCTTAACTCCGATGTTTTCTGAAGCTTCTCTCGCCAACGTCCCATCTGAGTGTCTGCCTTCGTGTGACCTTTGACCCTGTGTCATTTTGATCCCGTTCTTGTCTTTTCTGTTTTCGAAGCAATAGTCTCTAAAAAAACAAAAAATAATAAAAGGCTTGTGAACGGTGGTCAAACAATCCTCACAAAGAAGAAGATAACATTACTGAGGAGACGCTGTCACGCCCTCCTCTCACAGGCCACGCCCCCTACAGATTCTGTTAATGACTCTGTTCCTCCAATCACTGTCATGTGGGTGTGTCCAGACATTCCGCTAACGGGTTAGTCCCGCCCCTCCGCTGGCTGCTGGACAAAAAAAGTCTCCGCACTTTATTTTGAAGGAGCAGTTTGTAACATTTGCTTCCTGTTCGTAACGTTCACTTCCTGTCAGAAGAACAGGAACAAAAAACCTCATTTCATGTGCGTCAGTGATTCTCCAGAAGCTGAGGACAGCGTTTGTTTTCACACGATGATGCGTGAAATATTTTATCTTACGATAACGAAGCTCATTTTGTCGTAATAATGAGTTAATTATTTCATTATCTGAAGATGAAGAAGCTTCTTTTAGAACAAGTTTTATCCTGATAGTGAGTTATTCCTTTATCTCAAGATAAGTTTGTTTTCTTGTGATAAGTTATTTCATTATCTTGTCAAAACTAATTTTTGTGTGAAACGGTTCATTATTTCTCTCAAGATTAAAAGATAAACTAACTCGTTATCTCGAGAAAGTGAGCGTTGTTATGTTGCCGTAAAGAAATAGGCCAGTATCGTGAGGAAACTGAAATGATCTTCAAATAACAGTATTAAACACATCTGTTCTCGGCTTCTGTGATTTTCACATGAATGAAAATGAAGCCTGAAAGAGATTTCAGATCAAACATTAATGTCACACATTTCAGTTGCCTCTGGACCTAAAGCTCTTTTTTAATCATTATATTCCTGTTATTTTACTTTTGTATTTAGAAATCATCTTTATTTTGGCTTCGTCCCAGGTTTTCTTGGAGACTTTAAGGGTTAACGTGATGAGTTTTTAACCTTTTCAGTTTGGAAATGAAACCATTTCACCTTCAATCAAACTGGACCCAATAACGAACAAAAATGCCAAATATAATCAACAGACGGAGGATTTTTGTCCAGCGGCGACAAACGACAACACAAACATGACACATTTTGTGGAAGAACTTAAAAAAGTCCAAGTCGTGTCCCGACAGTGAAACCGAACGCTGCTTCCGTCATCCTGTACATATGTTGTACGTATTAGGTAGAGCATTACATAGTATGAAAGTCTGATTTTGTACAGATGTTCATGTATGTACAGAACCAAATAAAAAGAAATAAAGTGGACATGTTTGACAATCAGAGTTTGTGTTTGTGTCGACAGATCACGTTAGATTCATTCTAATCAGAACATGAAGAAATCAAAGCCGTTCAATAAAAGATTCTCATTTTATCTCATAACTTAAATATTGAGTCTTTCTGTTTCATTTGTTTGTTTTCATTTTTTCAGAAGCCCAGGCTTTATTGAATTCTTTAAAAAGAATGTTCTTGTTCCATCAAACACAGACCATATGTCTGTTTTAAACTGTATCCTGTACTTTATGGCCACAGAGATAACGTGACATGTAACGTGATACTAATAATGTTAGATTCTCCTGTTACGTCTTAATTACAACATTTAAAAGTCAGCTTCTGAACAGGATCATGTTCTTGTCACATAGCAACACTGCAGATTTATGTTGATTTAAAAGTACAAATAAGTGTATAACAGTAAATCACAGCGTTTATTGACCATAAAGAGAAAACTGAAGTTACAGTTGGTATCTCTACAGTGACATGTTATTTCATATACATAATCTGCCTGACTTTTATTTTAATGTCTGTTTATTAGCTTGACATTAGCTTACGTGGGTTTGATAATCACTTTATTTTAATAACACACAGACGTTACTGAAGTAGAATCTTTGTTTCTATGTTTAACATTTAGTTTTAGTTGATGTAATTCAACAATTCAAAGTGGTTTAGACTAAGGATGCTTGAGTCTAAACCACTCCTTATTAGCATGTTAGCTATTAGCTTATGATAGCTTACAGTTTTTGATTTGTCATCTAACTTTATCTAAGTAGCTATAATATAGAAGTTGTATTTATGCACAATTAGTTCTTAAAGTTTTTTTTATGTTTAAATGGTTTTAGTTTGTGTAATTCAACATGTCTTTATTAGCACGTTAGCTGTTAGCTTATTTTAGTTTATGTTTGTTGGCTAACGATCTTAGCTAACGTATAGAAGTTTGGTTTTATCTGATATTATGACTACTGTGTACATTTTTAAAAAATATTTAGTTTTTGTTTCAGTCAATACACTAAAACTTCTGCTCATTATTTACAATCTTAGTTTAAGAGCTAATTTCAGTTAGCTAACTTCAACATCTCTAATTTTAGCTGATAATTGTTCTATAGCTAATGTTAGTATTAACTAATGAGCAGAGGTTGTTCCCTGGTTTTATTTGTAAATTTTTTTATTATTATTACAGTTGTGTGTTCCTCTAGATCTTTATATAGTTTTACTTTATAGTTATGAGCTTGCTAATGTCTGCTCAGTGATACTGTTAGCATGGCTCCTGTTATTCCTCTTTGCTCACTAACATTATCTTATGAAGTTTGATTGTCTTATTTATCAGTTAACATATTTTTTGTTTGTTGATACAAACTGTGACAGTGTTAGCTACTGAGCAGCTAAATTCTTTACATTAGCAAAAATTGGATAGCTCTTTGCTAATAATGTTCTGTTATTAACTAATGAGCAGAGGTTGTGACGCGTTTTTTTTTTGTTTTTTTTAACATATATTTGTATATATATTTATATATTTCTAGTTCTCCAGACGTTAACTTGCTAATGTCTGTTAACTGACCAATTAGCGTAGCTGCTGTTATTCCTAATGCAAAAACAATTTCATTCAGGTACTGTGAGATTTAACTGTAGCTTCAGTTTGTGTTTTTACTGTTTAACAAATGTTGTGGTGATTCCGTTTCTAAGTTGTGACGTCAACATTTAATAAATCTTTGAACAAAAGACAAAAACATCCTGAATCCACATCACACAAAGCCATGGATTCACACACAAAAACAGGAAATTATTAAGAAAAGAAAATAGAAATAAAACAAAGTAAATTAAACAACATTCACTTTATAAAGTTCTTCCATTTCAGAATCTGAAACACTTATAACATGAAGGTGATAGGTTGGTTCAACAGTCTCTTCGCTTCCTCCTGTTTTTCCGACAGTGTGGCTGTGCTTCTGAAGTGGCCGCGGTGCGTTCAGGGTCAGTTGATGTTGTTCTTGCGGTTGAGGCGCAAGGCGGCGGCGCTCTGTCGGCTCTGCAGCGTGTGCTGGACCATGTCCTTCCACTGGTCTTCTGAGATCTCTCTGGCCCAGGCCGGGACGCCGAGAGACGGCAACGCCACGGCCGCCATCGTCCTCTTCACCAGCTCCACGTGGTCTGCACCGGGACAAGAAAACACAACGAAAACAACAAGAACAGGAAGTGAGTGAAGGCCATGCAACAAACAACCAGAACATGAGGTCACTGAAGGCAAAACATGACGTCTGAGCAGAACATGGTGATAAAATCAGAAGAATGAGTTCAGTGAAGTACAGGAGCCCAGAGGGGATGTGGACTGACCTGCGTCCATGGGGATGGAGGAGCGGCTCCGTTGGGCCGCCGCCCCCTCAGGATCCTCCTCCTCGTCACTGTCAGGGGGCGGAGCTTCAGGAAGGTGGAGCCCCATCACCTGCGAACAAGATACACACACCTGAGTTCACCTGAGTTCACCTGTCAGACGTTGCGGAACCAGGGCCTGACTGGACCTGGAAAATACTGAAAACATGTTGTTCAAAAGAAAATAAGAGATTCTGAAATCAGATAATAGATGGAATAATACACTGCAATATTTCGAGGAAAAAAATCTTAATATTTCGAGGGAAAAAGTTGGATTATTTCCACAAAAAAGACAGACTATTATTAGAAAAAACTATAATATTAGAAATAGAATAAGGTCATCGAGCTGAAGCTACAGATTACACTTTGATGCCTTGACTCCTTGGTAACAGCAGCTGAGGCTCATGGGCATTGTAGTATTTAGAGTCAGTATTCCTAGACATGAAAATGGAGATTTTTACAGAGACTGAAGTGAAACCAGAACACCTGGGAGCTGCAGGTGTGACTCAGCGACTCAGCTGTTGCCAGGCAGATCTCACCTCTATCCTGTGCTGCACCTGCTGCAGCTGCTGTGCGTGTGACCCCACCTCCTGCTCCTCCTCCTCATCATCTTCCTCAGGTTGTTCATTGGTGTTCAGTCCATCTGGTTCCTGGTTCAGAGGCTGATAATAATACTCTCCTCCTCCTTCTGATGCTGGTCCACTGTCAGTCACCTCCTCCTCCTCCTCCGCATCCACATCCATCTCTCCTCCCTCTTCCTCCTCCTCTCCTCCTCCCTCTCCCTCTCCTCCATTCCACACCGCCGCTGGCAGCAGAGTGCCCTCTGCAGGACGCTCGTCCTCACACAGCTCGTCCTCAGCGCTCGGAAACACTCTCTCCGGTCCCATCGCAGAGCTCGCCACTTCCATCCACAGACAGACGGACGGACTGAGAGACAGATGAGACAGACAAAGACACGTTCAACACAACACTGGATGATAGGGTCACAGTGGGTGAGATTTTTTTACTTTTACTCATTATTTTCAGTTTTTAGTCGTAGTTTGATTAAAACTAGAACTACTCGGTTAGGTTTAGATTTTATATTGAATACAGTAATTTACAGCTCAGGATTATATTTACTCAGTATCTCTTGGTTATGAATTTTATCACAATTTTAAAGGCAAATTATGAAACATTTTCCTACAATGCAGCTCTTTTTCAGTCCATTGTGAATCCATGAAAATGTCACATTAATGAACTATTAGTGTGAAACAGCAGCAGATTAGAGACGTAGAAACACTGAACATCTTAAGGGTTTTCCATCAGGTACTTTACAGGTAAACACACGAAGAAGAAGAGGAAGAGGAAGAGGAGTTGCTAAATGTTAGCTTAGCACCAGTGTCTTTTTTAATATATTTTCTCTTCAGGTTGTCGGTTCTGTTCCTGCCTTGCTCTGCTCTGACCTGTGACCCCTGCTTCACCTGTTCGGTCTGGGATGAAGGCAAACACTGATGATGATGATGATGGTTTCAGCTGGAGGAGGCTAAAGCTAACAGGCTACAGCTAACTGTTCACTGCGCTCTGTTTATTCTTCATTTAACTCCGTTTTTATTAAACTCTTGGTTTTTCTTCTTCTTCTCCTCTCACGGTTCTGCTCGTGTTTCCGGGCGGTCTACCTGTGCACGTGAGTCTCTTACCTGCTGTCGGGTTGGAGCTTCACGAGCTGATGTTAGCCGTTAGCCGCTGCAGCCGTTGTCATACACTTCCGGATACGTCACGTACTACGACGTCACCGAATGACGGCTTTATTAATAAAACGTTTAAAATGATTTAATATTAAAATTATTTTTAAATCACATGTAAAAGCAAATACAAGAAAAATACAGAATAAATGGGTTCAATATTAAATGTTATTTATTTATGTTTTATTATGTTGTTTATTATTGTACTTTATTTAACATTTACTGATCAATATGAGGTTATTATTATTATGATTGATTATCAATGATCACAATCAGCTGATCAGATAAAGAATGACAAAAAATAAAGAAGAGGGAATTATATTTTAATACGTTTAATACGTCAGACACTTTATACTGAAGATTAATACGTTTATAGTTATATTATTATATATGTTTATGTTTTGTTATGAAATAAACAAACCGACTGTCTTTTTACTGGTTTAATGGATGAAAACGCAAATGAAAACCACGACAACAGTGCCTTTAATTAAACCCGTCCATATAAAAATAAAGATAAAATATAGGAATCTTATATTTTTAGTCCTGCCCAGGTTTAATATGTTGAATTCAGTTTGGATATTGTTTTTATTTTAAGTAAAGACACATAATATTTTTATTTATTTATATAAAGATATATATAAGACTATATAATATATAAGACTTCGAGTGACGGATGTTTATTTGTATTGATATTTGTGTTTAATTATTTTGTCTAAAACACGTATGTTTATATTTGATGTGTTTATTTACTATTTCAATTTCTCATATTATGGACATTTGAACTTTCATATATTTAAAGTCTGTTTCTGTTCATGATTAAACATGTTTCTGCAGGTTCAGAGTCTGTCCAGCAGGTGGAGCTGTTTCCATCAGTGTATGAACACCATTCATCATTAGTGATAAACTGATCAGATCAACAAACTGAATCTTCTGATCACAGATCGATCACGTCAGTTTAATACAGATCGTGTTGAATCCTCTTTGTATCACGTGACCAAACGGGATTATAACGAGCTCATTGGTCGTGACGTCGCACTGCAGAGATCATCTATGTGAGCGAAAGAGGAGGGATCACATTGATGACAACATGAATCCTATTCATGGTTGAATTCTGAGTCGTTTTACTTTTGTATTGATGCTGCAACATGTTTATTTACAAAGCACTGACTCAACTGATCAACTCAAGTCATCAAACACTATTAACCCGTCATTATGGATGTGGAAACACTACGAGTCAACATTGTTCAAACAAATACGAACCGAGGACAAACAGAAGAGACATAAAGGACCAGGAGTCAGTTTGGTTTGGATGAGATTCATGTAACTCTAGCTGATCATGTCTTAGTCCATGAGACGTCAGTCACCATGTTTCCATAAAATGTCAAGTGAAGCGAACTTTTGAAAAGTCGCAAAAAAGTAAATGGTTTGTAGTGAATAAATAAAGCTGCGTTGTGTGGTCAGAAGGTGGCGCTGTAGACCACTCGCTCGTCTTCCGGTCCTGGTTTTCCCGTCAGAGTGGTCCCTCTCGCTCCTCTCTCCGCTCTCTGTGTCTCATAGTAACCGCTCGGTCACCTGCAGAAACACACCGGGACTCACGGAGCTCACAGACCGACGGACGGAGCCCTTCGAGCGGCGGCTCCGGGACTCTGACCCGCTCCTCCTCGTCTGTCCTCCGCCGATCAACCCGATCTATCGATATCCGGATCGATCGCCTCTGACGTCCGCCGCGGTGGATCAGAACCGGCGCGTGGCCTGCGGCGGGATCAGAGGGAATGATGACATCAGCGTGTGAAACTCCCGATCCTCCCCGCGTGAGCTGATCGATCATTTATCAGGTTATTGCAATTGGTTAATGCAGCTAATAAGAGCTAATGATCAGATGAGCTTATCGGTAAATTGATTGATCAGATCTGCTGTGTGTTACAGAGCTCACTGATCTCTCTATTGATCTATTGATTGTCGATCACTAGAGCTCATCAGTTGATTGATATTTCAAGCACCAATCAATGATTCATCAGCCAGATAAACTATTGATCATTGTGTGAAAACTGTTCAACTATTAGTTATCAGAAGGTGATAATTGTCTGATTATGAAGTTATTGATTTTCTGAGGATCAATAGTGTAATAAAGGCAGTTTAACATCTAGTTTAACCCAGAATAACATAAATGACCCAAATAACCAGGACAGTTCAATTGTTAACAAACAAACAATAAATATAAATATGTCATGAATGTAAAGTAAAAAGAAACAAATCAAACATGTCCTGGTGCAAATAAACCACTACGTAAACCTGGTCCCAGCAGAACCACATGATGTTTATGAGTCTGTTTAAATAAACCCTTTCACAATGTTAACTACTAGTTAAAAACCTGAGAACATGTTGTCTCTGTCATTATATATAAACATGGTTTGGTGTAAATAGTTGACTTTATTTCAGTGAACTAAATAACTCTGTCACTGCTCGGATTCGGGTTCATCTTAGTTTCCGTCTTTGTGTTGATGAACTTCAATAGTCCTGGTACAAACTGAATGCTAAAGTTAGCTCTGAACTGTGCGGTTACCTACCTGTACTCCCAGGTCTCTAGGTGTCTCAGGTGTCCCTCCAGGTGTGTCCGGTCCTCCAGGATGCTGCCGGCCTCCATCCAGATCACAGGTGAGCTGCTGTCGGCGGCCGAGGTTCAGGACATCTGTGAGAGTCTGAAGGAGGATGGTGTTCGGCTGCTGTCGGTCCGCGGCTGTCAGCTCTCTGATCGGGACTTCGCCCGGGTCTGCCGCAGCGTCGCCGAGTCACGGTCTCTGGCTCAGCTGAACCTGAACCTGGGTGTGGTCTCCAGCATCAACAGGACACGGCACCTGGCCGATGCCTTGAAGACCAACCGCTCCCTGCAGACCCTGTTGTGAGTAGTCCAATCACATTTCATAACACGTTACTGGGGAGACTGTGATGACTTAGACTGTGGCTCTGCCCCCTCCAGTCTCCACGGCAGCCCTCTGCTGGACGCCGGCCTGGTGACCCTGAACCCAGCTCTGTCCACACATCCCAACCTGGTCTGTCTGGACCTGGGAGACTGCATGCTGGGAGATGAGGCCCTGAGACTCATTTGTGGGATGTTACCGCCCGACGGAGCAAAGTCGGGTAATGAACACCTGAGACACAAGTTCCAAATTAACAATCAGAAATGAAGTCAGATCAAACCACTCGGCATTAAATAATAGCAACAGTCATGAGATGGATCAACAACCGACTCCATTCTGCATCTAGAATCCAGTCACTGTGAATGAACTCTCACATCTAACAAAGAGAGGCTGGAACTGGGCCTGATGTATGTCTTTTGGACCACAGGTCGTGGTCACATGCTGATTGTTGCGGTTGACCTTGTCTCCATGGTCTGGTCATCAGCTTCATCACCTAATACCTTGATAACAATAACCCATTAATACCAGTCTCTGTGGGATTCAGAGTCAGTTGATGCAGGGAGGGTTATTACTTTAGCCCCGGGCCTGGGCAGGGGAGGTGTCCTGCTGCCCAATGAGGAGGTGGTTTAGGGTCTGGGAGGTCAAGGGTCAGGGCTGGGAGGATGGTCACGAGGCAGCTGACGACAAAGATGGAATCCTCCTGGAGGATGGCCTGGAGGATGGAAACAGGTGAGGGGCTGCTCTGGAGGCGGTTCTGACCACTGTACAGTGGAAATGACTCGAGGTTGTTGAACAGTGAAGGATGATGGGAAGGACAGGAACCCTCTTGAGGACAGGTGAGTTGTTGACCAGAACATAGTGGAACTGCTCTGGAGGATCTGGAGGCTGGCAGCCTAAACTCTGGAGTTCTGAGCAGTGGTGGTGTGGTGGGGCTGGAGGCCATACTGGGTTAAGGAGTCTGTAATAAGCCTGGTCAGGGTCATATGTGTGTCTTGGGGTACTGGAAAGATTAGAGGCAGCACTGGGTGAAGTGGTCCAGGAGCCTGGAGTAGAGGAGCTGCAGGAGGACCTGGAGATGAGGTCAGAGTTTAAAAATAAATATTCTGCTCTAATGAATAATATGAAAAATAGCTGAAATCACCTCTATGGTGAAATGTAAGGAGTCAGAGGTTCCTGAGGCATCTCACTCTTAAAAATGGAACAGGGCTCATGATTCTGGGCTTGAGATGGGACAGGAATCCAAGTCCACCTTCTACAGCAGGAGACAAAGACTAATCTGAAGAAATTATTCTTGAGCTGTTTTTTAAAGGTGTCCACAGATCATAATAAAGGAGCCACTGATTCACAGACAGGATCACCTTTAGACCAGTAAACCCCAGTCGGACCAGGTGGACGGACGGATGTCTGAGGTGCAGACTGGTACCTGTTCACTTGGAGGTCTGTATGTGAGAACCAGGACCTTAAACTGATACAGAACCTGATGTGAAGTCGATGTAATGACCCATCATCCACCCCCGCTAACTCACCTGAGACACCTGATACCTGGTCTCAGGTGAGTCTCAGGTCTCAGGTGTGGCTCTAGTTTCCTTCTGGTCATTCCTGCTGTTCACTGTGCTCATAAAGACACTGACTATTCTGTGTTGAAAGTATAAATTGCAGTTTGTTGTGGTTTCAGACTGAATAAAAACACAGATGCATGAGTTTATTGAAGATGAATCGTGGTTCAGTTCTTCTTGAAGCTCAGTGGACGTATGGTCTCCTGAGACGGTTTTATTTCAGGACGTGATAACCTGAATTCATCAGACGACCAAATGTTAACTCTTTATGAGTTTATCAGACATGTTTCAATCAGAAAACAGGACATTAATGTAACATGACTTTACACAAGACTCCTTATAATATGTGACCCGTGACCCCTAGAACATGAACATCCTGTTGTTTCTGCTGTTAAAGTAAATAAACACATGAGCATCAGAGGAAACTGATGAACTTATAAATACATGATAAACTATAAGCTTCACTTTCTCTGATCACATCGTTATTGATCAGTGATTATTTTCAACTGTGAATCAGCTTCACTTTACTGCATTAAATCTGACTGAGCTGTGTTTGAATGAGTGTCTATTGTTTAGTTTAATTTGTATTAGTTTCAGTGTTTTGTGTAATGTGTGTTATTAGGTCGACACATGTCATATTAACTTAACACTAGAGTCACGTATGTGTGAAATAACTAAAGTCATTTTCTTTATTTCAGTTTGTTACAGTTTCAGTTCCGTTTTTTTCTTTTTGGTTTTTATATGTATTTACAGCTGATGGAAATGTATTTGATTAGTTTTATAACTGTGTATCTGTGTGTGTTTCTGGTTCCGGTTCCGTCCAGGTCTGAGGGAGCTGACTCTGAGCGCGAATCCAGGAATCAGCTCTAAAGGCTGGTCTCGACTCTCCATCGCTGTGGCTCACAGCTCCCAACTCCGAGTCCTGAACCTGGACTACAACCCTCTGGGTAACAACACGACGACGACAACACAACGATGACATGGCGACGGCAACACAACGACGGCGGCAACACAACGACAACACGACGACGACATGGCGACGGCAACACGGCGACGACAACACGACGACGACATGACGACGACAACACAACGACAACACGACAGCAACATGGCAACAGCAACACGACGACGGCAACATGACGACAACACGACGACGGGAACACGACGACGACAACACCACGATGACAACACGACGGCGGCAACGCGCCGACGACGACACGGCGACGGCAACACAACGACGGCGGCAACACAACGACAACACGACGACGACATGGCGACGGCAACACGGCGACGACAACACGACGACGACATGACGACGACAACACAACGACAACACGACAGCAACATGGCAACAGCAACACGACG
>JAPQRN010000008.1:2546650-2568328 GCA_037367275.1 Coranthus polyacanthus | reverse complement strand
TTTTTACATGTATGATATATTTTTACATGTATGATATCTTTTTACATGTATGAGATGTTTTTACATGTATATCTTTTTACATGTATGATATATTTTTACATGTATGAGATGTTTTTACATGTATATCTTTTTACATGTATATCTTTTTACATGTATGAGATGTTTTTACACGTATGAGATGTTTTTACACGTATGATATCTTTTTACACGTATGAGATGTTTTTACATGTATGAGATGTTTTTACATGTATGAGATGTTTTTACATGTATGAGTTGTGTTTACCTGTATGAGGTGATCGTCGAAGCTGCCCCACGGTTCCGTGTTGGTGTTTCTGGTCCCGGACCCCGCAGACATGTTGCCTTCGGTCGGTGTTCGGGTCAGGTTCGGGGTCTGAGTGAAGGATCCTCCGCTGAAACACGGAGTTTAATCTAAAAACCCGATTAAAGCCGCCTTGTGTTTCTTCGTAGATGTCGTTAAATCTTCATCTCAGTCACCGGAAGCAAACACAGTGCTGACTCCGCCCACGCCGTGACGCCACACGAAATGCGCCAACGTGGAGCCTGAAGTGTCGCGAGATTTCATTTTTTAAATTTATTTTTCACACCTTTTATTCAGTATGTGGTGAGTCATTACAAAATAAAACGACGTTTAAAGATTAAATAATACACGTATGACTAAAGGTTTTCTTCTATTATATATTTTTGCAAAAATCTCCACTGATACAAATCCAAACCAGCAACACATTTGACATCTGCTGCAAAAGCAAACGATTGTGGAAAAACAATTTAAACACCTTGACAAAAGATTTTTGTTTTTCTGTGAAGAACAGAACCATTTACATTCAAGTTTGATCATTCGTGTAGTAAACAAATGTGTAAAATATGGATGTGTTTCTCAACATAACACACTATCAATACAAATAACTGGAAAAAGTTAATTATATTTTATGTCTGTATATGTTCACTCCTCAAACAACAAAAGCACAACAGAAGTAAACAGTTGGAGCTGGAATTTATCAATGAGCTGAAAAAAGAGACTGAAAACTCAAAAACTAAATTTCAATACTTTACACACACATGAGCGTCCGGAGGTTTTTAAAAGCAAAAATTTAATGAACATTAATGAAACAAATCTCAAGGGTTATTTTTAGCAGATCAATTTTAAAGTTAAAGTCTATTTTCAGATGTTACGAATTTGATGTTATTCTCCGAGTCTCCACCAGGGAGCAGCTCAACCACATCCTCACGCTGACTAACGGGATCTGACGCCCACTTCTCGCGACACTTTCCGCCCCCGTATATGTTTTTTTCTTTTCCGTGACGTCTTCTTGACATTGGACTTTTATCCGGTAAAATCCCAACATTTACCGGAGCTCCGTCGGTTTAACGGACACCAAACGGAGCGGAAACATTAATGAGCTCGAAGCAGGGAGTCCCCGGTAAAGGGCCACGGTGAGTTGAACCGGCTGCGGCTCCGAAACAGCGGCGCTTTAGACCTTTAAAAGAGACCCGGAGCTAGTTAGCTTAGCCACGTGAAGCTAACAGCGTTTAGCTTCAGAGGCTCTGACTCTATCCCGATCAAACTGTTTCTGATCGATTTATTAATGATATCGGTTTGGTTATTGATCACGTTAGGTCAGAACTGTGTTAGTAATGTGTTGTCACAGTGTAATGAAGCTCTGTCTTTACATGAAACTGATAATATTAGAGCTAACGTGATAAAATACGCTCTGACCTCGTTGAAGGTAAGAGTCGAATCTAAACGTTTAAAAAATTAAGTGTTTATTCATGGTTTTTTTGTTATGGTTTTGATTGATTGTCCCAGAAGCTCTACTTTTAATATTTATGTCTGTTGCTTTATGTTCTCGTTTTTAAGTATTTTACCAGAGTTCATTTAGAAGCATCTAATTATTATTTAATTATTATTTTTAATCCCTGACTAAATTATTCCAGGGGTTCTGCCTATAATATTTATTTGTGTTTGCTCTTTTATGTTGTGTGTTTTTAATCAATCAGACTTAATGTGTGTAAGACTTAATACAGATGAGTTCATGCTTCACACATGATTAATGAGCTGATAATAAATCAGAACAAACTGTAAGGAAGTGAGATAAACAGATTTAAAATGACAAAAACATGGAAAATATGTACATAGAATAAAACATGGAAAATATGTACATAGAATAAAACACATCAAATGAGAAAACAGAATCACGTTGTCAATAAAATAATACAAATCCATAAAAGAGGAAAATATCTTAAAACAACAGTTAGAAAGATAAAATAGAATAAAATAAACTAATAAAATGAGGTCAGTAACGTCTATAAAATCGCAGCCGTTACTCAGATAAACAACTTAATATTACAACAGATTACCTTGATTTTTTTAATTCAGTAACCAACTTGTGTTCTATTATTTAATTACTGATTAATTCACGTGTTTGTTTGTTGTTTTTTTTTTGGTTTTATTATTGATGCATAAGATCTATGTTTAATATTGACTTATCTCTGGTGCTTTGTGCTCTGTTTTTAAGGTTTACACCAAACTATGGAAAAAATGTCTGAGTAAAAACTCGTAAAACTCGCTGAGTTCAGTCTTTAAAAGCCGTTTTTTCAGTAAAAACTGCAGCCGATGTTTATGATGTTCATGCCGAATGAACAGCAGACACGTGAGCTGTACGTGCAGGTGAAAGTGTTCCGTCAGGTGAGTGTCATTCGGGTCAAACCTTCATAAACATGTGAACAGTGTGTTTTTTCTGCGGAGTTCGTCGTTTATAGCGGGTTAATGTACAGCGGTGTAATCACAGGCCCCGCCCCCTGCGCTTCCCGCCCCTCCTCTGTGTGAACGTGACGACGGGCTGTCCTGTAATGGCGGACACACCGACACCGGCCCGTTTCCTTCCTCTAGCTCCTCTGCTCCTCTGAGCCCCGCGGTGATAAGCTGTAAATCCGGTTCTTTTTCGTGTCGGAGGGTCTGATCTGGATCGGTGCGTCTGAAACATGAGGTATGATCCGTGTTTCGTCTTTTTCAAAGGCTCGGCGTTTACGGTCTGAAAGACGCCGGAGGGTCAGAACTGAAGCTTTGTATGTTTCTATCGTACAGTATTGATTTTCCACCGCCGTGTTTTGTTGTTTATCCAGTGGTGGAATGTGGTTCAGTACTTTTACTGTTTAGTTTCAGCTACTTTTACTCTACTTTTATTTCGTGCAGCTTTATACTTAAACTCCACTACATTTCAGAGTAAATATTGTACTTTTCACAGCTGCAGTTCCTGTAGAGATACAGTTTTTAAGCATTTAAAGTTAAATCAAATAGTTATTTTTAAAGTTTCTTTCACCGAAACAGAATGTACCTTAATGTTTAAAATAAACATGGAGTGTCTCAGCTTAGTTTGTTTCCATTGAGCTGCTACTGCGTGTTTAAAATGTGTTTTGTTGATTTCAGGTTTGTTAGGTTAGCAGAGGGTTTAGATCTACTGTAATATCTATATTTAATACATTTAGTGTGGTTTAGATCCTGTGGTGGCTTTTTTGTTGTTATTCCATTAAAAACCTGTGTAACAAATCTGCTCATTGATGTCAGCACAATATTCAGTTTTTGTAAATAATAGATGACCCCACTTTTAAAAAGCTTATTTCTAGAAGAAAACACTGTTGTGTCCAGAGTGGTAGTTTTTCATTTGTTATAATGTGAGGAAAACCGTTAAAATTTCCATTAAAAAAAACAAACAAACTATAAACCACAACGATGTTCTGAAAGTGATATAACAAACCTTTATTCAAAAAATGTTTATTACAAGAAAACGGTGAAATAGACAAAGTAAAATCATGTAAAACAACTCACTGATCCCTGGTTAACATTATAATTATTGATGCATGAATGTATTTAATGTGTTTTCCTGCTGTTTACAGTCTGTGTGGAACTCATTTAAATGACATGAAGGGTTAAAGGTTAAAGTCCTCTTTTGTTCTAAAGTTAGGATTTGAAACGGAAATAAGTCTTTAAACCTATTAATGAAACCTTTAGAAACAGAGAAGCTCAGATTGTAACGAGTTCCTCTGGACTTGACCTGAAACGCCACAGTGACAGAAATACAGACATTATATTCAGAAAATACCAGAAAAACACTGTTAAACACCAGTACAATGTTAGTTTTAAGGTAATCAAACTGAATCAAAGTATAAAACAGTGTAAATGGTATCACTTTTAAATTCAAAATGTACTTTTAATCTGTGATTCAATTAAAATAAGTTAATTTGCATAAATATCTGTTGCATTAACACAAACCATAAAACGACAGATGTAATAATCAGTTCATCATATTTAGTCTAAAACATCATGTTTACTTATTTTGTCTTTAGAAATAAAATATTGAATATTTTTTAGGATTGACACATTTTTCATGTTTCTTTCTGAATTTAAAAAAGTCAGTGACAGGTAAACATAGAGCTGTGAGGTCAAAGGTCAGACACAGTGAAGTGTGTTTGTTATCAGCTGATAGTTAATCAGTCAGCTGACGGCTGCAAACAGCTGATAGGCCACGCCTACTGGGACCATGAGGCATCCACATTCAGCAGTTTTACTCAAACTGTTTCCATGACAACAGAGGAGATCACAAGACACCTGGAGGGTTTTAAATGCTTTTTTAAAATATATACGCATACACATTTGTCTAAAATATATTATTTTGATGTCAATGTTCAGAAGATGTAGCTTGTGGAAAACGTGATACCTCAGGAACACCTCGACACAATACCTCCACGACTCAAAGATAAACTCAAAAAAAGACTTTAGATCAGAGACATGAAACTCTGGAGGTTTTTGACACCAGTTTTCAGTCCAACATGGTGGAGGTGTGATGCACACAGAGATTAGAGGAAAAAGACTGAGCAGCTTTCAGTCCTAAATGGAGTAAAAGTAGCTCGGAAATGAAATACGAACAACAAACTGATCGACACAATAGAGAAACAAACTCATGAAGTCATTTTAGGACATTATGAGCGGTGGTTGGACCTAGTACAGGTGTGTGGTCATGTGACCATGTGTTTCTACTTTTAGCTGTGACTCTGTTCTGTTTTACTGACTAACACTGCCTTTTATTCTGACCTTTTATTCAGAGGAAACACAAACGGTGTCTGAGGTTTAGACTCATGATGAGAGTAAACATATGAAGAAATGTAAGAAAAGGCTGACATTATTCACCCATTCATTAGTCTGACCCGAACCCACTGGGATTCAACCAGTCACACCAGTATCAGCCTGAATCAGACCCTCATTATGTGTGTTTGAAGACTCGAAACATCAGACCTTCACAAAGAGGCGAGTTCAGACTGGTCTCAACGTGTCGAGTCCGTAACGACCTGAAACCAGACCAGACGTTCAGCTTCATACAACTTATGGCAAGTTAGAGTCGATTGAAGCTACAGAGAAACCATCTGAGTCGCCTCCTCCAACAGCAGCTGAGGCTCATGGGTAGTGTAGTATTTAGAGTCAGGATTTGTAGACTATTTCAAGGCATTGTATTTCAATTCGTGTTACAACATAACACGAATTGAAATACAATTGAAATACAGTTTTGTTTTTTTTTTCTTTGGCTCAGTCCTCTTCATTGTTGTGTTCAAGATGCCGGTGTTTTTTGTAAACTGTGCTTTATATTTTTCATCACTGTCGTGTCCAGGATTCTGTAGTTTTTGAGTTTTCCTAACCTATCCTTTCCATTTGTATTCATTTCCTTATTTCCAGGATGCCGTTGGCAGAGGTGGTGGCCCTCAGTGGGATGAGTCAGTGTAAACAGGCCCAGGATCAGCTGGAGGAGGCCATCAGTGGAGTGACAAAGGCTGAACAGCAACTGAGAGAAAACGCCCGAGAGGTCAGCATCATCTTCACCTTCATCATCCTCTGTCTGATGATCCTGATGATGTGAATTTTTAAAATCACGCATTTATACGTCTCATCATTAGAGTTATGGACACGACATGATAAGGGTTGTCACAACGACGGCATTGTAGTTGATTATTTATGGTCAGTTATGTCTTTTTCTGGTCATTTTCTGTCACTCTTATAGTATCAACCTAACAATAGTTTATTTATACACATAGTAAGAGACATTTCCTTTTCCATCTCTGTTTGTCTGTGACTGAAATATACAAAGAAATAATGACAGGTAAGAGTTCGTGCAGCTTGTAGGATGTTCTCCAAGACAAACCAAAGAACTAGACAAACATTCTAGAAGGATAGTGGATGGAGCCAGACCTGAACCAGAACGAGTACAGAAATAACAACATGTGGAGACAGATCTGGATATGAGAGATCAGGTACTGGTAGCAGGTCAGAACCTCAGGAAGAACAGTTGGAGGCAGGAAGTCTACACTCAGAGGCTGTTAAACCATAACAGAAGAAGATAATGTCAGATCTGTTTTTATACACGTGAATAGAAACGATTTGTCTTATCGCAGTTATTATAATCACGTCATGATTTGAATCACATCGTTTATGTCCACATGAACTGAAGACGAGGCATGATTGTAAAATGGTTTTCTTTATTAAAATTATATGCAGTTTAACAACAACAATAACAAAAAGCAGAAACTGTAAGTAAATATAAAAAAATGTCTAAATACTTAAGTTTCTGGTTCTGAACAGGTTTGTTTTGTTGCTGCCTTTAGTTCTGTTGGACCTTTTACAGACATTACACAGTGTTTCTAAACTGAACCTTTTCTGTGTCACTGAGGTCTGGACATGGATGAAAGCATTGTTCATTATTTGACTTGAGATATAAATACTGAATGTGTCAGTTACTGTGTCCAGGTCTAAGCCTTTAATATGTAAAACGACAGATGCAAACAGCCTCTCAATAAACACATTAAATCAATTATTTAAAACATACTTTTATTGAAATTTCACCATCAGATCCACGTGTGGCTGTTTTTCCAAACCACACTGACTCACTGAGTGTGTGTTTCTCTTAAGCACTTTAAATGACACCATAAATCCTCCTGTTGTTCTGCCTGTACCTGTTGTTGCCATGGTAACCCAGGTGTGTGTGTTGGCTCTATAAAGACCAGAGGTGTGTGTTTGGTCAAGTCAGCATAAAAAACACTGAGGAGAGAGAGGAGGTGTGGTAGAGTCAGTATATAACAGACTGAGCAGAGCAGATCACAGTACACACTGGACTTGACTGTTCTCTGCTGGACTCTGCTGGACTCTGCTCCGTCTGTTTGCAGTCTCAGGTAAAGCTGTGTGACTTGTATCATGCCCAGGGTTCACATCAGTCTGTATCATGTGTAATGGTTCGATAAATGATTTCATAGCACGTTAAAATATGTCATCAGGACAACTTCAGAATAAACCTAATGTCCACTTGGTTTTTCACCGCTGTGGCCACAATGATGTGTTCACTGACTGTTTGGTGTCTTGGTTTTGTTTAGGTACATAGTTGTTCAGTGTTGCATCAGAAACCATGTTTCATTAGAACTTCGTACATATAATGAATACAATAAGTGTTGTGTTAGTCACAGGGAGCTTTAGTTGTGGATTGCATTCAGTGTTTTGATTCAGTAATGTTTTTGTGTGATGTGTTTAAGTTATTATGTCCAGAGCATAGTAACGTTAGAAGATGCAAACCGCCACCTGTTTCTGACCCAATGACCGTTAATGTTAGGTCACGAAGCTCAGATCACAGTTTTTATTTCTTCTTGTCTCTGTCAGAACACAGGTACAGGAAACAATAAATCACCTGTATCTCACCTGTCTGTCTGTCCGTCCTGTCCAGGTGCGTGCGGAGCTGCAAAGCTGCGTCAGTCGTCAGCAGGAGGCGTTGAGGTGCAGAGAGGTGTGGCTTCTCGGTCAGATCGAACTGTTGGAACAATTGAAGACGGAGACTCTGCAGCAGCAGCTGCACCAGCTGCACAGGGTAATGAGCAATAACAGATCAATATCAGCAATAACAGAACAATATGATGAGTGATGTTAACTGATGTGCAGTTGTGAATCCATCAGGTTAACGTGAGAGATGTGTTCACTGTTTGTGTTTTAGTTCAGAGGACAGTTTGATGTGATCTGTCATCAGCTGCAGAACTCGAACAACAACAACGACCTGAACAACCAGCTGGCGAGCTGCATGGAGAAGTAATAACCCACACGGGAACACGCATTAAAACTCACTGAGACACGTTAAAACTGAAACACACAGTGACCTGAAGCACCAGCTGCATGAAGCAGTAACAACACTGAAACACATCCTGGTCATGTTTATTGTGACCAGATGAGTTACTACAGACTTTGTACTGAACCTCATCAGTCTGTGTTTGTCTAAACCTGCTCCTCACTGAACCTTTTCAGTACCGGTTTGCTAAAGTGATTTTTAACAAAAAGAAACTACAGTGCAATACAATACAGTAGTATAATACAGTACAAGTGTTTAGTTTTGTTTCAAAGCAGTTTTACAAGATAAAAACCTACAATATAATATGAATAAATCAAATGTATGAGTCATGTGCAGCTCTGAATAACAGCTCTGTCCAAATGTTCTACACTGATCTTCAATTTAAATAGGCCTGTTGCCAGAGTAAACACAGTAAAGTCTAGTGTTTGTTTGTAGTGAGTCTTTAAACGGACGAGGATTCACTTAATGACTGTTTATGATGTTGAATGATTCTGACACAGTTTAATGTGAAGATGTTTCCTGTGTCTGCAGCAGCTCTGCACAGACATGTTTACATCCGTACATGTGATCCACACACAGTGCTGAAGGTGATGTTTGAACCTGGGTGTGTTTGTTTTCTCCTCCTGTGTCTCCAGACTGTCGTCTCTCAGTCTGACTCCAGAGGAATCTCCTGATATGAGTTTTCATGCTGACACTCGTTCTCTCAGAGCTGCCATCACCTCCTTCGGCTCTGTCAGTGCTCAGCAGGTAGAGGGTGTGTCCTCTCAGGACCCCGCCCCCTGCAGAGGACAGGTGCAGAACTGTCCTGTTGCTGCCAAGAAACAGGTAACTCCGGCCACCAGGGACTAGTAATGTCACAAGATAAACGGTACAACATCTATCTGCATAGACTTGACACCCCCTTAAAAAACACACACAATATATATGACTGAAGATGATGATGGGATAGTTACTTGTTCAATTACTGCACTTTGAAGAAATGTGTTAAAACCATCCAGACTTTAGAGCAGACGCTGCAGTTTGGTTTGTTTTGGACTTAAAGTCTGAAGTTTGTATTTTGTCTGTTTCAGAAGATGGACGCCTCGGCTCTGAGCAACTGGCTGCTGGGAACACGACCTGTAAGCAGCGCTCCCATTGGGTACCAGTCCAGTAAGAACCCACAGGATTGGCTGGTGTCACATAGAGAGAGCAAGGTAAGAGAGACCAATGAATCTGATTGGTTATTAATATAGACTGTGTTATAGGTTTATAGTTTCCCTGTTCTAACCCTGGTGTTCAGGTCTCCTCCTGTCCCGTCCTGAACCATGTGGACTTCCTGAAGGCCTGGGGTCAGCTGAGGGACCTGGAGGCGTGGCTTCTGCAAGAGCAGCCAATCAGCAGAGAGAGGAGCAGCAGCTGTGGCTCCTCCTTCTCCATCGAGAAGATTGACGAATCAGAGCTCATCGTGTCCCCACAGGACGACGACCAGAACCTGGATGACTGGCTCATCACCCCTTCCCCTGTTGCCATGGAAACCGATGCGGAGCGATGGCGTCAGGTGCTGAAACCGTTCGAGGACGGATGGGCGTCATCTGATTGGTTGGCAGGGTCCAAAAGCTCCATCTCCACTGACTGCTCCTCCTGCTGCCAGACCAAAACCAGAGCTGTGGAGATTGAGAACCTGGGCCAGCTCAAGTGCCTGAAGACCCCACCCCTCTCTGGCCCCACCTCTCCTTCCAGCCCTGCCCCCCAGGTGGCCCTGGAGGCGTGGCTCCAGCAGGTGGTCCCAGTCCAACAGGCCTGTCGCGCCAACGAGCCATGCTCCACCTACTCCGACTGCGTCTGCGATGAGAACTGTGGGAAACAAGCTCTGAGCCGCTGGCTGCTCACACAGGAGGGCCGGGACAAGAATGGTGTACCTGTGGCCAAGACCCCACCTGCTGCCAAGAACGCCCCACCCACGGTGAATGACAGAGAGCAGAAGGTAAATGTCCAGCTGCAGTTTCATAAGAGAGACTGAGTCTAGATGGTTTACTCTGACGGTTCAGTTTGAGTCTCATCGTCTGTGATCAGTGTTGACAGATTGTCTGTGATTTGTCCTCAGGTTCAGGCCATCCTTCAGGCCTGGCTCCACCCCAACACCTCTCCGTCCTCGTTCCCATCCTTGTCTTCATCCTGTAAAACTCCTCTGACCTCCTCTCTGTCAGCCTGGGTGGTTCCTGAGGAGAAGGCCATCAGAGAGAACCACAGCTCCCACTTCAAACCCTCATCCTCCTCATCTTCGTCTCCGTTCCAGTGCCCCCTGGAGGCTGACCTCTGGGTTCTTCCAGAGAAAACCTCCAGTCCTGCTCCTTTAGTCTCTGAGGAGGACAAATGGCTGTTGAAGAAGAGGAGCCAGGCTCAGGTATCAGATCAGTCCACACCTGGTCTTCAAATGGACTGGATTATGAAGTTAATGTTCCGTCTCTAAAGTTACATTAACTTTGTCTCTTCTAAATGTGTTTCCTGTTCAGGAGCGTCTGACGCTGCCGGCCGTCTGTGATTTGTTCTCCTGTATGAAAGTGGGTGGAGACAAAGAGAAGTGGCTGCACAGGGCTCCAGTACAGGTGAGTCAATCAAACGGCTCAGGTCCTCATTCTTCCACAAACTTGGTGAAAATGATGGAATCCAGACAAGCCTAAACCCACTGAAAAGCCAGAACCTAGAATGTTAGAGAAAACCCTGATTCCTCAAGTCAGAGATGAACAAACTGACTTTATTAGAAACTGAATAACTGTTAAACTAAGTCGAAGTCAAAGTAATAAATACCTGAATTTAAAAAAATGAATGTGATCATTGAACGTCAGACTCCAGAGGGAGCAGTTAAGTCTATTATCAGTTACCATCAGAGCTAATCCTGAAACGTCCTTAAATTCATAAAAACATCAACACTCATTCAACAATTAATGTTTTCAATAAAAGTATCTAATTTTGAAGATGTTTTTGTGGAGAATGAATGAACCAAGAGCTTCTTTATGGTGAATGTGTGTAATTGAATGTGTTTTCTCTGTTTGTTTCCAGATGTGAAAATGACCACATGATGATGAAGCTTCTGGATGTTTCTTCTTCTTCTTCTTCTTCTCTTCTTGCGGAGTCACTTTATCGCTGATCAGCGCACACAACGCAACGATCCAATCAACGCAGAAGCCTTCTTCCTGCTGCCGCTGTCGTCCAACCAGGATCCAGAGCAGAGTTTAAAGGAGCAGTCGCACATTTTTCACCTGTAACATTTAAGAATCATTAAAAAGCCTTTTAAATGTGCGACTGCTCCTTTAACGGATCCTGACAGGAAGTGAGAGCTCTAATGGGGTGGGGCATGTACATGAGGGTGGGGCTACACATACAAGTGGGTGGGGTTAAAGTTAGTCTTTATTTTAATCATTATTAAACATATTTTTATGGCTCTTAAACAGAATCAGCCTTTTTGGGCAGAGTGTTCCTTTACTCTCAGTTTCATTATTTTATCTCATTATAAATAATGGGACAGGTCACATGGCTCTGTGCTGAGCAGTGATTGGACAGAAACAGGAGGAGCTTTTTATTGAAGCTGTTGTTTGGTTTGTTTTGTTTTTTGGGGGCGGGGCTTCGATTTCTTCTGCTGTGATTCTCTACAGTAAATAAATAAACACAATGACATCATCTGTTTGTCTGTGACGTCACTCTGTAAACATCCAACGGAAGACAGGAGTCATAGCTCCACCCACACGATCAGAGAACTGATCAATAATCGATAAAAGACTGATTGCTTCAAACAGGATAAAATCTGAGCCATTTAAAAGCTTTTATTATGAAGGGAAGAGGCTTTTACTCTTCAGAATAAAAGCTGTTCAAGAATCAGGGTTCAGGTCCTAGGGGTTCAGGTCTTTGGGTTCAGGTCTCGGATCATGAAGTGATTCAGGTCTTTGTCATTTTCAGTTCTTTATGGACACCTGTCAGTTGACACCTTTATCTGAGAGAATTACCCACAGTTCATAGTGTTGATGAAGTAAAGAAGAACCTACATGAAGCAGGTTGAAGTCATGCGTCCATCTATCTTCTTCGTCTTACCTGGGTCCGGGTTGCGGCGGCAGCACCCTGAGCAGGAAGGATGAAGTTAGTTCATAAGAAACACTTAAAGCAAAGATCTTAATCTGACGATACTCTAATGTGTTTTATTTTTACAAAAAACAGTAAATGGATCATTTGTGTCTTCTACAGGCCAGTTGAATAATTTGCGTTGTCATGGTAACCACAGGTGAGGTTTCCTGTTAACTCACCTGGTCAGGTGAGTTAACAGGAATCAAACGGGAAGTTTGTTTCAGTCGAAGGAAATAAAACCTGAACCAGTTTGAGTAAAAACCTTCAATAAGCTTTTAGCGTGTGAGAAACATTTAGAAATAATTAAACAGCATTTAATTTATTTGAAATGTTTAAGACAAACATACATATATGAATAAAGGTTTCAAAATAAATTCTGACTTTTGTAGCAGTAAGTTTCTATGAATCAGTTTTTCTTTTTCTCCTCAGACTAAATGTACTGAATGTGTTGCAGTACTAGTACTTCACAGTAGTACTGAGGTCCTGCAGTAACAGTACATGATGTTTCTGTATCAGCTGACGTTTACTGATAAAGTTCCAGTTGAGTTGAGTTTGGAAACGCCCTCCATGAGGCGACGATAGAGACGATGAGACTAAACACGTTTATTAAAACACACTGAACCAGTTAAACTGAGGCTTAAAGAGATTGAAAAGTGAGTCAGATACTGATTTAATCAGGTTTAAAGATGACTCCATTTGAAGTGTTGTGTGTATTTTGAACAGTTTGATTGAATGTTTCACTAACTGATGAAACCAGTTCAGTCAGGTTGAACTTTCTTCTTTGAACAAAATGTTCTTCAACATATGGATGAGATGCTTTAACGTCTCATCAGACATGAAAACATTATTATCATTATTATTTTTGTTCAAAACCTACAAAAATGAAGTGAAATCCAATATTCTTATTGAAAATGTAACATTTTTTGCAGAAGGACATTTAAAATAAGCCTAATTCTTCACACAGTGAAAACAGTGACATGAATAGTTTTGAATAGAAGGATTGGTGTTGAAGGACTCCAGTCTGTAGACCACTTGTTGAAGGTCTTGGACACCAGAAGGACGTCACTGCACGTCTGGTGTATTATTTATGATTGTGATTTATTTATTCACATTTTACTGTGGTTTGATGAAAACTTTTTTTTCGGTGTAAAACTTTTCTCCAGTTGTTGCTTCTTGTTTCCACATCCTGCCTCATTCTGCTCCTAAAAGCAGGAACCATCTCATCCTTAAACCACATCCATCTGGACCACTTGAAAGACCTGGGTCCCATCATGCCCTCGTTGCAGATCTGGTCTGGTCTGGGTTCAGGTGGGCTCGACTCCAGTGTTGAAGCTTTGTTTCAGACAGAATCTAAACCTGAATCTACGAATACATGAATCAGACATCAGGTCTAAAATCCACTTCTCAGTAACAAACACCTGTGACCTTTGACCTGCAGGTGAGTTCACACAGCTGTTTGTGTGTTTACTTCAGGGTCATCAGGAAAACACAGTGTGACACAGCTGTGTTTGGACAGCAACATGACCTTTGACCCCTGGACTCACCTCACGTCAGAGTCGAAAACACGGCGCAGAGTTTTATTTGTTTTATCAGGTTTGTTCATTTGTTTCAGTCGTTGATTAAAATAACTGTTGAAACTGAAGAACCAAGTCTTTTATTATTAATTTACATCAGTAATCATCTGATAAATGTTAATATGAATCAGAACTGGTGTTTTCCTGCAGACACAGCGCCTCCTGCCGGTGACGAGACGCAGTTGCAGCTTCTGAACAAATAAAATAAAAACTGTTTATTTTAATTCACTTTAATTATCTGACACTGGACTTTATTATGAAGACAAAATGAAGATAATCTGGCTTAAAACACTGGATTTTTGCATGATTTTGTATCTATATTATTACAATCCTTCGAGTACTTGAAGTGAAAATTAAAATGTTGTTTCATTTTCATTCAGAACTGAACTAAAGTTCACTTCTGTTCATATGATCTGGATCCTTTAAAACAGACTTAAATTCATCCAAAGTAATGAGTTCAGCTCCTTCTGTAAATTATTTTATTAAAGGTTTTCATCTGAATCTGGAACCAAGGTTTAAAAACAAAGATGAAACTGAAGATGTAGATTTTAAAGCCTCTGTGATGAATCATAGTTAAAACGACACATTCTGCTCATCATTTAGATTCATATTTTAATATGAGTGAAGATCAGACTCATTAACTGCAGAGAAAACACCTAAAGGAGTTTATTTAGTTTAGTTACTTAGTTGCTTACTGTTTGTGATAAAGAATTTTAACTGAAGGAGTTAATGATCTGATGATTCTAATTAAAGGAAATGTTTGAATAAAATAAATGAAGGTCACATAAACAATTAAAAATGTAGATTAATATGTAATTAAAGACATTATTATTATTAAACTGGACAAGTAAGACTCAGCTCTGTTTGTTTTATTTTAGTGCTGCTTCTCTTTTATATCAATATTTTTATGTAAAAATCTTTTGTTTTGTTTTGATGGTGATTGAAAACTAGACTTTTGTCATAATTATTAGATGTATCATGATATATGTTCCTGTATGTCCTTTAAAATCTACAAAATGAACACAAATCCAGTTCGTTTCTCTAATAAAAAAATGATTAAATCATAAAAAGGTGTATTTTGTTAAAATCACGTTGATTTGAAGCTTCACGACACTTAGCGACAGTTGCCGGCACCGTTTTCTGGTTGTCAGTCCACCGTCCAATCAGATTCGAGGCACCGAGCACGCTGCGCAGGGGCTCAACCAATCACCGGCCGCGGAGAACTGTCGCCGCCGCCGTTGACGCGTGTGTTCCGCTTCGGGTCCATTGACTTTGCAGGGCGTCTTACCGCTCCTCCGCGCCCGTTCCGCCCGAACCGCAGCAGGTCGCGGCAGGCGGCGCCGCTCTTCGGCTGAACGTGACGGAGCTGCGGCGGACACACACCGTGGACACAGACCAGGACCAGAACCCGGACCGGGACCATAACCGGGACCAGCAGACGGCTCTCCGCCCCGGACTCAAACGTAAGTGTCCGCGGGAAAAACGAGAAACCGTGAATTTGGCGGTAAAAGGCTGTAACGAACATCGCGCGGGGCGGCGGCGCGGCGCGGAGGCGTCGAACACGGTCTGAGTGTTTGAGACGTTAATGTCCGGTTGGACCGAGAGGAGATGATCACATAGGTCATAGACCGGGACACAGACCGGGACAGACTCGGTACAGACCTGGTTCAGGTCGGGACATCCACAGGACGAGGTTTAACGGAGACGTTGCCGCGGACTCAGAAACCAAACCGCAGACGGCGGACGAACATTTACCGCTTCATCCTCCTCCTCATCCTCTTCATCCTGTTAGTATTGATTATCGATTGTCGATCAGAGCTGCAGCTTCTTTAATGACTTATCTGTCGATAATTAAAAACCTAAACGATCAGTTTATCACGAGACACAACAAACAGGTCCAGGTCTGGAGTCTGAGTCTGAATCCTGGTCCAGGTCTGGAGTCCAGGTCCAGGTTTCGTGATATTAAAATATTAAAGGTGTAATTTTATATGAAAAAGTCAGCTGGGAATTTAGACAACTGTCCTAACATTAAGAATAATGTTAAAAATACACATGTTCTCATAATGTTATGAATTTAGTTCATGAGTAATGAGTTGTGAATTTCTTTCGAAATATTACAAATTCGACATTATTATATCAACCTTGATTCATCAAATGAATTCGACACATGATTAACATCAGATAGAATTGATAATATATAATAGATATCATAATAATAATTATTACTATTATTATTGCGTATATTGTCTATTTTCCTCTTGTTGAGTTGTGTTCAGGAAGTTTGTGGGTGTCAACTTTTGGGCAGTGAGTGTTTACCTCCGGCCAATCACAGAGCAGTGCAGGGTGTGAGGGCGGGACTCGATACAAACGTACGTCTCTGTGCCTGTGAGACGACGCTCAGGGTTCGACCTAGATGAGAGAAATGACTTTACCATGAAAGAAATGTCCAAAATCATGACATTTATATAATAATGAAGCTGTAACAATTACCTGTCTGAAAACACCTGTGATCAGACTAAACCTGTTCTCCATCTTGTAAACAGAGTCCAGAGGAGGAGCAGAGTCTGGTTCCTCTCAGACCACTTCAATTATAATATGATTAAAGAACATTATAAAATTTATGACCAATGACGACAAAAAACGATCAAACTCTGAGGATTTGTCGTCCTCTAATCAGACGTGTTCAGTCCATTTGTCCTTCAGTCAGAGTTGGACAAACCTCATTCGTCTTCTACGGAAACTGAAGTCGTTTAATCTGTTCAGAATCACCTCGAAAACCACTGCCTTGAATGGTTCATTTGTCACTTTGGATCTGAACTGTGTTAAAACCAGGACCTGGTCTCCAAAATAAACCCAGTTACAGTGTAATACCATTGACCGCCGGCTCCAAAAAACCAACATGACGACTACCATAACACAAACTACTGGCTTCAAAACGTCAGAAACTAATTGAGACGTCTCAGTTCCTTCATTAATTATAAACAGTGTGTGATAAAAAACACTGACGTTTCACAGTAACAGACGAGATGATGAGGAGACACAGAATCAGTGTTACTGTCTGAGTCTGGTTGGTTTGAAGAGACTTCAGGGCTTCAGTTCACGACTGAAATAAATATAACAGACACTTAAAGCTGCCTTTCCCAAACTTGGGGTCGGGACCTGAAATGGGTCGCTGGCCTGTTTTTATTGGGTAAAGGGTCAGTAAAAGACTGACGGTTTGCAGCATTTCTTGTTTGTGTTTGTAAACAGAACAGTTCCTACTTGGCTCCTCCTCCTCCTCTTCACTCCACGAATGAGGAGAGGAAGAGCGGTGGCCGAGTGAGCAGGAAAGTGCATTAACAGAGAGAGACGACAGCAAAACAAAAAGCTGTGAAATTTAAAAATGAAACATTATTTTCAGATTCTGTCACAGCAGTTCTGACAACACACCCACACCTTGCTAAAGTAAATTACTTTACCTTTAAAAAATCTTTGATACAAACAGAGAATAAAGACCGTTTTAGATCAAAACAAAAACCTAAAGACCCAGGGATTCTGACAGAATAAAGTAATACATTAGTAAAAAAAACAAATGTCAACCTCTGAAAAGTGAAGCTAATGCATTAGTGTCAAAATCTGCAGTTCCTCTAATGTCCACTAGAGGCTCCAACAGCGAGTCAGTCCCCATAGACCTTCATGTTAAAATGTACAACTTTACAGTAGAAATAAACATGTTTACAGCCTGGTACAGAAAACAGTTTTAGTCTCTGTAGTTAACAACTGTACGGAGTGAATTTATATATTACTCAGTTTTCATTTTATTAAGGTTTAAAATTCTGTATAATTAATGGCGTGTCTTTGATTGACAGGTGAGTCTGTCTGTGTCTTTGATTGACAGCTGCTCTGCTGTAGTTGTGTTGAAGGAGTTTCACCAACACGACGTCAGAGGATTCTGTCATGAAGTTCTGTGAACTTCATGACAATAACCAGAGGAACTGAGCTGCATTAGCTGACTTTAGCATTCATTCGTATTGAATCATATTATTCTGGCAGCTAGCCTGATAATTAGCTCAGGTAGATGTAATTAGTGAGTTTATGTTAAAAACATGCGTGGTCTGTGACAGCAGAAAAATACAGTGAGTCTTTGTGTGTGATTTGTTTTGCGACTGGTCGTTGGTGAAGCGTGTCGTCTCTAACATGACTTTTACGTGTTAGAAGCGGTTGCTGAGGTTCTGACTTTAATGTGAATCAGGCAGCGAAGTGCTTCTATTCAGCCGTGTTTTGACAGTGGAGAAGCAACGTAAATGGACACGTTGTGGAGATTCATGATGTATTTTTGTTACATTAAGTTTTGGTCTCGAGCTGAAAAAGGAACCATGTGTGAATTTATGCTTCTTATGTTCCTGGTGAAACAGACCAGATTTAGCTCTTTTTAAAGCAAAGTGACAGCAGAGTAGAAGTGAAAGTCATTTTCAAATTTATAACAGCACAAATAACTGACATGAATAAATAGTATGTAATATAAAGTGTGAGATTAGGGAGCGACAATAAACTATTATGTCAGTATTGTTTTTCATTTTGTGGTGAATTTAACCTCCAGGTTTTTATCTCTGACTCCATCCTCAGATGTTTAATACATCTGAACTGTTCTTCTTTATTAGAAAATAGAAACGTATTGAAATGAATACATGTGAATAAATCATCATGTTGTAGGAGCAGCTTTTATTTGTGCTGTCATTTTCCCAGTTTTCCAGTTGAAAAGTCTAATATAATCGTTACCGTCAGAGCTGCTGATACGTGATGATTCATCACATGAATCTGTTTCTATATAAGACTTAATATTTCTATATCATTTATCCTTATTTTAACCTTAAATTATTCCTTTACTGAAAGTCTACTGAAGTACATTATGTTCATTACAGGAAACATTTTACACGAATTATCTCATAATTTTGATTCAAGTTCAGTGTAGTTTTCAATCACTGTCACATGACATGGAAAAAAAATATGATATTTACATTAAAATATTGATATAAAATAGAAGAAGCACTAAAACGCAATAAAAAACCTGTGTCTCATTTGTACAGTGTAGTAATAATATGTGGTGCATTAATTACACACAAACCATCTATATTTCAGATTATTATTCATTTATTTGAGTTTATTTGGACAGAAAATAATTTTAACCCTAAACCGTTTTTCCAATATATTCCATGTCATGTGACCCAAAGTCTCATTTGTTTTTGAATAACTCAGTTCACTTCAGTAAAAGTTTATTTTTCTTTATTTTATTTTTTAAACGTTGTCGTTTTCCCAGCGCTTTTATTTTGAAAGACATCCCTGCGCTTCCGTTTGTCTCTCCATTTAATCCTTTCCCAGAATGCTTTGTGTCCACCTCCCCTGCTTCCTGTTTATTGTCACCATCTCCGCCGGTAAATTTTAACGTTTTGGCCGCTGAGCCTCCGCTCAAAGCTCGGTGAGTAACCGAATCCACCGAATCCAGACTCTTTTACCTGGTAACGGGACCGGCTCCGTTCACCCGCCGTTAAACCGCGGGGACGGAGCAGATCCCTCCGCCGCTTCCTCATCAGGCGCAGAGCCGCCGGACTCCGCTCCGAAACCGGACACTTTTACAAACCTCCGCTTCACTCCGGACAGAAAGAACCAGAAACACAGTTTAATATGTTAAACAAAGCTAAAGGGGTTTCTGGGAGATTCGGCTTTAAGACAACGAGAACATATAAACGAAATATGTCTAAATGTCCTCTTTAGTGGTGATGTCTCGCCGAATTCCGCTCAGAAACCGGACACTTTTACAAAACTCAGCTTTCCTCCGCACTGAAACCACTACGAACATATTTTAATATATTTAGTGAATCCCAATGAACTTCTGGAAGGTTCGGCCTTAAAAGAACCTGAAAATAAAGCTTAAATACGTCTAATATGTCCTCTTTAGTGATGGATGTCCCTCCGCCGCTTCCTCATCTGCCACGGAGCCGCCGGACTCCGCTCGGAAACCGGACGCTTGTGCAAACTGCCGCTTTATTCCACACCTGAAGCAGTACGAAAACATCTTAGTATATCCAATGAAGCGAAATCAGCTTCTGGAAGATTCGGCTTTAAAACAATAGGAAAATATAAACGAAATATGTCTGAAGTGTCCGCTTCAGTGATGGATGTCGCGCCGAACTCCTCTCCGAAACCGGACACTTTGACAAACCCCCGCTTTATTCCGCACCGAAACCACCTCAAACACATTTTAATACAAACAATAAAGCAAAATGGGCTTCTACAAGATTCGGCCTTAAAACAAACCGAAAATATTCATAAAACATGTGTAGAATCTCCTCTTCAGTGATGATGTCCCGCCGCCCTCCGCGTTATTCAATTCGAAATAACGACATAAATCACGAATAAACGTGTTCTTTCTGTCAATATTAATCATTAATTACACCCTGCTTGTTGAATGTGAGTCATTCTGGACTGAAATGTGAGGTAACAGTGTGTTACACGGTGACAGTCGGTGTGTGAGGCCCCGTAAGCGGAACGACCGGAAAAAGCGGTGATTTTTAAACGGAGTCCGGTTCGACGCGGTTTAAAATAAACAGCTGATTAAACACAGAAACACGAACTAATGAGGGGTTTAGTGAATATTTAATGGTCACACAGCAGGTCAGAGGTCACCTGGCTCCCCTGACCTTATATGGGTGTGTCGCTTAATGAACGTGACGTCAGACAGGGTTTATGATCGACGATCAATAATCAATAACTGATTCACAGTTGTAACAGTGAACTGATCTGTAGATGTGTCTTTTACACATTCAGCTTCATGATGTTTACTTCGGTCTGATTTAAATGTGTCCCTGTTGTTCTCAGGTTAATTAATATGATTGATTATTGATCAGTTATGTCTTTTAGTTAAAGTCGTGTTGTTTTCTGAAATGGTTTAGACCCGTTAAACTAATCACCGTTTATCTTATTTTACTCAAACACTTGATCAACATTAGACACAGTTTTAATATTTGTTCTGAAGACTTTTTTAAAAAAACGATCAGAATGTGTTTGATTTTCTTCAGTTTCCATTTGATCAATAAACATTTTAAAGTCAAGACTTTATTTCTTTAAGTCTTGACCTGAGTGAAAGTTGAAGAAACCAGATGGTTATTAATGGTTTTAAATTATTCATAATCACTGTAACAAGACAAAAACACACCTGTAATTTTGTGATTCAGTGGATGTTAATAGTGTTTTTAAATTGTTGTTTATGGTCAGAACATGACAAACACTTCACTTATCTACAGGTAGAACATTCATCCAATAAAATGTTCAACATCAGAATAAACAGGAGGAAAATGAAGTCAAACAAAACATAGAAACGAGTGTTTTAGCCGAGTTTTGTGATCATTACCACGACGTTGTGATTTCACTAATGATAGATATGATAGTGATGGATTTGTCTCTTTCATTTATCGTCAGAATTAAGGGAAGGTTTATCAGAAAAACGTCTTCAGGATTAAAATTCTGATCAATAATCAATCAGTTGGATAATTTGATATCATATCAATAACGTAATCAGGTCAGTGAAGCTGAAACAATCCACTGTCAGGTTATTATTACCATTAATCAATATTTTTAGATTTTAATCCATTTTAATGATCAATGCTCTGATAAATCAGCTTTAATGACTGATATTATTAACGATGGGTTCAGATTCTCACCATCATTTATCAATAAACAGGTTAATAAATAATCACTGTGTTTCTGGGTTTTAACGGTCGAGAGATTCACATTATTATTATTATTATTATTATTATTATAAATCATAATAATAATTAACTATAATATAAGATGGTTTCATCTTCTGC
>JAPQRN010000008.1:2461309-2472159 GCA_037367275.1 Coranthus polyacanthus | reverse complement strand
TGTGTGTGTGTGTCTGTGTGTGTGTGTGTGTGTGTGTGTGTCTGTGTGTGTGTGTGTGTGTGTCTGTGTGTGTGTGTGTCTGTGTGTGTGTGTGTGTCTGTGTGTGTGTGTGTGTGTCTGTGTGTGTGTGTCTGTGTGTCTTTGTGTCTGTGTGTGTGTGTCTGTGTGTGTTAGGCCCGGATGCTGATGGTGGAGGAGAACCTAATGACCACCATCATCAGGACGTTTGTGGATCACCTCCGTCACAGAGACCTGCAGGGCCGTTTCCAGTTCGACCGCTACACCGCCCAGCAGGCCTTCAAGTTCGGACGAGTCCAGAGCCTCATCGGGGACCTCAAGTAAGACCTCGTACCAGTTAGACCAGTCAGGTACCTCACTGGTACCAGTCACCACGGTTCCTCATCGATGCTCTGTTGTCGTCAGTGACCACGTCCAGCATCAGAATACAAAAAACAGGCCTTTTTCTGATGATTTAAGTTTTTGTTCTTCAAAACAAAAAATGAAAATCAAACTTTTTAAAAAAAAATTTCACTCAACCCTTTTATCATGAAAAAGAAAAACGGCTTGTATTTCATATTCGATTTCTGTATTTTACATCAGTGGAAAACAGACCAGTACAATGTCCACTTCGGTGCCGACGCCGACCTCCAGCTCCATCCTTCCTCCACTCATACATATTGTGTTGCGTGTTGCAGGTATGTTCTGATCAGTCGTCCGTCTGAGTGGAGCGATGAACTCAGACTGAAGTTTCTGGAAGGACTGGATGCTTTTCTGGAGCTGCTCAGGTGTATGCAGGTAACGCACCCAGGATCAGAACCAACAGTTTCAACAGACCTTATTTCTGCTCTGAACGAGGTCTGTCCACATCGAGGTTTACAACCAATGAGTAACACACTGAATCTGGATGTTTGTGTGTCTGTGTGTGTATTCAGGGCATGGACCCGGTTGTGCGACAGGTTGGACAACACATCGAGATGGAGCCTGAGTGGGAGGCAGCGTTCACACTGCAGATGAAACTGACTCACATCATCTCCATGATACAAGAGTGGTGTTACATGGATGTGAGAACACACACGCAACATACGACAACAACATACAATAATATACAAGAAAGAAAACAGACATATTCATTTAACTCCCCATTACGTTCTGAAGACCTCAGCGCAGGTCATTCCCCTTTAAAATGAAGACACATAATGTTCACATCTCCTGTGTCAGCGTGGACGTGGTCCTCAGGCTCCTGTTGTCTGGAGATGTGACCTGACCCACATTACACAAACTGAGATATGTTTCCTACAGATGAAGACAAAACACAATCCTAAACGACATCTTATTTTCTCTGTGACCCGTGTTGTACCTGAGCTGCAGGTAGAGCTGGTTTAAAGACACACTGAGCAGAACATCCACCACGTCAACAGTCCATGGATTTATGTCCAGTTTAGACAAAGCATTAAACTGTCTCTTTATGGATCAAATCATTAGTCCATCAGTCACACACAGTGTTTTGTTGTACTTGTTTATTTGTTGTTGTTTGTTGTGTTCAGGAGCACGTGTTGATCGAGGCCTACAGGAAGTGTCTGAGCGCGCTCAGTCAGTGTCAGGGCGGACTGGCAGACGGTGAACAGCCAATCAGCTTGAGTCTGGCGGGTCACAGCGTGGACACATTCAGGTACCAGGTGTCTCAGGACAAGGTGTCCATTCACCTGCCTCTGTGCAGGCTGCTGGCAGGTAAACACAGAGACACACACACACAGACACACACAGACACACACAGACACACGCCTCATTCTGATCCAGTCAGTGGATTGGTCAATGACTGCTAAACCCCACCCCCTGCAGGTCTACATGTCCTCCTGAGCAGAACTGAAGTGGCCTCAAGATTCCCAGAACAACTTCCTCTGGTCAGTGACAGCATCAGGCATTTATTCAGTCATTCATTTATTCAGTCATTCATTTATTCATATTAAGGTCCGATGCTCAGTTTAACTGGATTTAAAGGGTTGAGACCAAAACATAGCTGAATAAAATCATATCTGGTTTATACAGTAGAATTCACGTGGACTTAACAGACTCGACACTGGATGTAAAAAGCTATTGTTTAAGGAAGTTTCAAATTCATTGGGGAAGTAAAAAAGGAAATAACATAAATTGTGGATGGACACATAATTTGAACCACAGCAGATGGTTCTAAGTCACGTATTTTCAAAACGTGTCGAGATATGTCAACACGTTGGTCCTTTTGGATCCTTTAAAACCACCCTGTAAACACAACTAAACAGAGTTCTGTAACCTTTACATTCTCAACCAGTTTCAGTGAGTGTTTTATACTCAAGTTAGGGGTAAAACTTTTCTGAGACAGAATGTTCTTTTAGCTGTGGTTCATTAGAGGAGCAGCTGTAGAGACCAGCTGGATCAGCTCCTCAGACATAAACCTGCTGATGTTAAAGCTGTTGATCTGGTTCAGAACCGCCATGGATTTCACTGTTTAGGTCTTGTCCACACTAATATGTTTTACACCTCACGTCCACACGACTCCGGTCTTGTAACCTCCTGAAAACACAGCGTTTTGGAAACCCAGTTGAACCTGTTCTTACATTCACTGCCTGATTGGTCCGGTCAGTCGCTACGTGTCCTTCCATGATTCATCGAGCCCGTCATGTGACCATTTCCAGAAGAAAAGACGTCGCCATTGATGAAAATTCAGCATTTTATCATGATACGACTGGCTCCGTTCACAGCAGTCGAGGTGTCATCAGCTCCCTTCATCATGTGACGTGTGTTTCAGATGTTCACAGATCATTTCTTAATAATGAAGGAGGTTTGTCAGACTCAACATCAATGTATTTTTAAACATTTCATGATGTTGAGTCATTCAAAATGTTCAAGTCCATCATCACGGTGTGAAGGATTAAGATTTTAAAACAGGAAGTGATGAGATGTCACCTATATTTATATATTTATAGTGTGTGTCATGTGTATTATCACCAGTCATATAATTCCATTTACAACTCAAAAAGCATGTTTTGTTTCGTGTCACTTGAAGGAGATACTAAGAGGTCTAATCAACATGAGTAAAAACAGGCCACAGCGCCCCCTGCTGCAGGGCTGGGGTCATCGTCTGAGGTTCAGATTCTAGTTCTGTGATCCAGAATGTTTACAGGACGGTCTGACGGCTCCAACGTGGCCGACGCATTGACTCATTGGAAATTCTTTATTATTGACCCACAAAAAAACGTTTAAACCGGTTTAAACCACATCCACCTTAACTGGACCAAAGGACTGAGAGGCTTAGGATCTGAACTGTGTGAAACAGAACTGGATGGACTTTTATTTATAAAGATGTTCTGTTCGACTGTAACCACAAAGTAAACCTTCATGAAAACATATTAACTGTCACGTCTGTGTTGTTTCCAGTTTCTTTGTCATATTTAGTGTCAGATCATCTGTGACTGTTTTAATAAATGTTCAAAGGTCATGTGTTTGTGTCATCACATGACTGTAACATGTTCGTGTTAGTGTGTGAGGATGAGGCTAGCTGTTTCCCTTAGTTTCCATTCATTATGCTAAGCTAACAGCTTGCTGTAGATCAGCATCAGATCGGTACCTGTTCATTTGTATGTTCACATGTATGTGCGTGTCCTCAGGGTGAGCTCAGCCCCCCCCTCCTCATCGAACTCCCCCTCCGCTGCCTGGTGCTCTGTGCCCAGGTGCATGCTGGGATGTGGAGGAGGAACGGCTTCTCCCTCATCAACCAGGTGATACTTCTGGACACTTTTCTTCTTTTATCTATTTACTTATTTTACCTGATGAATTTATTATTATTATTATTTGATGCAGATTGTTCTTGACATTTTTGTCAATAAAAACACATTGAACATTTGTTGTGGTTTCTACTGGCCTCTACTGTCAGTGTTTAATGTGTTTATGTGTTTCAGATTTATTATTACCACAATGTGAAGTGCAGAGTGGAGATGTTTGACAAAGACATCATCATGCTGCAGGTATGACTCCTTTCTGACTCCACCTGTTGGAGATAAACCCATTAATCTGCACCGAATGGACGTTTTACAGACTATTATTATTATTACATCAGCCTTTAAACTCCACCATCATCAACCTCTACTTCTGTCTGAGTCAGTGAACACACTTCTAGACTCTCACCTGTGTTTGTTTCAGGCGGGGGCATCCATGATGGATCCAAACCACTTCCTGATGATCGTTCTGAGTCGCTTCGAACTATTTCACATTTTCAGCTCGGCAGACTGTAGGAAGAGATACAGAGAGGCCAACAAGGTCAGTCTATCATATATTGATCACATGCAAACACTCGAGTGATATTCTAGAATCTACTCCCTCAAAATATAATGAAATGCTCTGTAATGTTTTCAGTACATCCTCTGATATGTGATAAAAGTTTGCCTCAGTCCATCAGTTGATATCTATCAAATCATGCAAAACACATTAACACCTGTATCTGTATAAGTATTCATTCAACATCACCAAATGCTCTTTGGACATTAGATGATTCAGAATGTGTTGAGATCTGTATATGATATAACTGAAGAAGATGTTGATGAGAACGTTCTCCGGTTTTTGGTTTGTGTTGTTGGCAGGACGTGGTCCAGCAGAACAACACTCTGATTGAGGAGATGCTGCACCTCATCATCATGGTGGTCGGTGAGTTTTTCAACTGATCGGATCGAGAGCTTTTATACAAACTGAATCTTTAAATGTGACGTCCCACAGTGCAAAGGTTGAATTCTACAACCACGTATTTAGAGAGTGAACATGGAGCTATTTGTACTCAGATGATAGATGAGGTCTGAAATATTACACTGGAGTCTGGAAGTTTGAAATGGACGACGTGGAACATGTTAATGAACCGTGTGTTTCTGTGTTGGTCTAGGTGAGCGGTACGTGTCCGGTGTCGGGCAGGTGGAGCCGTTCGACGAGGTCAGGAGGGAAATCATCCACCAGCTGTCGATCAGACCGATGGCTCACAGTGAACTGGTGAAGGCTCTGCCAGAGAACGTGAGACACACACCTGTCTGTCTGTCTGTCTTTTTTTCTGTCAGTAAAGTGTTGAAGTTTGTTGAAGATTTCAGATGATCAGGTTCAGGACTAAACATAGAAACTGTCTTTGTCTTCAGGGGAACAAGGAGACGGGTCTGGAAAGAGTCATCGACAGCGTGGCTTCCTTCAGGTAGGACTAGAACTAAAACTACAGCAGCCACTTTAAACTGGAACAATCCACCTTAAAAATCTCACTCTGCACAAAATATTCCAGTTTTTACTCTGAAAATGAGCCTGTTTTGAAAATGTAAGGAGGAGAAAGTACAGATGTACAGAGTAAAAGGAAAATAAAATAAATGAAGTACAGGTACCTGAGAACTCTACTGAAGTACATTGATGAAGTGTTTGTACTTGTTATTTCCCATGCCTGGTGTCAGATAATAGTGGAGTAGAAATATAAAGTAAATGATTAGTCCACGTTTACAGGAAGCCAGGTGTAACGGGGCGTGGCCTGTACGAGCTGCGTCCTGAGTGGAACAAACACTTTAACCTGTACTTCCACCACTACAGCCGAGCCGACCAGTCCAAGGTACAAATACACACTGAAATACACAGAAATACATATAGAAAAGTACTGAGAAATGGTATCGTCATGTAACGGTGTGATGTGTGCAGGCAGAGGAGGCTCAGAGGAAACAGAGGAGACAGAATGGAGAGGACACAGGTAGGTCACACGACACACGCCTGTCTGTCTGACACAGTGTATATTAAATACTATTGACACTGACCTGTCCGTCCGTCCATCCTTCCCCTCCAGCCCTGCCACCCCCACTGCCTCCCCCTCTCTGTCCTCTATTTGCCAGTCTGGTGAACCTGCTGCAGTGTGACGTCCTGCTGGCTGTAGAGGGCGCTGTACTGCAGTGGGCCGTGGAGCCCAGCGGAGGAGGATGGACCGAGTCGATGCTGCAACGGGTGAGACGCTCATGACACAAACTCTGATGACATGTTTACAGCTCCATCAATACACACACACTGCTGTGTAGACGCTCTATCATTGGTGCAAAGGCCAGAGACCTCACTGAAGTCTGATGTTTGTTGTGTTCAGGTGCTCCACCTGGTGGGCATGGCTCTGCTGGAGGAGCAGCAGCAGTTGGAGAACAGCAGCACCGAGGACGACGTCACCTTCAACTACACCTGCAAGATCACACGTCAGTACAAACACGCACAGACAGACACACAGCTACATAAGTACACCTGTAAGATCACAGTGACATGGCTCCTGTTTTCTCACCTGTGGGTTTACCTGTGTGTATTCAGGTCCAGGTGAGGCTCCCAGTACTTCAGGAAGTGTTCTGGCTCTGTTGGAGAGTCTGCAGAATGCTCCTCACCTGGAGGTCCACAAAGACATGATCACCTGGATCCTCAAGGTGCATGTCAGGAGTTTAAATAACAAGATTAAGTAACTCCATTATTTAATTATGCTGTTTAAATAATAATTAAAATATTCTGATGTTCTTTTTGTCGTCAGATGGTGTTGAACATTAAGACGATGAGAGAGCGGACGTCCTCCAGCTCCTCCGTCACCGTGAGTCCAGGACCAGGAGGACCTGAGGAGGTGGGAGTCAAACCTATAAATGTGTCTGATTGATTATTGATTACCTGTTTTCATTAAGTGGTGCATGGTGCTGCCCCCTGCAGGCGGTGAGGGACAAAGACAAGGCGGAGAGGAAGAGGAAGGCAGAAATGGCTCGTCTGAGGAGAGAGAAGATCATGGCTCAGATGTCGGAGATGCAGAAACATTTCATCAACGAGAACAAAGAGCTGTTTCAGCAGAGTCTGGAGGAGCTGGAGGCGTCGACGTCTGCCACCGCGGAGACCAGGTACAGACCTGGATATACACCTGTCTTTTCTTTTACCAATGTTCTGAGACTTTGTATAAATCCTGTGATATATTTGGATGAAACCAGACCAGACTGGTTTATGAACACTAAACCTCCTCTGTCCCAGTTCTCCCAGTTCGGACCAGTCCAGCATGTCCCAGGTATGCGTTGGTCCCAGGAGGTCTGGGGGGTCGGAACGTCGTCAGCTCGTCACATGTATCCTGTGTCAGGAGGAGCAGGAGGTCAAAGGTCACGGCCGGGCCATGGTTCTGGCAGCGTTCGTCCAGAGGTCGACGGTTCTGTCCAAAAACCGAAGGCGGATCCTGCCCGGGCCAGGTAGGAGGAGCTTCAGAGTGACAGGTGACATGTGACAGGTGTGAAAGGTGGTTGAAGCTGTGATTCTGTGTTTCAGACCGGGACCCCCTGTTCATGAATCCGGACCTGGCTCTGGGGATCCACACCGCCAGCTGTGGACACATCATGCATGCCACCTGCTGGCAGAGGTGAGAACTGCAGCTCAGACTGACCAATCAGAACGACAACAGCTGGTTCACAGTGATGACAGTATTTGTGTGTTTGTAGATACTTTGAGGCGGTTCAGCTAAAGGAGCAACGGCGTCAGCAGCGTCTTCGAGGTCACACCAGTTACGACGTGGAGAATGGAGAGTTTCTGTGTCCACTGTGTGAATGTCTGAGCAACACTGTGATCCCTCTGCTGCCTCACACTCACTCACCTGACCACAGGTACAGTCACATGACCACATGACCCCAGGTATAATCAAATCAAACTTTATTTACAGACTCTAGGTCCAGGTAAAAACAGACAAGACATACAGGTCACATAATCTAAACAAAAACATCCTACAAAAGACAACTGTACCAATGTCTCCATAGCTGGGACTGGTATCCTGTAACACTGAACTTATGTTTGACAGGCACATGATCATTTCATTTTCAGACTCATTATAGTCACATGATGATAATCTTTAATATCTTACCCACAGACTAACATGATGACTCCACCTGTGACAGTGTGAGGTGTTGTGACAGACCGAGCTCATTTGAGGCAGTTCTACACATGCACTTTTATATCTTTAAAACCAAAATTAAAAAGCAGCCAAATTCACTCAACATGTCACAAACCTCTACTGCTACAGTTAAAACTCTGATCTGCTGAACCGTAAGACTAACCGCCATAATTGTCAGGAGAAAGTCTTCACACAGTTTTCACACATTAGTTCCGCTCTGAAAGCTCTGAAAATATTCTAAATCCAGTGTACATTGAAACCTGTAAATGGTTCTCAGAGAGAAAATGCTGCCCCCCTCTGGTGATAGCAGAATCTAATGTTTTGCATCTTACACACCTTTAATTGACCATCTGTGCATTCTGAATGTGTGTCTCTCTCCCTCTCTCTCTCTCTCAGTGTTGGTCATCCCAGTTTGGAGGTATGGCTTAAGATGACCAATCAGCAGACAGTAGCTCTTCACTCCGCCCACAGGAAGCAGCAGTCTGAAGGTCAGATCCATAGACATATGTAGACGCTTCGATTACTGTCGGTTACTGTGACACATCACAGTTTCCACCGGTTCAGACAGTTCTGTAAACACATACCAGTAAACAGTGGAGCCGTGGTTTTTCTGGAGTAAAAGCTCTGTAACATCTACATTTCTCAACCGATTTTAAAGGTTTATGATCTATTGACACAATGACTTATCATAGAAATGGACTGAAGCATCCCATATGGTCAATTCATGTGTCAGTCAATCAGGGGGCGGAGTCAGCTCTGAGTCGGTGTTAAACAGGTGTTTGTGTTTCAGGTGCAGCAGAGGGGGTGGAGCCTCCCATACCTGAAGGATTCAGAGTCGACTTCATTCCACCGTGAGTTTAAACTGTTTAAATGACCTATAGTCACTTGATCTCATGAATTGGACTCACCTGTCCATCCAGATCCTGTAGAGGACCTTAAAGAGGTGTTCAGGAGGGACAAGGAAAGAAAATGTCATGACAATGACAGACTTTTCTCGAAAAAAGAAATGGAATGGAAATGGAATAAATATTAGTGAATGTCTAGAACCACAGTAATGTTTAGAATGAGACACAGTCTGCCTTTAAAGAAAACACCTGAAAGCCTGAATCCAGCAGGTTGTAGTTCCTCAGGTCCAGATCTCTGAGATGGGAGGACTGGGACCCCACAACACACTACTGTACTTCATCACTAATCAGCTTCTTTGATGAGTTTCTAACATTAATGTTGTCAGTCTGTGAGTGTATTTGTCTGTTTCTATGATTCTTTAGAGTCTGCATTAATAGTCTTCAGCTCGTCCACTTTAACCTGCAGGAGTTTGTGTAACACGTTTTTCTGACTCTGACAAGTTCAGATAGTTTCACTGCAGTAACTCAGTGACGTCTGATCCAAATCTAATCAGGTTTAAAACAGACTGAAACAACCACACAAAACACAACATTACATATCTCTTATTATAAGATATGTAATCATCTTCTTCTCATGTAATATTTACTGTTCATTGTGAAACTGTGGTGGAACACGTTTGATTGTTGCAGGACAACACAGATACATGTCAATAGATTATGGTTAGGTCTGTCTGACAGATTTACTCAAACCACCACAGGGATTTTCATGAAACTTGGTTGAAGAATAGGACATGGACCAAGGACAAACCTCTTAAATTCTGGAGCAGATCCATAAAAACCATCCATATTTATTTAACACTTGAGAGTCCCAGTCTAACTTAGAACCTAAAATGAATTCAAACTAAACCTTTGTTACTGTGTAGAGTTGGGTGATATATGTAGAAACATTTGATAAAACCATTTCTACTGAGGGACCTCATGTGATTTCATGATCTTGTGAATCCAGTTTTCAGACAGTAGGACTGTTTATCATGTTAAAACCAGTAAAACTTTCCAATACTACTTTCAAGTATTGTTTGTGTTGAAGCTGGAGTCACATGATTATAGCCATTTACACACTGTAGTTTATTCTGATGGTTATTGTCATCATCTGGAGCCTTGAAGCTTCCATTCTGACAGAATATTCGTCTGTTTTAAATGTGTCTCGGTGAATCAGTTTGATTGTGTTTGTGTGAAGTTCAAATTAAGAAAGTATTGAAATATAACGATGAACAGTTTGTTTTAAACCATTTCATCTTGAAGTTACCATCTTGTGTATAAAACCAGTGATGTCATGTCGCCTTGTCCAATAGGAAGCCGTTCTCCAGCAGCATCAGTGAGATGATCACCACCTTCAGCATGTCCACCTACAAGGTGGGGTTAAAGGTCAACCCCAACGAACAGGACCACAGAGTCCCCGTCCTCAGCTGGTCCACCTGTGCCTACACCATCCAGGCCATAGGTGAGGGGTCAGAGGTCAGGCAGCTGGGGTCAGAGGGGTCAAAGGTCAGGCTGACAGTGTGTTTGTGTTTGTGCAGAGCGACTCCTGATCGACGAGGAGAAGCCGCTGTTTGGAAGTTTACCATGCAGACAGGTAAGACCTACCTGGACATGAATGTGACATTAGACATCTGACGAGTGTAAGAATCAGTTCATTGTGAAGCATCGTCTGACTCATGAACAGGTGACAACAGGTGACTCGATTGAAGTGTTTTAACCCCTGAATCCAAACCATGAGACACATCTGTCTCTATTCACATGGATGAAATTAAGCTTTTTTATATCAATGATGAATAGTAACTGATTTAGTCGAGTTTCTGGAGGAATGGTTTGAGCCTAAACCTGTGTGTGTTTATTCTAACTCTGTGTTTCAGGACGACTGTCTGAGTTCTTTGTGTAGATTCAGTTCATCCTGTTGGACTGCAGCTCCAATCACAACTGTTCACACGCACTTCATCAGGCTGCTCGCAGGTACACACACACACACACACACACACACACACACACACACACACACACACACACACACACACACACACACACAC
>JAPQRN010000008.1:2355488-2383651 GCA_037367275.1 Coranthus polyacanthus | reverse complement strand
TTCAGTTTTCATTTGAACACACCGTCCCATCGTGTTCTGGTTTGTTGTATTATTACCACTAATGACCACATTAATGTTACTGTTTGGACTTTTTCTGGCCTTAATCCCTCCAAACAGCAGACCTGTCTCCGGATCAAGCTGTGTGATGGAGCCTTTACCCTTGAAACTGGACCTTTTGTTTAGGAGCGCTCGGTCAAGGAGCAGACCTTGACCTCTGTCACATGACCTGTTAAACAGAGTTCCCATTATCCACGGCGTTAGAGCATGAGGTGCAGGAGGTTCACGCTGCCAGTGGTGGAACACAGGTCAGTCTGAACGTGTTGTTCTGCCGATCATTAGAAACCTCAGCGTCGAAACACAGTAAAAGAACTGATTAGATTTCACTTAGAAGAAACGTACGAGGGCTGAGTCACAGGAAATGTCGGACGATCCATCACCTGAGTTAGTTCATGACTGCAGTTATTATTATATTTTATAGATGATGACTTTCAACAAGGGTTGTAAAGTTTAACGAGCACCGTTGGAACATCCTGTGTAAATCACTGTATAATTAGAGTAAAGTGTGAATTAACCTCTGCAGTAGTGGTGCTACTGATAACTAGCATCAGTTTGGAGAAACGTCCACAGAGCTTATTACCAGTGAAACACACTCTTTAAAAGTCTTCAAGGAGCCGGAATGAGCAAGAAGTCAGAAGGAGTTAACGTTACAGCTCTCTTTGGACTCATGTAATAATGATTACAGCATTATTTCTGGAGGAAGTCACTGGAGTCTTCCAGAAGAGGAGTACATTTCACACTAACCTTTCATCACTCAGATTTATACCTGCTCGGTTAAATCTAGGATATGATGAAACTAAAACGATCGAGAGGTAGAAGATCAGGGCTGTGTCCGTTTGATCTGCAGACACACATATAAAACCATGTGGTCGGTATTTTAAGTGGAAGCCCAGATCTTGCCATTTGTTGTACAGCTGGGCATTGAAATCTGAAGTCTGGTATGTGGTCCAGGTGCTTCCCTTTAAGTCAGATCAGGTTTTTAAAGGTTGAACCCTTACATATGGAGCTTCAGAAAGTAGCTAAAAAGTCTTTCAGTGACTTGTTTCCATTGATCCGCTCGCTGCTCGGAGCATCCATCCATCTTTGTACATCGTGCACATGAACAACCTGAACTGCACATATTTCAGTGCACATGAGCCAAAAAAATAAAAAAGTGATAAGAAACAGTTATGATGCACGTCTGCATACCAGCAGATAAAACACAGTACATGTTTAAACACATTTCACATATCTGCACCAAGTCCTGCGCCTTCCAGAAATACACCTCACAATGTCTGATTCAGCCTGATTTCTCACCGTCTCTTAAACTTAAACAGTTTTATGACTTTCACAACTTGTACAAATGTTAAACTGACTTCATAATATTTGAAATTGGCAGAATGTCTAAACATCTGGTGTCATGTGTGGATTTTTTTGTGGATCTTTTCACAAGAAAAGAAACGTAAAGAAAAAGAAACTTTTGCAGAAGTGTCCACTGATCCTATGCTCGTCAGGTATCTCTTAGTAGAACGTTCACCGTGAGACCTGCGTGAACAGATTATGATGTGAAGAAAGTGGACTGATTGATCTTACGGTTCTTGTTTTCAAGTTTGACCCAATCCATTAGCCTAAATCTGATCCGATTACTTCCGGACAACCGGGCCCCGAACATGTCGAAGAACTCCATTTAAAATTCAGTGGTGGATAAGTTGTCAGGTGTAATTGGGCCTCTTCCCTCCAGCGGTCAGCGGGTCAGTTTGAAAGTTGTCTAAACAGGCGTGTGTCATGGGCTGTCAGGTGTAGCAAGGGTGTCACCTTTGAGAATAACAAGTTCTTGCTGAAGGAGAGGATAATGGTGCGACCCGGTGACCTCCTGTCACGTCCAGGTCAACTCCCCAACCCTGACGGGGCGTCAGGACAGCTGAGGACATCGATGTTGTTAATGGGGTCAGGCTTCTTTAAGGAGATTTGAAATGCTTGTTTGATGTGACTTTGATGCTGATGGACAGTTTTAAGCTTGTTGACTTCTTTCTGCTCTTGTCTGCGATGCCCATGTGTCACAACACATCGGGTTGGTGGACAGGTGGGCTTCCCTCAAGACGTCCAAAGCTCTCTGCAATGTGAAAGGCTGTCAGTATGTCAGGGCTCCTGCAGCTGCAGCTCCTCACAAGAGTAGATTCACTAATCTCCTCATACCCACATGGCCTGGAGAGAGTTTCCAGTGTCCAGAGTCAAATCACAACCCTGTCTTTTAGACCAATTAGGAGAGCGAAGAGCCATCCATACTGACTTCAGAGTGCCAAGCAGGACTACGGAGCTGCCAACTACTCCGGCTTCAGTGGAAGCAAAGGCCACATGGTGTCAGACATCAAACGCCCAGGCCGGCAGGGTGCCAATTAAGTTTCCTCTGAAATTAAAACGTCTGTCATAAACTTATGAGTCTGTGGAAAAGATTGATATTGTCCATTTAGCACCTGGTTGTACACTATGCCAAGAGGATGTAGAGGTTTTTTGTGGATTTACATTTCGGCATGGGGAATTGCTCCATATTTTGGCAAAATATCCCTTCGTGTCAAAGCTGATGTGCAGACCCCTTCGGGAAAGGCATGTATTCAACCCTAAATGAGACCTACTTACATAAGTTACCTGCTTAAACAAACACACTCTGGTGGAGAAATGCAAACTGGACCCGGTGCCCAAATAAATGTTTGCATGTGGTTCAGAGCCAAAGATCTTGAGCCACAAAAGCAATCCACATCGCTGCTTGGGCTTGACATAGAGCCTGTGTTCCCTTGTGTTTGAATACATACTAAACCATTCATCTATTCTTTTCCACTGGCGTTTATTACAGGGTGTTATGCAAGGAGTCTTTCAGACAACAGAGGTGTCCTTCTGTTTTGATAGTTACAACTAAGACCGATAACAGATTTCAGCAGCTCAGTTCATCAACAGAACTAAAGATCTGTAACGCCACGCGATGATTTTTAAGTGATTGTATTTTAAGCAGCTGCTTCTGCCTCTGCTCTCGTACTTTGTCAAGGAAGACGACTGTTTGGGTAAAAGGAAAAACAGGCCTGTCTTTGTACATGTGTGAAGTGTGGTCTGCACTGATGGATTTCAGAAACTTTTACACCGTGAGAAACACTGGACCGACCTCAGAAACGCAGAGTCACTGGGCCAAGCTTTACATAAAATGAAATGAAATATTCAATGCACGTGATGACAGTGGGGACAAGGAGAAATCAAGTAAAATCAGACTCAGTAACAATGAGCTGAGTTCTGGAAACTGATTTGAGACCTGACAGGATGTGAGCCTTTGAGAGGGAGGTGTGAACATGCAGTAGTGGTTTAAAGGGATTTGTTACTGGACCTGTGCCATCTCCACCTGTAGGCCAGCTGGATGTTTCTTCAAAGTAGTCTTCCCGTCTCCGACAATAAGTAACCACATGTAAACGCTTCTGTTTATTCTGAATTTAAACCTGTAACACAGCATTTCTGCAAAATATCCAAAAACAGGATTGTCTACTTAAGTGTTCACAGATCTGTCATTTTATTCATCTGTTTCCTTTACTCACCTGTGAAGACGCAGGTTTCCATCCAAACCAATCCGATTTGGGGTCGTTTCCATTCACTACTGTTATGTGTACATTGAGAGTTGGTTCTTCGTTACCGTGGTTGAAACTGTTCCAGTTCCATGTAGTATTTCATACAGTAACAAACTACCTAAGCTGATCGACATAAACCTGGTGCCGATTGTAGTTTTAGTCTCTGATCTGAACCTCTGGTCTGGAGCAGCTCATCCCTAACCTGGAGCAGTTCTCCACCCTGCTCCGACTGAGAACCAGCCTCATCCCAGCTGCTTTAAACTCAGCTTCAAACTGTTCCAGTGTGATCTGGAGGTCGCAGCTCGACGAAGCCGACAGGACCACATCATCGGCAGAAGGCTGAGTCTTCTGAACTGGACACCCTCCGGGAAACTGAATCGTGGAATTGGTGACGAAGGGCAGCCCCGGCGGAGTCCAACCTCCTCCGGGAATAAGTCTGGCTTACTGCCGGCAATGTGAACCAAGCTCAACAGGGACTGAAAGGCCCACGGCCGGACCTGGTACCACGTACTCCTGACATACCCCCACACGGGTCCTATATGTCCGATAATAGTAAAGTTTTCATCCATCCTCTGAGCTGGACAAATGACACTAGGGAGAAGAACTAGTCGTTTGTGCTGAGTTTCTGTACATAAACCTATCTCAAAGTGACAAATTAATAAAACGCGGCCTTAATAAATATAATTATATATATAATATAATAAATATATCTCCGGGTCTCTGTGGTAGACTACATTGACCAAAATGTTGTGTTTCTAAATAGCTGTAAATTCATGTAAAGTGCATAATATTTTACAGCAGTGAGGGACAGATTTTTTTCAGAAATATCATGCACAGTTTGCCCCAAAAAATGACAGGCGGGCCATTTAGCTCCTTACCATGCAGAGGCCTGGTACAAGCAGTCCCTGTGTGTCGGCGCTCTAGTTCAGTCTGTGGACCTTTTTAAGCAGATCCTGTATTGGTCTCATGACCTGGTGTATGTCCTCTGTGAAGAGAGGCTTTGTTGCCTTCAGACAGCTCCTAGCCTTTAACGCACACCTCCATAATAGCATCTGTGTCTGTGATTTTCCATTTGGAAAATTGTGAGCATTTAACCTCATAGGCTTCCCTCAACAGAGAGAGAGAGAGTAATCATCATAAGCCTAATGATACAGTGGCCTACTGTGGCTGCATTCACACGAGCCAAAGCACACAGGCCAGAGTTAAGCTGATCTTAATGTCGTCCAGTAACACGCTGACACCTGAGTATTGTACAGTGTCCACTTCATGTCGCAGCATTATGCTGAAGTTCAGCATAATTTGGACAAACGCACTTTTTTCACTTTACTCAATCACATCCTAAACCCAACAGGAAGCCATTACAGGAAGTAATATTTAACAGTATGGCCAGGCCTAGAAACGTGTATACGTCCACGATAAAACCACTCGACTGTGTCACACCCTGCTGAGCTTTACTAGATCAGCTAAAATCAAGTATACCATACTTTATACTTATACTCTTTATACAACATAAAGAGTGACAGCTACAAGACCCAATAATCTGTTTCCTTTGACACTTGTTTGGTGCCAACTGTTACAGATACTTGACGTCCTCAGCAGTGAGCGCAGGTCCTCCTTCGACCTTTAACCTCTTAGTTAATGTAATCTCAGCAGCAGCTGTCCTCAACTCGGCCATGACGAGCTGCTCATTCGCTGCCAGACAGACTAATCCTCACTTTCACTGTAAGAGGATGACATTCCTCACTACTCGAGGCGTCGACATCATTCATGAAATTATCTTAACAAGGCCGCAGTTCCCACTAGGTTCCCATTAGACACAATGACACCCTTTATGCATGTGGTTCTGCATCAGGTATTTTAGTTTTCACATTTTCATTAGTGTTTTTTTATTCCAGTTAATGGTTCAGTGCGTGTTCATTTTCTGTTGGAGTCTGTTTTGTGCTGGTCATTTATTTCTAAGGTAACAACAACCTTTAGACTGGTTTCAGTCTCATTCAATCCCTGTTTTCAATCCGTTCTTAGTGTGTCTCTTCTTCTCTTCAACACTAGCTACTGTTAGCGTAGACATGGAGTTGGCTCGCGTCAGCCCATCACAACAGATTCCAACACAACCCTCATGTAAACACAGGAGCACATGTAAATCTACCTTTTCACTGCTAGTTTTACTGCATTGTTTAAAAGCTGGTCACTCTCAGCTACATGGTGTTGCGAGGTTTCAGTGTGATACCTCCTACATCCGTTATCACGTTCTCCTCTTTAACTCAAAGAGTCACAGTAGAAAACCTCGGCGTCTCTATGGGCTGCACACTCAGGATCACAGAAGTGAAGCCTTGTCGTGAAGGTGGGGCTGAGCGATGACTGGCCTCAGTGTTCGCTGCTGGACGGGTGACAGTCGGGGTCAGAGGTTCACTTTCCCTCGGCTCCATCTCTCGCTCTCTGTCGACTGGCTTTCAGAGGCTCAAAGAAAGGGTTTGATGGGGAGGACTCGGAAGCGTCGAGGCATCTGGCAGCGGCGGACCTTCCCTCCACATCCTGAGGGCCATCAGAGCTGCTCTGTGACGGGCCAGACGAGGGAAACAAGGTGCACTCTGTGATATAAACACAAACTGAAGGGGGGGAGTTCAGGTTACCCCTTCGGTCGGTGTTTATCCACAGAGAAGCTCACTGTAGAGAGGAGAAGGCTGGAGGCACGGCAGACTGACAAGTTCACATATTAGAACAAAGGGATATCATCAAAACCAGGGCAACAGCATGTGTTTCAGAGTCTCCGAAACACTCCTGAACCCATGAAGTACAAATACTTCATTACAGTACTTGAGTCGAGCTTTCAGGTACTTGTACTTTACTTTTACTTTTTACTTGTATTCCCTACATACTGTTTACATTTTCAAAGAATAATGTTTTAGTTTAGTTTTAATACATAAATACGAGATAAAAACACACCTGTGGTCTCTGATTTTGTGATTTAATATTGCAAAAGCCAGTCTATAGAAATCAAACTGAAGAAGATTCAACAAGACTAAAACAACTTCACAACGAGGTGAAGATGACGTAAAGGTCGGAACCAGATGAGTAAATGGAGACTGACACTGAAAACTGATTCACACACTGGAGCGAAGTTAATGCTGATCATTTTCAGTCTGTTGCTTTTGTTTTGAAGTTAAATGGTTTAATATCTTCACATTGTATTAATGTAACGTGAGGTTCAGTTCGATGCGAACGTCCTTCAGAGACTTTAGACGTTTCAGAGCCTGGACTTTTCACGTCTTTCACAGAAGTTGAATCGGTATTTGTACCTTTTCACACACTTATCTGTACTTTACTGGAGTGAAGAATGTGTGTTCTTTGTCCACCTCTTGGTTTCTGACTGAGATACTGTACATCCTACATGCTCTCGTGGTGTCAGATCCTCTTACACTGACATCAGTGGATTCGTCCGTTAACTAACTTCATTATATTTTATTTGATACTTCTGGCCCCGTGTGGCATTTTTGTGACTGGTCCACATTTTAGCCAAGTGCAGTCATGCAGTCAGGACTAAAGTCATAACACCATGACCTTTTCTAAATGGAAGTGATTAGTGGAAAGTGGAACACGTCTCCGGAGAGGAGGCTCCCTCAGAGGCTTCGTAGTCACTGGTGCAGGACGTATGAGGAGTACAAAGGGATTTTTTGAACGGTTAGGATGACGTAAATTGCTGCCAGACCATGTTCAGTATAGAAGCTGGAACACACTGTCTCCAGGCGATATGAGGGTTTTCTACGGTTTCTGTTGATGCAAAGAGCCTGTTTGATTGACTTTACAGTGTTGGTAATGTTCAGTTTCTAACCACCTTTAATCTGGAGTTTTTATTATCACTATATTAAAATAACTCAAATGTGCCAATAAAAGATATGTAAGAAACATAAAACTGAACACATCTGATATGAACAGAATAAGGTAATAGACAAAGGTTCATGTGGTTTGGTCCATATGAGGGTTTGATTTGTCTTAGAAGGATCTTTAATTCAATTAAATCCAATTAAACCCCACTAAAAATGAGCGGAGAGCTGACTGGACATTTCCCTGCTGGTTTTCCCCCAAAAATCTCCATCTGCTCAGATGTTAAGCTATAGATAGGATTACCAATGCAATCATTTGGACAGTGAGTGGAGCGGCTTTAGTGGCTGTTTCTAAGCTGGATTTAAAAGGAAACGACCAGTCGTCCTCACTGGTGTAACAGTGTCTACGAGAGCAGGACGGAGCACAGCTACTGTAGAGGACGGACAGAATTCATGCCTTGGCATCGAAACTCAGGCCATGGAAATAACACTGAAGGGTTTTCCTCTGAAGGTGGTCAACATCCCATGGAGGAATAACAACCTCAGCACTCTGCATACAGAGCCTCCTCTGTCCGAACAAGGAGAAACCATCATCGGAGTCTACCTGCTAGTGTTGGGTGAGTCTACTGTTAAATACTGGGAAATGATAAAACCACGCTTCCTTTTTTTATTTTATACACTGATGTCACTGACTGTGTGTACTGGATGTACTACATCCAAGGTCATTGAATTCTCTATTATTAAATTACATTATTACACACAAGGAAATTAGTTTGTCCTTTATTTTCAGCAAGAGTCTGAAAAAAGATTGTGACATAAAAGGTGTAAATCAAAAGTCCTGGATGAACACAGTTCATCATCTACTGTACATTACATTACTCTACAGATTATACACTGTGTTTATTTTATAACAAAGTTTTTAGACAAATGTGGGTGTGAGATGCAAATCTGTCCATTATTGATACAGTAAGATAAGATAAGATAAGATAAGATAAGATAAGATAAGATAAGACACAGTGAGACAGGACACGATACATCAGGACATGATGATTCTACTGGTCCCTTCCATCGTCTGTATTGTGTCTCTGCAGGATGGCTTTCCTGGTTTGGAAACAGTTTAGTGATGTTCGTCCTGTACAGACAACGGGCCTCGCTTCAGCCCACAGATATACTCACTTTAAATCTCGCCATCTCTGATGCCAGCATCTCAGTGTTCGGCTACTCCAGAGGAATTTTAGAAATATTCAACATCTTAAAGGACGGTGGCTACTTAATCACCTGGATCTGGACCTGCCAGGTAAAAAAAACACACACTGAGACAAGTTCATGTGATTATGTACATGTTTTCCATAGAAATCCTCCTGTTCTTTAGTCTTTATTCTCATTGATTGTTTTTTTGTGTACATTCAAAGTGGAAGTCTTGCAGCACAGTGTGCATGTGTGTGAATGTGTGGAAGGATTATGCTCGTAGCCATGTGGGCCTGAGGATAAATCTGTAATAAGATTACCACAGTGGAGGCCTTTAAATGGGGGAAACTCTTCAAGCAGTGTAACACCTGTCAACAACCAAACAGGAAATAAACAAGAGCTGCAGAGCGGAGCTGCCCCGGATCATGTACAAGTGAAATATAGTACGTGTAAATAGAAGATCTTTGGGGGTTTTATTTCTGCTCGTTTCCTCCCACAGCCTCTGCTTGAAATGAAATATTTGTCATACTTGAAGTTCTTCCGGGATATTTTTCTTGCTCAGGGCTAGTAGCTGTGGTGGAAACTGTGATATCCGTGCAGCAGTGAGTGAACTCTCCGGGGAGTCATACGAAAACAAGCCGGTGTAACCAGAACACTTTCAGCCTCTGGAGCGTTAAACCCTAAATCTGTGTGAGAGAGAGATACTGTAAATCGAGGTCTGTTGGCTCTAGTTTGGCTACCGAGGTGACCTCATGAGTTGGCCATCCGAGCGGAGGTTTTAATACTGGGACAGCGTAGCCTACGCCCCTCTCCTTTCACCTTCCCCCCGGAGACGTGGGCTCAGGGAGGGAGGGGCCGAAGTAAATAAGGGGAAAGTAAGAAGTGACAGAAATAGAAGGCGCAGCAAGGTGAAGGAGACAGGCATGTGAGCATTAGCAGATTATTACATGAAGCGTGATGGGACATGAACAGTGGCAAGCTGGGCCAGATGCCTGTCTTCTGCATCCAAAAGGACGCATCAAATACGCTGCTGCTTCACGGGAACATACAGAGAAAAAAGACATTCAGGAAATAATGTGATGATGGTAAAAGAGCACCGTCTAAATGTTCCCCGTCCCGATTCAGAGGTAAATGGGACAAAAGTCTCAGTAATCTGCAGAATGTGAGTCTTAAAAAACGTGATGACTGACAGTAATAGGATTAACTCTAAGGAAGATCAAGAAAGTAATCAGTGAGAGACCTTTACTGATCCACCACACAGCAGGCAGTTTGAAATCAGACTGAAACACAGAAGTTTAAGTCCACTGAGGAAGTGAGGATCATCTTTCCAAACAACGGACTCATTCTAAAATGTTTTGTGCGTGAAAGAATTAGACGTCGTTCAGCTTCAGACGCCAGCTTTTTAAGGAAACCGTGTTTTGTAGTAGGACTGGGTGATGAAAGGATAATTATTGGTTTGTCTTTTGGGGTTATTTCCTTTACGTACGACACTGATAGTGGGTCCAGACCTGGAGGTCGATCTGCGATATCGTGAAGCTCTAACCCTCCTCTCTGTCTCCTTCCAGGTCGATGGTTTCTTCACTTTACTCTTCGGCCTCGCGAGCATCAACACGTTGACGGTTATCAGTGTCACCAGATACATCAAAGGATGTCATCCAAACAAAGGTCAGAGCGGCTGGATTTAAGTCCGAAGAAATAAAAGTGTCAGATGTGCGTCTCTGCCTTCCTTACATTCCTCTAGTTCTTATCTGACTAAAAGTGTGTTTTCCACTGCTAATGAAACCTTATTACTGACTCGAGCTGAGGAAATAACTACCATTTGTCTCCAGCAATTTCGTTTCCATGTTGCCAGCGTGTCATTAAGTTAATTTGAGGTGACATTTTCTATTTTGGGTGTAACTGATGCTGAAGAATGTCTTAATTATGTGGAAATTAGGTGAAGGAATGTCTTCTGTTGTCACTGTGGGAGAAGACTTTTTACTGTGTTTGTGGTTGTTCATAAAACACAAGCTATATAAACCTGTGTGCATTTTTTACAGGGGTGGTTTATCTGTCCACATCAGTGGTACATGTGGGAAAACATACATTATATGAAGTGTGTGAAGCCGGGCTGAACCGTGTGTGGAAGGCAAACTGTAACTAGTTTTGATCTGGATGAGGAAATGTGAATTTAATGTGATTTTAATGTGATTTTAATGTGATTTTAATGTGAGTTTAATGTGAGTTTAAGTCGACATCAGATGGATTTAGGTCAGTAAAAATCACCACAGATGTTGCTCTGTTTGAAATGTTATTTTTACTTCATCTAGTTATAACTGAAGTATAAAATATTTCCCACTTAAAACTACCACATTATGTTGGAACATTTAAGCATAACATTCCATTTCTTGACAAAATGAGCGAGTGATGCTTTTCTTGCCCTCGGTACAAAACGATGCGTCCTTTGTCAACAGACGTCCTTTTCAGCTGCAGATGTTTTGCGAAAAGGCATCATTGTTTAAAGAATGTCACGACCTTCATAACGAGGCGAGAATGCTAAAAGCCTCTCACTTTTCCTGCTCCGTGTTTGCCAAAGTCATAACATTTCTGACCTTTTTAAAATGCAGGCGATCAAAGAACTGTTTGACGACTTGGAAATACACTGTGTTGGTGTTTCTTGTCCTTGTTTCTGCAGCTTACTGCATTAGCATGAACACCATAGCCGTGTCTCTCATCTGCATCTGGACCGGAGCCATGTTCTGGTCTGTTGCTCCGTTGCTGGGCTGGGGCAGCTACACAGGTCAGACGTCACACAAAACAAGTGCCACAAACAAACATCTCAACACTTGATGATAATGTACAGTCTGACCTCTGTGTTTTGTGCACCACAGATCGCGGTTACGGTACCTGCGAAGTGGACTGGTCCAAAGCAAACTACTCCACTATCCACAAGTCCTACATCATCTCCATCCTCATCTTCTGCTTCTTCATCCCTGTGATAATCATGCTCTTCTCCTACGTCTCCATTATCAACACAGTCAAAAACACTAACGCTATGTCAGCGGACGGGTTCCTCACCGCCCGCCAGAGGAAGGTGGAGCGAGACGTTACAAGGGTAGGAAAAAAGTTTATTTTTAAGAGTTTACTGAAAAGACTTGATTGCAAAGTAAAACGAGCGTCTTTACAACTCGACTTTAAAGTGCCCTCTCTGCAGTAAACCTCCTCTCACGTTATCCCAGCGGTGACAATTGCTCCCTCATGTTCCTCTCTAGATTTCCATTGTAATCTGCACAGCTTTCATCATGGCCTGGTCACCATATGCAGTGGTATCTATGTGGTCAGCCTGGGGCTTCCATGTGCCAAGCACAACCAGCATCTTCACTCGTCTCTTCGCCAAGTCTGCCAGCTTCTACAACCCACTCATCTACTTCGGCATGAGCTCCAAGTTCCGCAAAGACGTGTCCGCGCTGCTGCCGTGCACGAGGGAGCGCCGGGAGGTGGTGCGTCTGCGGCACTTTAAAGACATCAAAGCCAAGGCCGAGGCCCCGCCCCCGCCAGCGGCATCGCTTCCGGTTACGCAACCGGAAGCGAAATACACGGTAAAGGAGCTGCATCAGTCCAGTCCAGACAGTGATTCTGGGGTGAACAGCCCTCCTCAGACGCCGCCGTTGGACACGCAGGACGTCCTCCACGTTAACGTACCGTCGCACGTTGAAACGTCAGAGTACTGGAGTGACAGACTCTGAAGACTCTGACCAGTTCACTCCAACCATACTTGAATTACAAGGGGAGATTAAGAGTATTTTTGTATGTTTGGTCTCACCCGTGTTAATAAAGTGTGTAAAATGTGTCACTACTGTCAATAAATAATGCTCTGAATCTCAAGAGGGATTTCACTCCTGTTGAAACGAGAGTTTTCATTCTGTCTTGAAGGTTAAAGCTGCAGCGTTTTCTGACGACATTGGGCAGAAATTAAAGAATAATTCAAGTGAGAGGAAAGAAGAATTGTACCTCCTCCTCTGGACTCTGTTTTCAGGCTGTAGAAACTCGACCCCTTGACCCAGGTAGGGGTTAAATACATGATTGACAGCTGTAATTATCAGTCACTGTTCAGATTCCAACGTTACTGCTCTCGTCCGTGACTCGACAGAATCTTGGAAGTGTCAGGTTCATCTATCTTCTTATTTTTAGTCTTTAGATTTGAACTGAGAGGAGAAGCTGCAGGAGGAAGCTCTGTCAAACTGTGATGTTTTCCTCCTGATTTCAGCTTGTGCAGCTTTAATCATCTAGTGGTACAACATCATGTAATACAGACTGATTTGGTTTAATCTATTTAGACAGTGTCAAGTTGAGGTGAAATGCAGTCAGTCATGTAGTGAGACGAGATGCAAAGTAACATCTGGAAACACTGAGCAGTCCTCGGCTCATCTGAGGCATGCGATGGCACATTACTGCCATTTCCCCTGTTCCTCCTCAGGGCTTTCATACCATCACATCTCCTGGATATCCCACACTGCAGAAGATACCAAACTACAACCAGAGCCACAACAAGTATTCAGACGCTTTTACAACGAATCCAAGAGGGTTTTTAAAGAGTTACTTAGATTAAGAAGGAGGAGGATTTGAAACTCGACCCATAACGGAAACACTTCGTCCTTCAGTTTATCACAAATATTTGGAGATATGTGGTTTTCACTGGACAAGAAGAAGATGGAAAACCTGTAGAAGGATTTAAAACCGTCGGACGAATGTAGTAAAAAGTACAATAACTGCCTCTGAGATGTGGTGGAGTACGAGGATGAAGCTCTTTCTATTTTTACTATCGAAAAAGACCCAAAACAAATGTCAACCGTAACTCAGATCTGTACGTAGTCACGTTCCACCACTGAGGACAAACGAGGGCGGCGTGATACGGACAGAAACCTTATCATGGAAGAACATTCAGAGTAAGTTGACGAAACCAGACGGTTTTAAAGTATTTGTAAAAGATGCAACAAGTCGACAATGATGCAAAAGACAAAACAAGACAAAAAGGATGAAAATCACGTAAAAGATGAAACGAGACGAAAACGACGTAAAAACAACAACGATCTTCATGATGTTTATGGTCAGAACGTTCAAAACTATTACAATGATGAAATGTTCAAGGTATGAGTAAAACAACAAAACACTGAGAACGAAATAAACCCTAAAAACTAAAACCGTACATCGTGATAATCACAGGTTTCAATTAAAAAAAAGATTTTGTGACATAAAATCGTTATGTCTTTATTGCTCAGCTCTTCTATAAAGTCAATCTGCCTTTGAAATGTCAACAACAGGAGCCTGCAGAAGTTTTTAACGTTGGAGGAAACACTGAGGTGTCGCTTTAGCAGAAAACTGTGAAAACACGTCGGGTGTGGTGAAGCAGGACAGCTCTGTTCAGACTCTCAACCTAAAGCCACCGTTGAAAGAAACACCAACTGTGAAGAAAAACTCCAGTTATGATTGGTTTCTTCTAGCAATTATCTACCCGAGCCACGAAGGTTTAATCCTAAAAAAGATCCTGAGGTGGTTTGTGCGTTTCTGCAAAGACCATAATCACACACACAATGAGCTCTTTTACAGCAGCCTTTAAGACCTTCAACTCAAATGGCTTCAGCGGACCCGGTCCAGATAAACCCCCAGCCCCGCTCGGGCCCGGGTCCACGTCGGACCGAGGACACGCGTGACCAACGCCACGTGGCTTCAGGTGTTTCCCAGACGGTGTGGTGGCTTTGTTTGGAGGAGGAGGTTACAGAAGACTGAGGAGCTGTGATGATCACCATGGAACTTCATCACCATCTAGTTTACACGTCAAATAAAACACAAAACACTTCTTTACTTTAACTCCTGTGAGATGAAAACCAGACGAATGTTTCCTCCACGTCGGACTTTGTTTCGTCAAAGTCTACGTTGTCTTTACGTCACTTTCATCTTGTGTTTTTTTCTCATTTTCATCTTGTTTTTATGTCGTTTCCATCTTATTGCTCCTGTTTTTTATTTTCGTCGTTTTATGACTACGTTTTTCGTAGTTTTCATCTCGTTACATCTTGAAGTTGTTTGTCTTTTACGTTTTCATGTTGTTGTGTCTTTTTACATCACTTTTACGTCATTGTTTTTTTGTCTTTTACGTCCTTTCGTCTTGTTGTCACGTTTTTTCGCGTTACTGCGTCTTTTCTGCAGTTTTCATCTCGTCGCATCTTTTCATTTTCGTCTCGTTTCGTCTTTAACAAACCCTTGAAGCTGTGGTTTCTTCAGACCTGTCTTTAAACTGTGAACGTCCTCCAGCTCTGTGTCAGTAGATCCTCTTTAAAACTCTCAAGTGTATGAGGTTTGCGTGTCTTGGAGAAACCAGCCACGCATCCAGATGCTGTGATGTGCTGAAGGTGCCAGGTCCTCCTCGACCGCCCCGGGACACGGTTCTCCTTCTGCCTGGGTGAAGGGCTGAGATCCTGAAGTGGGACGGGCGAAGGGGAGACTGTGGCCCCGTCCCGTTCTGCTCTTTTAATGAGCGCTCCGATCATGCACGAGTAAAAGTCCAGGTGGAACCAGTCAGTGGCTGCGCAGACACACGACGGTCCGCACCGAGGTCGAGGCTCACACCAAGGCTTTTACCGCCTGGAGGATTACATTCCGCCTTTCGGAGGTAAGTTCACCTTCAGTGCGTGGTTTTTCTAAGGTGTGTTTGCTGCGGCTTCAGTGAATTATTCTCTGTTTTAATGACGCGTCGTTTCTGTTTTTTGCGCATTTGAGAATCACGTCTGAGACGTTTTCATCAGTTTTACATGTGGTGGTTGTTTGTCTTTGTTTTTTCAGCTTGTGTGGACATTTCCTTTAAGTTCAGTGTTTTTCCTTCTTCTTTTTTTTCAGTGTGAGTGAACTGATGATTCATTGTGTAACTGTTGATGAACATAACTCATCTGTGGAAAAGGACCCAGCTTTGCTCCGTTTTCCTCCTGTTGAAATGACTCTTTAGTTGAAGTCTAGTCTTGAACTTTTAGTTTCTCTTACATGGCTGTATGTTTTGTGAGTGGTTTATGAAACACAGGTGGTCTCTATACAATATGTCCAGCAGCAGATCTGCAGGCTCTGGCTTGCGCTGAAGCCTGTGCCAAGAATTAAAGTAATTCAGCCTGTGCTGTACTTGATAAACAGAAAAGTGCCCCAGAAGCATCCCAAAAGGCTCCAGAGATGACCTTGTAGAGACATGTTGGTTACCCTGAGCTCTGATGTCTCCTCTGGTTCAACGTTGGCTTGTTGCTACAACACTTGGCACATCTAACGTGCTTACAGTACATTTCTGACACTTGTGAATGCTAGGATTTAACACTCCCTGGCACTGGGTGTGTGTAAATACTGCCTCACTTCAGGCATGCAATCACTCAGGGACAGTGTAAAACAAAGTTCCCAGCTGATCGTGGAGCCCGACCAGGCCTCGTGTTTACCCATGGTGCATTAATCCTGGCTCGGCTTGGGTTTCAACGTCCGCCGCAGACTGTAAATGTTTGTGCTGGTGAAACAAAGGAAGCTTGAAACTCGGTTCAACTTTCAGCTCGGAGCCCTTTACGTTACAGCTCGGTAATAACATGGTAACAGAGGGTAATAGATTGATAATAAAGAGGTAATGCCATGTAATTACCACAGTAATAAGGAGGTAATAGTCCATATATCTGGGGTCGGTCACCAAGAGAAACTTTCCAAATGTGTTGAAGTACTTTAGACTGAAACACATCAAAACCTCGACCTCGCTACGATGACACGTTCTGGTGAAATGGGACGAGTTTTAAATCTGCGTCTCGTTACATATTAAACATGTTTGAATTGAATTGTTGCTACAAATGTCGTTTATGTGAAACAATCGCTTTGATTTGAGACGACGCCGGACATTTGGAACGACACGAGTCGAGGTCAAAGTTCTCACTTCCGGCCTCGTCCTGTCTCTGCGTCTTCTAATTGTGGACCGTTGTGGTCGACGTGGACTCACTGCATCATCTAAAAATCATATTTTTAAGTGACATAAATTCTAAAACCGTCTGTAGTAAGACAGGGTGGCACATAATAGCACAGTAACTCTTGGTTTTATGGCACTCGGTTTAGAAACATGCTGGTTTTATTTCACAAAAATGTCCCATTTAAGTTGGAATTTGTGTCCCACTTTACTTGAATGCATCATGTCGTCAATGAAAACACTTCCACAAAAAGTAAAGTGTTTTGTTAAGTCAAACGGTTTATGAAATACAACAGGCCTTTTCATTTGATCACGTTTGGAGACTGGATTTTAACATTTAAAGAACCAAAGATGGAAAAGTTTTTAATCCCAAACTATGTGACTAATATTAGACTGAAATCTGACCAGTGTTAATGATGGAAACACGTTGAAAGATACAACGAAGCAAAACTGTTAAAATCCCTTTTGTTTCAAAGTAAAACTGTACAAATGGTACGTTTTAAAGTGGTGACGTGTTACCTGGAAACAGTTTCTGTGTAATAACCATGAATCAAGGCTTGAAGAGGCAAAACTACCTGTTTCTGTTTCACTGAATAATGACATTAGACAAAACCAAACATGAAGGAGCATCGTGATTATTGGACCTGGAAACACACGGTAAAAAAACGACCTTTATTTATCAAACCATTATCACGTTAAAGTCATTTAAGTCACATGAAACGAGGACGATAAAAGGATAACGATATTATCTCGATATAATCTTAAATCAAGAACTCAGATTACACTAGTTTTCCTTAGTTTGATTTAATGTCACGAAAGAAAATGAACTAAATATGAACTAAATGTGTTTTTGCCTTTTATGTCTTTTACGTCGTTTTTGTTTCGTTTTGCGTCTTATGTCATTTTCATCTTGTGTCTTTTTTACGTCGTTTCGTTTCGTTTTTTATGAATAATTTAATCCACTAATAATCGTCTGGTTTCTTCAACTTTCACTCGGGACCAAAATTCAACCTTTAAAGTGTAAATAGATAATGACTACGACTCAGGCGCGTTGTTGTCCCTTTCTCTGCATGTGAAAGGCTTTAGGTGTGAATATGGATTAATCCCATGTCGTGGTCCCGGGTCTCGTCTCGTGGACTCCTTTAAACCCCTGTGAAGCGCTTTGACTCCAGGCCCAGGTGTGTGTGGTGTCTCACGCTTTGCGAACCCATTGTGCTCTGGTCTTTGAAATCGGCTGCTGTTCATCCTGTTTGCGTTTTCGCCACCGTATACCTGCGAGTCTCCTGTCAGGTGTGATGTGTTAGATTATCACGTCTGTTACTTATGCATTAAAACAACGACAGAAAATCACCGCGATTGTCCCCGAAGCGACTGAAAATGTTCATTTCACTGCTGCACTAAGCTCTGAGCAAAACAGCTTGTGTAATGTGAGCTGAGTCTGTTTTGAGCGTGTAATCCACATTGTAGTGAGGCCGTTATCCTGCACTTTAATTCCTCAAACTATGCGACCTGTCTGAGCTGCTGGGTTTTGTACAGAGTGACCGAGGCCCTGCATGTGGAGCCTTTCATCTTTCCCAGTGGCCGTTGCTTGTTTTCCGTTGTCTTTTGAGCTAATTGTCTGCGTGTTCACGGTCTATTTAATCCGTGTGCACATACAGCAGAAATGTGTTGTGGGAGACGTCGCTGTGGGAAGAGGAAAGCTCAATAATCCTTCAAACTGGAGCTGTGCTATAGATAGAACCCACGCCTTATCTGCAGAGCTACTGGACTAGACTTTCCAAGTATCTGCACTTTACTCCAGTATTCACGCTTCCTTTTACTCCCTTTTTTTAACACAAATATCTGTACTTTCCACTCCTTACATTTTCAATACGTTATTTGTCTTTTGCATCATAGCTTGTCTTTACAACATCAAGGCTGATTTCAACCTACATGGATGAAACAATAACACATGGAGAAGACGAGACGTGACTGAGACCAGAACTCATCCTGAAGCTTTCAACAGAAACACTCTTTCTTTCTACTTTTACTCTTTGGTAGCTCGTTGAATCCCTGCTTGTACTTTTACCAGAGTATCTGTGCTTCTACTTCAGTAAAGAACGCGTATCTTAACGCAGGTGTCTATTATTTGAGGTTGTGATTCGTGGTGTGTAAGTGTGTGAAAGCCGTCACATACCGTGACATTCTTCAGCGCTATCAGAGCATGTGATAAGTTATCTCCCATGTCGGCCTGTGTTTGTTTGTGTTTGATCCTTCAGTTGAATGTGTCTGAAAGTCCCTCAGGTTCTATTTATTATCTGCTCAACAGGAAACTCCCTGCAGTGTTTGTCCAAGGATATCATTTGCGCTGCTTTTCATTGCTCGGAGAAGGCGGCATTTAGAGGCTCACGCTGAGAACAGAAATTAAGACGTCTGAAATTATTGTCATTTTTTGCACATTTGAGTTTTTTCCAGCAGTGACTTCATGCTTGTCTTAAAGCAGGGCTTTCCCTCGGTTTGTGGAGGCTCAGGGTCTCTGATGGCTTTTGTTGTTGCTGTCATTAGTCTAAAAACTTTTGGATCTGTATTATTACAATGGTTATAAAGTAGAATGTGAAACCGGTCTGGAGTCAGACATCACAAAAACCACGTTGGTTAGTTTTACATCAGGTGGCGTCATGTTAATCTGTGGATGAGATGTTAAAGATCGTCACAGGTCGACTGGTTGTTAAAGAGAATAGATGTTTGTTCAGTGAACGGATCCACTTCTCCCATAGGATCCAGACCAGATCACACGCTGGTCTCCCGTCGAAGACTCCCAGACCGTGATGCGTTTACACCTGGAGATTGGAGATCTTTGGTCTTTAGTCAGAATATCATTGGATGGATTCACATGTACTCGTATGACCGATGTGTCCTGTAAAGGGTTGGACCGATCTGATACTGACACGGGGTCCAGTTCTGACCCAAACAGCTAGACCAGATCAGGGTCAGTGGCTCCAATCCATGGGTCCATCTGTTCAGTTCAGTTCTATGTTACTCTGTTTATGTCTTACTAGTACGTCTGGTGACCTCCGGTAGTTTGGAATAATCGTGAAGGTCGTGTGTGATTAATCACCTTTGAATCCGTCGTTTGCAAAGTAAAAATTTCTAAATAAATTCCACTATTTCAGCAAACGCAGAGGTCGACATGTCTGTGATTTGACACATCTGTGCATCATGTTTCCTGGTGGAGAACATGGAGGCTCAACTGGTGACGATAAATGGAAGTTTTCAAAGTGTCTCACGTCATGATATGGCATAAAGACCCATTCACTGAAAGAGCAAAGTCAGATCGTTCAGAAGAGGAGAATCTGCAGCCGGTATCAGGACTGAAGACGTCTGAATCCTTAACCCTGAGGTTTTCCTTCTCCACTGAAGCTCACTGACTCACCTTTCCTTTGCTGCAGGTCTGTGTTCTGTAGTTGCTCATATCTGTCCCAGCTTGTTCCCAACCTCCACTTTCTTTCCCCGTGAGGACAAATTGTAGCCCTGATTGTTGAGCAGTGATCTGTCTGTCAAAGCACGACGCTGTGGAAAAACCATGTCAGCGTTCGTGAACGTCAACATGAGGGAAAGTCCAACAGCAGCAGCACTTCCAACCGCAGACATGAAATATTTCACTTTAACATGAAGTTTGAAGTTTGTGGTTTGTGGTGCATATTTATTACCTCGTGCATATTTTAGGGTCAAAGCTACAATAGAAATGACTGAACAGTTTGCACACCTTACACAGTATGTTTACAGATTTAAATACAGAACTAGGAGGTCAACAGTCCACTCTTCATCTCCTTCTACATTATTATTAATCCTCCTCCTTTCGTCAGTTGCTGCCACTGGTTAGTTTAACCAAAGATGATCTAATTAAAGAGGGAAGATTCCAAACACTGAAAACATCCAGCTGTTTGTTCATAGAGTCGAGCCACTTCTCCCAAAGGATCCACAACAGAAGACCCCGAGGACGTGACCTGTTTACACCTGGAGTCTGGACTCCTCCCCCTTTAGTTACATCTGTTACCATGGTAACGTACAGTAGGTCTTGGGCCAAAGATTCCAGAACTAAAGATTATATCAGATAATCTTTGCTTAGGCTACATCCACAAAAATACATTTCTGTTTTAAAACACGTAACTTTTGCTGCGTTGATGATGTAGACACACATCCACTGATTGGATCCCTTGTCACGTGACTCCTTCTGGTAGAAAACAAGATGTCACCCTCAAAGACCATGACACTGAATGACAGGTGATTGTTGTCTCTGTAGCAGCTGTTGTGAAGTTCTGAGCAGGTGAACTGTTATTATCAGGTCATGTGTTTCAGGCGTGTTAGAATGTGTCAGACATTATTTCTGAAAGAGGGTTAGGGTTAGGTTAGGGTTAGGTTAGGGTTAGGTTAACCCTAACCTAACCCTAACCCTGCACTAAGACGCATTGATGTGGATGTAGCCTCAGTTCTTGGCTATGTGAGTTCTGTGGTGACGTAGTTACACCTGGAGTTTCTGGAGTTTCTGATCCATCTTTAGTTGCATCCTCTGTGGTGTAACTGACTGTTACCATGGTAACCTGCCTCCGTGTACAGACAGGAACGGGGCTTCATCACAGACCGCTCAAGTGTTTCAGGTTCATTTCATCTTATTCTTCATGTAAACGAGTCTTAAGGTGTTCAACACTTGTTGAGGTGTTCACACGGGGTCTTCGTCGTCACATGTCGTGTTTCCAGATGCTCCACACGTTCTCTATTGAGGACCAGTGTGGACCACATCAGACCAGTCCAGAACCTGCACCCTCTCCTTCCTTCCTTCCTGTGGTTTTACATTGTCTTGTTGAAATATTCATGGACGTCTCTGGAAAAGTTGTCTTGAAGCAGCGTGTGTTGATGAGTCACACTAATCCTGATCCATGTGGATCTATCAGGTCTAGATGAACGAAGGTTCTTGATCCTCACACATTTGTTGTCAAACTGTGGATCCTGGTCCTTTTTGCTCCTGAAGGTCTAGACCTTTCCTGTTGCTGCTTTTGGACCAGATCATGATGACAATCACCTGTTTCACATCACATTGTTCTTTCATTATTTTAACTCATAATTTGTCATAAATTGCTCCTTTTCTGACTTCAATGAATGTGTTTCAGCCTGAATGTGATGAATGAATGAATATTTACAAATGAAGTGAAATATGTTGTGTTCATACTGTTGACAATGAAACAAGTCTTTCTTTTAATTTGCTGTTTCCAAACCGTCCGTCCGTCTGTTTCTGATTCTGTTTCTGATTTGTTTGTGAATTAGTTGGAAGAGGAGAAACCTGCAGGTTTTCTTTTTGTATCAGTCTAACATATGTTTGAGTTCATTTGTCTTATACTTGACATCGTACAGTCTGCGACCGGACTATTGCACATATTGTAATAATCATGTTGAAATGATATGTTGTGCAGCTGTAGTTTGTCCTTCTGCCTGGACAAGAAGGAACGAACAAGTTAAAGGAATGATAAGGATTTCTCTGTGACTTTTCACCAGTGCTGTCATTATTACAACTGACCGTCTGGAAAGACGTCTGTTCTTGTTAACACAGGCTTCAACAGTGATTCGTGTCTTTACGTGGCTGTAACTTGTGACTGTGAATGAAAGACAGAGACTGAAATGTGCGTCTACTGTAAACAGCTTGTATTTCAAACTGCGATTCTTCTTGATGTGGTCGTTCATGTCAAACAAAGACGTCGACTGATTGAATACAGTCCTCGTTCCTCACACGTTACATTATGTCTGTGTGTTCTCTGTAATTGAGTCAGACTCCAGATATTATTGGTACATGTACTTTTAGTCTCACAGCCCAGATGTTCTCTGTGGAGGACTCTGTTTTAGAATCTCAGGTTCAGGTTCAGGTTCAGGTTCAGGTTCGTCGTTTGCAGAATCAGTTTCTTTCTAAAAGCCTGAATCACTAAATCAAGATGAAACGTATTTTGTCTGATAAACGTGTGTTTGTGTGATTGCCAAACAAATCTTTGAAAAGGTCTAATAGACCACGTCGTCTTCACTAACATTCAATGCAGCTCTTCGAGTCGGGACAATCCGCAGACGCCTTCAGTTTCCTAAAAAGCTCTGGAAAGTGTAGTTCGATGGCACCGGTTTATTCTGTGTTGTTTCCAGTTGACTTGTCAAACTCAGAGGTGTCGACTAAAGCGTCCAAGGTTGTCCTAAATGCATGAGTCAATGCAAAGGGAATGTGTTTCAGAGGATAACGCTGACGCTGTGCTCCTGTCTTCAGGGTTGGGAGGTTATACGAGGACATCTGGTTGACCTGCTGAACCACCCATCATGATCAGAGCATCCGTCGCTGCCGTCTGCCTCGGTGAGCAGCGTCCCTGCAGACTTTAAACACACCATGAGGATGTTCCTCATTGTTCTGTTTCTGTACATTAAGGCCAAGGAGCACAGGCGTCCTCCGCCGTGGAAGAGCTGTGTGTACAGTAAACACACTGATGATTATGTTACTTTGTCTGCTATTACGTGAAACTCCCTTTGTTTCCCCTCAGCGCTCCTCTTGTCCTGTGTTTGCTGGGCCAAACCCAACGGATCAAAGAACAAGAAGCCAAAGCAAGGTAGACATCAGCCTCTAGCAGGCCTGTAATCTCTGTGGGTCCGGTGTTATGGTGTTTTCCACTGCAGCCAGAGCTCTGTTACCGACACTTTACAGCAACGAAGGAGTAGATGAGTCTGAGGAATAACTGAGACTATCCCATCATCTACAAATTTAAAAACCTAAATGAAGGGCAGGAGGAGAAAATGATTATTGTTTTCACCTCATTAAGTCCTTTAAGACGTTTTCGTCTTATGTCTTTTTCATCTCGTTGCATCTTTTAGGAATAATTCGGACTAAAAATCAGCCTTTAAACTTAAAAGAAATAATGATTTGACATTATTTCTGTCCAGTTTAAAAGACGTAATGTCAAATCTTTCGGCCGTGTCACTCAACTCCTCAACACCTTCGAATCCATAAATGACTGATTTCTTAAATTTCCTCTGGTTCATACGTTTCCCTTCACAGTTGTTCCAGCCATAGAGTGCGACGTCAGAGCAGGAAAAATTAATCTGCCGGAGTTTATCGTCAAATGTCCTGCTCATTGTAAGGAGACCAAGCAGCAGGTCTACGGGACGGGAGTGTTCGCTTCAATCTCCAGCATCTGCAACGCAGCCATTCACAGGTAGACGATAAACTGAGAGTTAGTGAGAGAGACGTCTTTTATCGTCTCTGCACCGCGATCAAATGAAAACTGTGTGTCCACCACAGCGGCGTCATCACAAACTCGGGAGGGAAGGTGATCGTGAAGAAGATGGCCGGGCAGAACATCTACAAAGGCAGTAACTCCAACGGCGTGCGCTCGCTGTCGCTGCCCAAGTGGAGGGAGTCGTTCGCTGTCTCAGGTATTAACACCACGTCAAACAACGACGCCTTCTCCAACAACTTAGTTCTGGTTCTTGAACCTTGAACCTACGAAGAACATTGTGACTCACGTTTCCACACGTAGAGTCGCTGTCGTTGTTTTATGTGCGGCGGCGTCTGAGCGTCATCCTCAGGAACCACATTTTACTCCTTTTAACAAAACATGTACCTTTTCATCTCCGTCTGCTTTCAGAGCACGTTACTCTCACGATAAACTTAGGGAACATCACAAATAGGTGCTGCTGATTTTTATGGAAATAAAAGAAAATACTTTTCTGTTTCAGTGGGAAAACCTAAGAAAGGAGTGATTTACCCTTCGACGCTGGACTACGTCCCTTCAAGACCAACCTACGTGAAAACAAGTGAGAGGACGATTCTGTCAAACATGTGACACGAGCATCTCTCCTGCATCTAATGCAGCTTCTCACGGAAACACTGACAGTTAAACTTCCTGCTTTTAATTCATCATATTTTAAAAATGAACTAGTCACATGTAAGTGTTGACTTAAATGTAAATGTAGTTCAGTTAAAGCTACTGATCTGTAGATTTTCACCTGATCATTGAACCATTATTTTGGTTCATTTGTTTTCATTTTGTCGATGAATGTGTTTGAACACATTCAGTGAAATCTTATTGAACTTTCTTATTCTTTTTATTTCCAGCAGCAGGAGGAGAAAATACCAGGTCATGTAAAACGTATGTTTAGGTGTTGAACCAAACCAGACGTTTGAGGACGTCGTCGCGATCGTCATTTTCTGACATTTTATAAATCAAACAACGAATCGATGACTTGAGAAAACAGTCGACAGTGAAAGTAATCATTAGTTCATTCAGCGTTTTATAAAAACCTTCATCTAAGCCTGTTCTGACCTGGACGTCTGGAGTCTTTTGGCTCATAAATCAGCCGTTTGAACATGTTGAACTTCACTCAGGTTGAATGAGGAGTCAGAGCTCTGAAGAATGTGAAGAATGCATTACAACACAGCCGTTACTGTAGACGCTCTTCCTCCTCATCCGTCCGTCTCGTACGCGGCCTCCTTCATCTTTCGTCTCCTTTCAGGTCAGAAAGAGGCCAAATCCCTCGTGGTCACCACAGCGTTGCCAACGACGACCGCCCCCGAGCCCACCACGACCACGACCCCCGAGCCTACGACGATCGCGACCACGACCGCGGCAGCTCCCACCACCACGCCTCCACCTCCGCCCACCACCACCAAGGCCCGCGCTGCTGCACACAAAGTCAGAGACGCAGGTGAATTCACACAAATGCCTCTTTTTTTTGCATTCGTACATGCAAAAAAATCTGGTCTCTTTCCTCTAACCTGTGCAGGATTCTGTTAATGAATGTCGATCCACATGTTCGATCCACATGTTCGATCCACATGTTCGATCCACATGTGCTGCTTCGCCCGCGTCTAACAAACAGCTTTAAGTAGAAATGCTGTTTGTTTTTGACAGTGTTTTCATTTGTGTAAAACTGAGAGATGAAGATGAATGATTCCAGCTGGTCATTAAATAAATCAAATGATAGCTGTTCAAACACAAATCAGAAACAGTTGAGACGGTTTGGAAAATGCTAATTAAAAAGAAAGCAGTGATACTAAACTGTCGTTTGACTTGTATTTCACTGTCGACAGTATGAACACACGATACTTGTTAATACTTGTGTTAGTGCATCAACACACGCTGCTTCAAGACGACAGCTTTTCCACAGACGTCCATGAATATTTCAAAGTAAAACCACATTGAGCCACATTACAAAGACCTGGATGAGGAAGGAGAGGGTGCAGGTTCTGGACCGGTCTGATGTGGTCCACACTGGTCCTCGATAGAGAACGTGTGGAACATCTGGAAACACGACATGTGACGATGAAGACCGCGAACCGTTGAACACCTTAAGACTCGTTTACATGAAGAATGAGACGAAATGAACCTGAAACACGTCTTCACTCGGTGTCTTCAGTCCATCGTCGTGGGATCTTCTGCAAGAATCAAAAGTGAAATGAGTTTCACGAGGTTCTGTTCTTGTTGTTTTCAGTGTAAAACAGGTCATAGATCATTGACGAGTCACTGTGTTTGGTTTTAATTCAACATACCGTCCGACTCTTTCTGATGTGGGTTGTACATTTGATCACCAGAGCTTTCATCACTCTAATTAAATGAAAACATGATCAGACGGTAATAATCACTGAGAGACATCTCCTCCGTGTGGATCCAAATGAAGCATCCGTGCGTAGACAGAGCTGCAGTATCTGAAGGTATGTGTGCTGAGGAGATGGGCCGCGTGCCAGACGACCATCTCAGACGACCATCTCAGACGACCTCACATCTCAGACGACCTCACATCTCTGTCTCCTTCATTCTCTGTAACATTATCTGTCTCCTCTCCACATCGGACCCGTGTGTCTTTGTTCCATCCAGGCAGCGGTCACCCGTACCTTTCATCTGTAGCGGCCGCCAGTTCAAGTAAGTGGAGCAAAGCACAGACGGGTTAGCATGACGGGTTTGGTTTGGTGGCGTTGGTTAACACGGGTGTGGAATTCAAAGCATCAGGATTCATCCAGCGTTCTGTATTAAAGGTATTGGTGGTCCTGTTGGTATTTCAAAGGCAAGTTTGTCATTTAGAAATGGCACAACTTGTGTATTCGATAGATTCAATCACACGTTTTAAGCTAAAAAACTTAAAACAGATCGCACATGTCCAGGAAGACCTGGACCATATGACATGGGCTGGTGGTTTATAGGGCTGGGCGATAGCCAGAGAAACATTTTCATATCAGTAGATGTAGATCATTATCAAATCATTAGTTCTTTTGAGTTTAAAGGCTGGTTTTTGGTTTTAAATTATTCATAAAAGATGAAAAGTAAAAGACAAAAACACACCTGTCTCTGATTTCGATTTCCTTCTGGTTTTGTCCAATGTAAGTCCTATTCAAAGAGATGAAAACAACTTAAAAGTCAGTTCTTTGAGGTTTTAAACTCTTCTTTATGGTCAAAACATTTCATAAATCTACACGTTGAACATTCACAACTATTATAATAACATGTTTGTTCAATATTCAGGAGTAAAACTAAGTAAAACAACAAACTATTGAAACTGTTTTAGGTGAAAATGTGAAGTAAATAAACCCTAAAGACAAAAACATTTACATCTCGATAATCATCACGATGTAAAATCGAAACCAAGCAGAAGAATCCCGATCCTTAGCGCGTTATCGCTCAGCCCCGTAGACTCGTACTGAACTAAAACAGTGTTGAATTTGCTGTTTTTTTGGGCTGTCGTGAGGTTTGTGTCTAAATTTGCCCACATTGTGTTACTCTCAACACCGGCGTAGGGCAGACACACAATGGTCCAGGAAAGAGTCCCAGCCAAGGTACGTCACATCTTCTGCAAACTCTCGGAAAATCCTTTGCACCACATGCCACAATCAATTCAAGTTGAACTAAACCATGACTGAACTCAAACCATCTCTTCAAAGCGTTCAGAGGAAGTGCATATCCCAGTAGATTCCCACAACGGGCCAGTGCAGGTAAACCAAGCTTTAATCATCCTGATGTGTCCACTGTGTCAGTGTTTCTCTCTGTTCCATTCTGCTGAAAAACATCATCTCTGCATGGCGTCTCTGATCTGTATGTACCAGAGTTATTATAGTTTTGACTAGTTTTGGATTTCGTTTTAGTCTCAGTTTTTCAGGTTTTATGACAAAAGTCTTGATTTGTAATATTGGAAAAGACAGATTTATTTCACAAAACCATTGTTAATGAAGTGCTTTATCATGAAAAGACATTTTCCATTTGTCTAACGTTGTTTAAGTTATTAAACAACAACAAAATCACATATAATTGTGGAAAATGTCCCATTCATTTCCAATGGGAAGACATCGTGATGGAACCCATGCCTTCTTTAGAGCCACATTACTTGGTCAAGCTTTAACGTAGAAACATGGTTCAAACTTTAAACCGTTCACCAGACTTCAGACTTTATTGGTCTTAATCAGTATCTCGATATCTACTCTGGTGTTTATGAAATCACAGCTTAAGTTTTGTGTTTTTTCCTTATTTTGTTCAGAATGTTCAGCCTTGATGATGTCTGGAAATATTCTAAACTTTT
>JAPQRN010000008.1:2344952-2355388 GCA_037367275.1 Coranthus polyacanthus | reverse complement strand
ATTTACACTAAACCTACATAAACTTTATATCAGCGCGTTCAGCCGAGTCTCCTCTACCTCACGGTGAAAAGATTTTGATGGTCTGAGGAACCTCCTGAGACTCAGAAGCCTCTGTTTGAGGACAACCTTAAGCCAAATGCCGTCTCCTGGCACATTCAAAATGTCTGCTGAAATGTTCTAGTTTTAGTCTTACCTTTATTAACTATAATAACCCTGGTATGAGCATTCATTGCTTTTTCAGAAATGTTGCCTGTGTGATGACCTCATGTGTCGACAATGATGATCAGTTTCAGAGATTTTCAGCTCGTTAAACTTGTTGTCATCACTTTTGCTGCACAGTTGTGTCCTGTACTAAATGCACCACCTTTAATGAATGTCGTTTCATGGTCTTCCACCTGTTCTTGGTCGCAGGTCTGCGCAGACCAGAGGCAGGGTCGACCATCAGGAGACAGCCCTCCTCTCCGGTTGGTCCAGGTCAGCCTCATCACCTTCACACACACTAACACACACTAACAGACATGAAGCCAGAGTAAGAAACAGGCAGACACGGTGGGATCTGGCAGGGAATGCAGGTCGAGGCCAGATGAAACGAGAATCCAGGAGACGTGGACCGCTGTAAGTCCGACCCTCGTGTCCACACCCATAAGCCCCTGTGATCTTCACCCGGGGTCAGCGCTAATCCGCCCATCCAGCATCTCCGCTAACATTCCTTTCGCGATAACCGCTGCTCTCTGTCATCAGGCACATCCTCTTATTCGTGTTTTCGTTTTGCTAAGATGAAAAGAGCAAATGAAATCGAGCTAAAGCCTCGTAAATACGCCCAGCATATATCCTTTTGTTTTTGATATCATGCTGCGGAGAAAATGCCTTTAACTTCTCTCGAAGCAAAACAGCTGGGCTGCATTTGTGGATGAAGCCCCAGACCTGAAGCTCTCTCTTCTGCTTTACTCCCCATGTCTCCCTCTTTTTCCTCTTTTCTTCTATCTGCCTGTTTCTCATTGCTGCAAACAGCTTTTAACAGGGTTCAACCGGCCCCGCCCGAGCGGACTCCAACCATGAGCCAGTCCAACCCCAGTAAGTACCTCCAGACCCTGACCGGGGGTCGTGAAGCTGCACCAGGTCACTGACGTAGGGACGTAGACATGTCTGATCAAACAGGGAAAGAAGTAATGGTATAAAACCCCGGGTGAAATGTTTTATAAAGCAGCACTAATGTTTACCCTCTGTGGGACGCTGTGGATCAGCGCTCGGCTCCGCCTATAAACTCTGACGGGACGTACGAGGAGAAACTCTTGACTTTTACACCTGACGTTGAAGTTAGATCTGTATCCGGACACGTTATCCAGTAAACAATCTGATCTCGCCTTTGTGTTTACACCTGATGCGTTGTCGTTGTCCTCATTGAGATCAGATCTCTGTCCTGAACCTGAACCACAATGTGAGCCAGACCACGTGTAGATGTGATCAGACACATCCATCCAAATCTGATGACGAAGCGTTTACACCTTGGTCTTAGAGTCCGTAACAGGACAAATGAGCAGTACGTGAAATACCGAAACAGTTTTCACTGTTTGAACTCTTTCATTCCTTCAAACACCGTCTTGAAACGGTCAGTGTTTCGATATTTGCTCAGGTTCACGACTCTGTCCAGAGAATCCTCATAAAGGCGGAATACTGTCGGCATATCCCGCGTGTCTTAGTCGGATGAGAACGGAGTATTTTATAAACGTAGTCGACGATGCGACAGCGTTGTCCTGAGTTCATCTGAGCCTTATCTTTGCTGTATCTGTGGCAGCAGCGAGCTCCACTGTCTCTTGTTGATAAGACCACGATGAGCGCGGCGCTCTGTCAGTGCTGTAATAACATCTTGTGACAGCTTCCATCTGGTCCGGCCTCTTCCCCTCCCTCGTAAACGCTCGGCGAGAGGAAGACAGATGAAAGCAGCGGCACCGGCATGACCCGGTCCACAAAGCTGCAGGATCTGCGTCGACTCTCCAGCTCGTCAAGAATAGAAACCTTTTGCCGTTCAAACCAGCCTAGGTTTGGCTCACGGAAAAATGTGCTTCTATTTTGCTCCTGTGGAATGCAAACCCACGGATCCCTACAATTAGACAGAACTGTGTCCTTTTAAACGATAGCTGATTGTTTATGATTTCTAAAAGCAGTTTAAAAACCGGGCATCGTTTATCGTTTCTCTTCAGACTGGGGGGAATATTCTGAAGAAACGTCTTGCGATCTGCAACTGGACTCAGCAGCATGTGCTTCATAACCTGCTGCTTTTTTATTGACCCCCTTAGAGAAATTCTTTATGTTTGAAGTTAGAGGTCGAGGTCAGGATCATCGACACCCCCTGGATTCGGTGTCTTTCTCAAGGACACGTTAGATTTACGATGTAAAGGCAGTTCTTCCCTGTCGCTCCGTCACCCCGCTGCCCTAAACAGATGTTCAAAGTCTTTACTGAGCTTTGCGGAATTGTTACGACACAGCTTAGACTCACTTATGTAATACGTTTTACCCTCTCAACCACTTTTATAACCTTCTCTAAAGATGTCAGGATTGTGTTTTATTCAGGATTTTAGTGAAAGTACATATTACTTTATTGCAGACATTTGCAGCATCGAAGAAAAAACACAAACCAATTAGAAGATTTATTTTAGCTGTGACGTTTCGAGCACGATGGCTCTTACATGGAGTTTTATTACTGTGGATTTTTCTTCTGTTCGTCTGTTCATCCTGGAAGAGGAATCCCTCCTGTTTCCTCAAGTCTTTTCCATTTTCTTCTTTAGTTTTTTATGGGGGAGTTTCTCACAGAGATTTTGTTCTGTCTCAGGCGAAAGATGACAAAACGTAGTCGTGTCCGACGTCGTACTGTGAGAGAGTTCTGCATTTTACTCCGACCCTAAGTTTGGGAAAAGCAGGACTAGTGTGTTGATAGAAAACTAACATTACTTGTCGATTTTATCTCCGACATCAGTAACGGTGTCGACGTCAAGAACCCATTTCTCTTTTGGGTTCTGAGCTGAAATGGTTTGGGAACCCCTGGTCTGTATAAAGAAATGTGAGCTGAAGGTGAGGATCGCTGTCTCCGATCCTGCTCTGACCTCCTGACCACAGTGATCACTGACGTGGCTCTGAACGCCAGAGTTAAACTCAATCCCTTTAAAGCACCTGTTTATCAGAAAAAATAACAGCTCTGTCTGCTGTACAGCACTGGGCTTTGACCAGTAGCAGATTAGGCTAATCTCTGCGTCTTCCTATCTACACTGTCCCTGGTTTGACACCAACTTTAGAATAATACTCCCACGCTTCACTGGGCCACTGGCTGGACTCTCCCAGTCAACACAGTCTCTGCTCAGTAGCAGCCGATGGATGGGAACCCCGAGTCCAGGCGTGTTTGTGTAAGCTCCTCGTCCACCGCAGGGAGGTTAACTGAAGTGTGTTGTCACGGCTAAGTCAGTGTAGAAAGATGTGACGCACTGTTATAGTTTTGCTCAGCTTTTCGGGATTCGATTACATTTCGATTAACCTCTAACGCTGCACAAATCTGTCCACGCTTAACAAACGGAGGAGGCGAAGGTCCACACAGTAGAAGCACAGATACTGGTGTAAAAACAGACTGTGGTAAAAGTAGAAGAACTGATTCAAGCGACAACGTCCAGGCTCTGAAATGTCAAAGTATAAAGTCTAAAGTCGACCTCTGAAGGACAGGTCTAGCGGTTTGTCCAAAGAGAACTGACTCTCACGTCATATTTAATGTAATGTGAAAACTATTAAACCATCGTAACTTCAAATCAGATCAAAACGAGAGACTGGAATTAGATTCACCGATGATTCGCCTCGTGTGTTTGAAAATGTAAGCAGTAGAAAGTACAGATACCTGGAAACTCTACTGGAGCAGGAGTTTTTGTACTTTACTTCTCACATCATATTTGCATCGTATCACGTCTTCACAACATCACGGAGACAATCTGCCACATTCTCTGTTTGTCGCATTTTGAATTCTCTTTCAGGTACGAACACAGTTTACGAGTCCAGACCCGTTGTAGGAATCAGTTTCTCACTAAATGACTGTAGAGTTTGAGTTTGAAAAGCTTGTACGCTTCACAATGTGCTGACATTCTGCTTGACCCGGGTTCATTCATCATGTTTCTGGGTCATTTACACAGTTTTCTGAATCTGACGTCTCGTCTCGAGGAAGTTCAGATACGAGTATGAAAGTGTTCCCGCGTGAGGCTCAAAGTGTTGTGCTTTTCCACGTCTGGGTGGATAAGATATATCGCAGACGGCAGGAGAGGAAACACAAACATAGGAAACAGGTTTTCTGTGCAGCGAGGTGGGTCTGCTGCGTCGTTCCCTTCGGGTGGAAAGTGAAAGGCTGAGTCGCTCAGCCACCGTACGTCTGAGCGGCTGCTGTGTGTTCACCTTGTGCCTCCAGGCTGAACATCTTGTGCATACTCCACTAACAACGTGGCAGGTTGAGTGGAGGTCACAAGTCATGACATCAGCTGATGCTTGTCCTGAAGGCAGCTTTTTAATCTTTCCCCTGCACAGCTTTTCCCAGAAGGGATTGGGCGCCCCCCTCCTTCCCTCGTCCTGATTGGTTCCCCGGAGCCAGACGACCAGCAGGTACAAACAAACAACACATCAGGCTTTTTAACCAGTTCACAGACACGTGCCGCTTCACTTGTACAGGTTTAAATGGAGATACGAGCATTACAGGTTTCAGGTTTAACTTTGTCTTCTGTGCACATTGTTTCCATCAGTGAAGTTTTAAAACAGTCCAAATGTTCTGTCACTGGGTTTCACTTGATCACATCAGAAACAGACTTCAAGTAAAATAACCTTTGATTCAGGACATTCATTGTATTTACATCAAGTTGTTAAACATGTACAAACCAGAATCAGAAACAGTTGGAACAGTTTGGAAAATGTCAATTAAAACAGAAAGCAGTGATATTAAAATGTCTCTGATGTGGTCCACGCCGGTCTTCAGTCGAGAACGTGTGGAGCATCTGGAAACACGACGTGTGACGACGAAGACTGAACTGTTGAACACCTTAAGACTGGTTTACATGAAGAGTAATGAACCCGAGACACTTCATCACTCGGTGTCTTCAGTCCATCCACGACTTTAAATGTTGAGAAAAGAAATGGAAACGTTAGGTGTTTTTTTTACTGTCACAACTTTTTTTGGAACGTGTTCATGTTGAAAAAACAGTCAGTTTCGTGAGGTTGTGTTGTTTTCAGGTCACAGATCTTTTACTATTCACTGCTTTCAGTTTGAAGTTAACATACCGTCCCAACGTTTCAGATTGGTGTCGTACAAACGCAGTATGTGAACAACGCCCGTCAGAGCTGTAGTACGCACTGTTATTCTCCACAATCTGACTCTAAAATGCCTGGTGGATGCATTAACCCTGTAGTTGCTGACGCCTCCACCTTCTCTGCTGTGCATTCAGATGTTAGTTATGCAGTTCCAGACTCAGGATACACGTGGAGCGAGACGGACACGCCTGAGGTCACAGGTAAGTCCACCACACATGACACAGTACGTTGCATGTGGAACCCGAGCATGTTGGTGTGACTGATGCCTGTGTTGAATTAGCTCCATGTGTAAGTATGAGCCGGTTTCTCTCCGGATGTTGCGTTTCCATGGTGACTGCTGCCGTGACGGAGGATAGGGCAGGTTTACTGTGAGTGCATGAGAGTGAGACACTGTGATGGGATTGTTCTGCATAAAGCCAGTCTTTTCACTGGTCTGCGATTGGTTGAGACCAGTAGAACACAATAGAAATGAAGTATTTCTATTGTGTTCTATTCTATTCAACATTTGACCAATCACAACCATGAAAATGTGCTGCTACGTTGACTGTGGGAAAACTAACAGGTCTTACAACATCCTCCTTCAGCTCGGGATCAAAGGCCTGATTTCTCAGAGTTTGAGCGCTGGTTCTATAACTTTGGACCGTACCGTAAGTGTTCCTCTTCTTTTTATTGGGAACTAACTGGTCTTTGGGTTTAATGTGCAGATACATGTTTGACGATGTCTCACACCTTCACAGACGTGACGAGACGGTCGTGATTTCACTTTCGGGGCTTGTCTCGTTCACAAATCTGTTCATTTAAAGCCTGACGACGACGGCGTTAGGGTCACTTTAGGTAAAAGAAGAAGAAAAATGACAGCTTTTCATTTTACAAGTGTTTTCTCATGAATTGATTTTTTTCCTTGTAAATTTACCACTTTGTAACTGGAGAATATCCAAGTTTTTCTCCTAAATTTCTGACTTTTCTCTCATAAATTTATAACTTAACTCTCAGAATATCCAAGTTTTTAAATTCATCACTTTATACTCAGAGAACATCCGAGTTTTTTTCTCGTGAAGTTTTCTAGTTTTTAATTTAGAAAATGTGTCGTGTTTTCCCTCCTCCTGCCTGATAAATGTTATATTTGACCTAACGTGGCTCTAATTCCCCGTCGTACCTAAATGAAATGGTGTGTCTTCATCTTTTCTTTTGTCTTATGTTATTTGCTGTTTAACCCTAAATGAAATGACTTTAAATTCATTTGTTTTCTCTGAACTTGGCCCTTTTACAAGACAAACTGGATCCACTTTGAGATCACAGAGTCTAAGTAGACTGTTTGCGTCTGTTTGATGACACAGCACAGTCGTCTAAGTAGAAAGGCCACGGTTTGGAAAACGGAGCCGTTTCCACCACATAAACACCACCACACGTCCGACCGAATCCAACACGGAGCTGGCCTCGCTGTGTTTACACTGGTTTCACATGTGTCGTGTGTTACAGTCTGTCATTACTCACAGTGTCTTTACTTCTAGCGCCTCGGTCCACTGACTCGGACGGAAACCGTAAGGTTTCGCTGGACACGACCCACACTAGAGGTGAGCGCTGGTTACCGTGGATACAACACCTGTTTGCATCCAGCGAGGCAGAGATTCACGCTACACGTCGACCATGTGAAGGGTTCGATTAAAACGTACAACCACAAATCAGAAGAAGTTGAGACTGGGCTCAGTGGAGAACGTGTGGAACAACATGAGACGACGAAGACCCTGAACTGTTGAACACCTTAAGACTAGTTTTCATGAAGAATGAGACAAAACGAACCTCAGACACTGAGAAAAGAAATGACAACATTACAAACTTCAATATCAACGGTTTCAACTTGTTCTGATTTGGGTTGTACTTGAGGTATTTATTTACCTGTTTTAAGGTAACGCTTCGTTGTGGACGTGACGTAGTATCAGCCGTGACATCTGTAAACCCAGCTTCAGTTGGATGTGATGTCTTTTTCTCTGCTGCTTTATTACTAGAGCTATGTGTCATTTTTCTGTATAAATCAAGCTGACAGACGTTAATTGCTGTTTTGTGGTGAAACACGCTAACGCTGAGCTCGTCTGTGCAGTGGAACCCGTCGACGCCTGGAAACCAGAGGCAAACCTCTATGAATCAGGTGAGGCCGCCGGCGCTGCAGTGTTTTCTGCCTCTGAAATGAGACGGTTTGCCAGGAACCTCTGAGTTTGGACTGAAAGTAGAAACCAAACCGAGCAGAGCTCTGGGTTTGTGCTCAGCCTGTAATTGAAGGGATTTGGAGTCAAAGTCAAATTCCTCGGGTGTGTGAGGATAAAATCAGTTCCTGTTTGGTATAATTTCTGCCACAACAAATGCAGGGGTTGGGATTTCTGGAAAGAGAACTGCGAGTGTGTCATGTTTAAGGGAAATTTCACCTAAAATGACTCCGTGTGATTCTGCAGTGGTCGATATTTTCATCACACACATGAAAAGGAAGGACTGTTTAATACATTTTCATCTATTAACTTTAAGCAGAAAACATTCATCGAAGTATAAACTTTTTCATTTAATGCCGGGATGTGTGATTCTGTTTCTGGAGTTTTGGTTTGCTGTTCAGCAGCTGAACTCTGATCTAAAAAAGTATTTGTTTTTTGATTTTCAGGGTTCAACGTGAGAGAGCAAGAACCTGTTCCCAGAGTCCAGGAGCCGGTTTCACAAGGAGACCCGAGTACGTCCCTCATACTCCACGTCAGATACCAGCGTGTGGTGAAACTGATGAGGTTCAAACTTCATCACAAGAGATAATAATCCTGTTGAGCTTCTAGGAACATCTTGACTCGTGCAGTCGTTTTATTTACAACATGAGACAATGTGTGAATGTGTCATTTTCTCTTAAAAGCAAAGAAAATATTCACCTATAACTGGACTAGATGTAGTTACTGCATGAACATGACCTAATGGATCCAACCTGGACCTTCTACAGTACAACACTAGTTTACTACATGTAGGATAAAACGAACTGCTCTGCACAGGAAAGCGATGGTGGTTTTTCATTTATATCGTCAGTGTGAAGTTATGGCTTTGTGTGTTTATTTATGGATGAGGTTTTCAAGAATCGTTTTTGCTTTTTCAAGAGATGGAAAAGGTTTTGCTGTTTGGTGTGAGGTTCTGTGGTTAATGTGTAGAGTTCAGCAAAAATAGCTTCAAAGATTCGACGATGAGAGAAAACTGTAACTGAGATGTTTCAGTAAACGGGGTCTTGAAACGTGTCTGCAGACTGTAAGGTGGACCTGGTCTTTCTGATGGACGGCAGCTGGAGCATCGGGAAGCGGCGTTTTAAGATCCAGAAGGACTTCCTGGCCGAGGTGGCCCAGACCATCAACGTGGGTGTGGCCGGACCGATGATGGGCATCATCCAATACGGGTAACCTCACGGTCTCTGTGGGTCTTTACGCACAGGTTTAGACTCAAACCCTCCTCCACCGAGCTGTTGTTCTGTGTCTAGGGACGACCCCGTGACCGAGATCAGCCTGAAGTCCTACTCCAGCTCCAGAGACATGAGGTCGGGCGTGGAGAAGATCGTCCAGAAGGGAGGCCTGTCCAACGTGGGTGAGTGACCGTCGACAGCTGCCAGCTACGGCAGACGCTTCCAGACGCAAGTGTGAAAGTGAAAGGGCTGCAATTATCGCATGGTTTACAAACCCAGGCACATTTTCACATGCAAGGATGGAATTAAGTCTAAATTTGCTGCGAGACACTGTTTGCTAAATTACAGTCCTGCCTCTGAAAGCCGTGTTTTTCTTCTGCTCTGACCAGAAAGTCGTTGGTTTTAGCAGCGCGGGGGGGTTGGTGCGTCACAGGCGTCCGCTGCCACATGTGTCTTTATGACTTTGCTAAATTCTGCAACACTGATACAAATAGTGTTGTTGATGTTGGAGAGACGTGCTCTCTAATCATACGACACAGCGAGTGGTTGTGAAGCAGAGACCACCAACCATCGTCTGACACATGAAATGACAGGACATCAGCGCAGATGGTTTACAGATATAGAAATACACTTCACGCAAATGTAATCTTTGTTTACAGATTAAACAGGATACAAGGGGTAGTTTTTATGTGGGTATGGTTTGGTTTTAGAAGATTCAGTGAAGACATACATATGTGAGGGATGGATTTTTTATTTGTAGTAAAAACTCCTCATGATGGAGAAAGAACTGACATATTTTACATTTAATTGAATCTATGTCTCAGCCTTTTCTCCAACAGATTCTACAGTGTCTTGTTCCATGTTTCTAGACACATTCTCACCACCGTCTGCCTCTAGTGTCTGTATTATCCTCTGTATTATCCTCTGACTGTGCTCTTGCGCCCCCTGCTGTCCGGACAGGGAAGGCCCTCTCCTTCATCAACAAGCAGTACTTCAGCGACGCCAACGGGAACCGAGGAGGAGCTCCTAACGTGGCGGTGGTTCTGGTGGACGGCTGGCCCACGGACAAGGTGGAGGAGGCGTCTCGACTCGCCCGGGAGTCCGGCATCAACATATTCTTCGTCACCATCGAGGGCCCGGACGACAACGAGAAGCAGAACCTGGTCGAGGCAAACTTTGTAGAAAAGGTAGAGTTGTTGAAAACTTGTTCCAGATAATACTGAGTTACATTCAACAAGTAGGAAAAACAAACTGAAGGTGAACCTGCAGCAACGAGACCATGTAAAGTTAAAGACAAAAAGAGACCGAATCAGAACAACAAACCACACCAGTACTTGTTCTGAGCGGCTCATTATTCACTGATCTAATGGAACGAATGAGTCTAAACTTTACTCTAGTTTTATGAAATCTATCCAAACTGTTAAAAACAAGACAATGTGGTTATATTTAAGACTTCTTGGCTTCGTTCTAGTTGATCTACTTTATGCAGCACAGAGGTTTGTCACTGATTTAACCTGATTTAACCTGATTTAACCTGATTTAACCACTGATTCCACTCTTTTCAGGGTTACGTTTTATGTCTTAGACTTGATTTTAAAGATGAGGGTTAGGGTTAGGGTTCATCATCTCGTGTCTGTGTTTAACTTGTGTCTTCAAGTTTTAGATCAGTTTAAAGACGGTTCAGGTGTAAACCCTAACC
>JAPQRN010000008.1:2315354-2328647 GCA_037367275.1 Coranthus polyacanthus | reverse complement strand
TCAGCTTTCCCTGGCCTTGTGGAGACAGTGTGTAAGCATATGTGTGTGTGTGTGTGTGTGTGTGTGTCTGTGTTGTGTGTGTGTTGTGTGTGTCTTGTGTGTCTGTTTGTGTGTGTGTGTGTGTCTTGTGTGTGTGTGTGTGTGTGTCTGTGTTGTGTGTGTGTGTGTGTGTCTGTGTGTGTGTCTGTGTTGTGTGTGTGTGTGTGTCTGTGTGTGTGTGTGTGTCTGTGTCTGTGTTGTGTGTGTGTTGTGTGTGTCTTGTGTGTCTGTGTTGTGTGTGTGTGTCTGTGTTGTGTGTGTGTCTGTGTGTGTCTGTGTGTGTGTGTCTGTGTTGTGTGTGTGTGTGTGTCTGTGTGTGTGTGTGTGTGTGTGTTGTGTGTGTGTGTGTGTGTTTGTGTATCTGTGTGTGTGTGTGGGGGGGTTTGACGAGCTGCCTCAGAAGTGGGTCATGTCTTATTCAGGAGGGTGAGGACGGGCAGGTGTGCCACCATGTGAGCGACACCTCCCACTCCTCGTCTCCTCCCTCCGTCCCCTCCACCTCGCACCTCTCCCCCGTCTCCCCCGTCTTCATCAACACTTCAAGGGCTCGGGTGCTTTGAACAGCCCTCATGAATAGAGATGAGCAGAGGAAACATCGCAATCCGACTTAATGACGGAAGAGGACTCGAACACGAGGACGATTCAACTACGATAATACGACCGCGCGCAGGTAGAGACGGTGGGGTTAAACGAGGCAGAGGACGGAGACACGTGAAAGGACACAGATGATGAAGATGTTACACCTTCAATGGTCCACACCAGTGACTGTCCAGTAACTGGCGGTGACAGGACATTTTACAAACTATCAGTATTGGTAGATGCGTGATGGCTAATATCAAGCAGTGATTTTTATTATTTTCCCTCAAAATCAGCTGCTATTGGAGCCAGATTCTGCCGATGGCGATAGTTTGATTAATCAGCTTTAACGTTAACGTTTTACAGTCTTTCTCAACTTCAAATTCATTACTCTTAACAGGCTTCAGACAAGCACTACAGGACTAAGTAGAAACTCACTCAAGAGTTAAACAGATTAAAGTTAAACAGATGTTTGAGGACAAACCTCCTCAAAACGACGTTATTCTGTTTAGCTTTTCACTCATACTTTAAAGCTCAGTATTAAAACAATGACACTCTTTCAGGAAAAGGGACTGTGATGAAAGCGATCGAGGCGAACAAGATTGAACATGAATGCAGCCTTCACATGCCTAACAGTCCTGTCACTTGAGGTATGCGAACACAACCATCAGTGTGATTTAGTGTGAAGAGGTGGAGTCGGCCGTTTGAGGCTCCAGATACTTACCAGAGTCGTAGCTCGGGGGCTTCATGTCACCTTGATTTAACTCCGTCCCGTATTTTAACTTGTGGTACTTGGCTCTGGAAGTTAAAAGACGACGAAGACAAACAAATGAGCAAACAGGGCTGATCAAAAAGAGGACAGAGAGCAAGAGGATTTAAAAAAACAGCTCATTAGGCATGACTTCTGCATAAGCTTTGGAAGTCGCCTCAACAGTAACTCGCTGTACTTCACACAAACACTTCTGTCACAGAGATTCACATGGATGTAGAGCTGATAGAACTCAAACTTCACAGAATAGAAAGGAATGTTTTTCATATCTGTAACACATTCAAATATAGTCCAGACACTGAAACTATAGTGAAAGGTTTCGATTATGTAAAATAGTGCCAGTGTAATGTCAATTTGAGCTTTTCTTGGACTATTTTTGCCACGAGCTGTTTACCTCAAATGGGAAAAATAGGCGTCTGATTTCATGTCGCTTATTTCTGATGAAAAACTAGCTGGATTTAACGGCGTAGGACACTTTAATTTGATGCAACCTGAATAATGACACATGTAGGTTCAACCTGGACAGGACTGGACCAGCAAACCCAGCAACTGACCCAAATCTAAACATGGGCCTTGTCTTCTCACATATTTCAATATGGAAATGTTTGGAGGACAGAAGTGCAAAAGCAAAATGACCTGCATTTTCATTGCCATAAGATTTTAAGGAAAGAGATGAAAGGTATAAATATTAAACTGATAAACAAATGCAACCAGTAATGTGTGTATTTTCTCTGTTTCGTCCTATGATACTATGCAGCTGAGGCTGAAAACGCATCCATGTGATTCAAAGTCCAGACTCTGACACGTCTCTGTTTGTACAACCTCACACCACATCTCGTCCAGCAGGAAGCCCCCTCCTCCACAGTCTGATTCAGTTTAAATTGGGTACATCCTACATTCAGAACGCCGTTTCTGATATTGCCTCCAGAGACCCTCGGAGACATGACCTGTTGCTAAGCAACCGGGGAAACTGGTAGCAGGTGTGGGTTAAGTGTCGCTCCTGAGTCTGATCTCACAGGAGAAAAGTGGATAAATATACGCTACGACCAACCAGAGGATCATCCACACTTTACTGATCTAATGACGAGGTCTGTGACAGTAGACGACATGTAAGTGACCTCTGAGCTGAAGCACTGACCGCTCTGGAACCTGGTCTACACCAGGTGTTAAGGCTTTCATTAGCTCCGACGTCTGGTTAGGAAACAGAGTCTAGAGACGAGCCACTACAGTCCATTCATCTGTCCACTCCGTCCTCGATTTGCCTCAAAAGTCAACCCAAAGATATTCAGTTTGGACTGGACTCGTTGGTTCATTTTGATTTGATGCTGTGAAAAATCTTTCAGATATTAAATCAAAATAAACAAAATAAGCAATAACTAAAAAAAAAAAAGAGCAGAAAATGAGCAAAATAATTAAAAATCAAAACTGAATTAAATAAAATTGAAACTGAAAACAAACTGAAATAAACAAATGAACAAAACCATTTAGAATTTCCCCCTAAGGATCAATGAAGTTAATCTATATCTGTATCTGTAAATCAAGCAATAAATAATAAAAAAAGAACAAAAATGAACAGAAAATGAGCAAATTAATAGAAATAAACAAAAATGAACAAAATCAGCAGCTGATCTGAACTTCGTGGTAGAAGGAGACTCGAATACTCAAAATGATTCATTAATTATCAAACTAGTTGGTGATTAATATAACGTTTGGTGATCAATCGATTGACTGAATAATCGTTGCAGTCTTACAACCTTCTCCCACTTTTCACTTCTTTACTCGTCAGAAGAGACTTTTGGATTCACTTCGTTCATTTCATTAAACTCCTGCTTCACATTCAGAAAATTCCACACATTCCCAGAAACTGTGTCTGATCCACTCAGAGTGTTGTCGTTGAGTTGATCCTGTGACACCGACTGGACACGATTCAATCACACCTGTGAACAAACGGCCGTAACATGATGATTCCACTGATATTAACTATGTTCATTACGACCTGACACATTAACAGAGCAGAAACACAAGGAAAACAAAAGGACCCGCTGGTGAAATATTCATAATATTCCCTCAAAACAGCATAAATGTGCACAAAACGAGTTCAGTGTTGATCAAATCACGAGTTGAGAGGATTAATGTCATATTAGCAGAGACGAGGGCGATAACATACAACACATGATGATAGAATATAATATTATGTTCTCAGCAGTTTTTTTGTTTTTGAGTCACAAATCATACTCTTTACAACATTCAAGTGACACTTTGCGTTCTTCTACACGTCACACGGATGCAGATTTTTATCATGGTTTAGAAATGTCTGCTGAGAAAATGAAACAGAAAAAGGCTGAAAAGTGACAGCGAAAGAGCAAAACAAGACTAAACTTGTGACGTCCACAGGTTCAACTTCTGCTTTACATCAACTCTACGATCCTGAAAACAGCTGTCACTAAAAAACCAGCCGGAAACCTGGAGAAACTCCTCTAGATTTGTGAAACGTTCTGCTGTTTGTGTTTGTCATGTTCTGACCATCACTTATAATATAGAATCTTTTAATATAATATAATCTTTTACATTGTTTTCATCTTGCTGAATAAGAACTGAGATTTAAATGACACGCAACATTAAATGAAAATGGAGACATGTCGTTGCATCTTTTACCAATAATATAAAACCACAAACAACCGTCTGGTTTCTTCAACTTTGACTCAGGACCAAAAATCAGCCTTAGAACTGTACAGAAATAACGATTTGATATTATCGATATCGACTTCATCCTTAACGACCTCCTCTCGACTGGACAGAGAATTCTCCTGATTCCCCGTCGTCTGACAGGAGACAAAGCCTTCCTGCCGACACTCGACCTGGACCAGAGACGTCACAGCAGCTGGACTCGGGGGAGTCTCTGTGTCTCTCAGTCCATTAGTGCTTCTGCTGACGCCAGCGGAGATGCTGGACCAGTACAGAGAGCATTTAAACAAGGGGCAGATGGAGTTTCTTTTACACTCCATCAAATAAATGTTGTTAGGAAGATGTGCAGAGACCGGTGGGAATTTCACGCTGCCATCCTCGTCTTTTTCCATGTTATTCGGAGGCAGGGATTTATTTTTAGGAGCTTACAAAACAGAGACAGTGCGTTTGTTCATGCGGAGGTATTTGTGTTTATGGTGGGTGGGCTGGAGCGGCGTTGAGCTGTGGGTACTCACCTCTCTTGCTTCAGAGCGTACTCCAGCATTTTGATCCTCCTCACAAGGTCTTTCTTCAAGTTCTCCTGGCCTTTCCTCTCGCCCTGCAGAAAAGCGATTTGGGCCTGAAAGTACAAAAATAGGACTGTCAAGACCAGATTCAAAGCAGCAAAAAAATACAGTAGCTGTTTTTTATAAATAGTCTTTTTTGATACGTAATAAAAAAGACTTGACTTCAGAGACGAGGCAACATCTGACAACAACTGTTTTCAGAGACGGAAATAGTAAGATGTCAAATCAGTATGCATGGCATGATGGGAAATAAAAAGCATCTGTACTATTTTAATCTGAACTATTCACTCTCCCACACAAAAACTACAAAAGACGACACACAGACTGCACACCGACGACACAAAGACTACACAAAGACGACATAAAGATTATACACCGACTACACAAAGACTACAAAAGATGACACACCGACGTTATATCGACTGCACACCGACTACACACCGACTACACACCGACGACATAAAGACTACACACGGACTACACACGGGCTACACACGGGCTACACACGGACTACACACGGGCTACACACGGGCTACACACGGGCTACACACGGACTACACACGGACTACACACGGGCTACACACGGGCTACACACGGGCTACACACGGGCTACACACGGGCTACACACGGACTACACACAGACTACACACGGGCTACACACGGGCTACACACGGGCTACACACGGGCTACACACGGGCTACACACGGGCTACACACGGGCTACACACGGACTACACACGGACTACACACGGACTACACACGGACTACACACAGACTACCCCTCCCCGTCTCTGTTCAGTAACAGGCAGCAGCTGTTGACGCACTCAGTCTGAGTCAGCATTACATTATAATACACTACACTACACACAGGCCTGTCATGAGTGTGTTACAGTTACATCACAGTGATATAAGTCACCATGTAATATGTATTTTCATACATTTGTGAAGTGTGCAGAGATGTGTTTTTTCCTTCGTCCTCACCGTGTATTAAAGTGATTGAGCTGTAAAATGTTTATGGCTTTAAAACAGGGTGTGTTTAGAATTATTGATCTGTCGTTTTGAAACCAGTGGTTTGTGTTTTGGTCGTCTTCATGTCGGCTTTTTGGAGTCTGAAGTGACCATATTTGGACAAAAGGGGCGGAGCTGTGAGAGTGTAAGGGGTCGTGGGTGAGCTAATGCTAAATGCTAACTTACTGACTCAGTAAAAGTGTAAACTTCATCAGGCATTTGAGTAAATAAGTAATTTTACGTCTTGTTGGTGTAACTTATTAAACACAACTACAGTCGAGATGTTTGTCATAAATAATGTTTTATTAAATAAACGTCAGCTGTCAATCACACCTGTCAATCAAAGCTTCTATTCACCCTGAGACCTGATCAACCATGGACCACGGTGGACCATGGTCCACATAAATCCAGTGAGACCACAATGACTCCTTAGTATTTCTAGAGACAAGTTCAATGGAAGTCTATGGAGCCAGGGCTTCATGAAGCAGCATCTAGTGGCCGTCAGCGGTATTACACTGGAACAAACTAAACAACTGGACTCACTTTGGAGACGAAGGCCTGAACCCTTGCTATTCACATGGGACTAGTATCACCTGGTGACCTCTGGTGATCGTGAACGTCATTTAATCGTCCAGTTTCTTCAACTTTGCCTCAAGCTCAAAGCTCGGTCTTTAAACTGGAAAGAAATACTGATTTGACATTTCTGATAATTATCGATATGAACATTTATATCATCCAGCCCTAATCTATGCTGTTGTAAATAAGCAGGACAATAGGTATAAAAGGTGCCTGTGTGTAGTGAAGAGAAGAAAACATGGTCCAAGGTTAAAACAAACAGAATTCCAGAATGAACTGAGTAAATGTGAAGTGTGAAAGAGAGGATGGAGAATAACGCCACAAAATGAACTTCTAAGATTGTCCTTTCCTTCTGGGGAGAGTTCAAACTCTAAACCTGCGTGATAACATCTTAAAGAGGATGAAAACCGACTTGAATGCTGGTACTTCACTTCGCATGCAGAGGATGGTGCGAGCTTTGAGTGGGCCGCATCACAGTTTCACACGGATGGCAAGTAACGCCGCTGCTGCAACAATGAGTCATGACGGCACTTCAGTCTGCTTCACATTATTACCAGCATGTCTTCATCCACAGCTTTAAACCCAGGACCAGAACCAACCTGCCCTGAACCACTTTCACCCAGGCCTCGATACACATTCACCAAATAACGTGAAGAAAAACAGAAAACAAACACCACAGTTTAACTGGCACCGATCACAAGCAGCATCGCTCTACTTAACGTACACTTTACGGGTCTTGATCCTTCCCGTTTCAAATGGAGGAGCTCGATCTATACTAATGCATTTAAGACTGACAACAATGTTGACAGTGTTTGGTTTGAATCCACATCCTTGAGCCGCTACTACTCATTTATGCATGTAGGCGGTTTTTCATTTACTTCTCAACACGACAGGAGGAAAAATGTGCATAGATGGCAAACAATTCAAACAAATCGATTAACACGGAGCTTACAAACCCCAACGCAGGGTTACGTTTGTCTGTGTTTGGAGAATGAGAGCAGACCAACATGAAATAAGGCTTTAGGAAAATATTACATATGGAAAATGATCAGTGTTTGCATTAACCCAGACTGTGTGGCTCCTAAAATAACTGACTCTGGCTAAAGTGGCACCGGTCCAAATACAAGTGAAGACCACGACCTCGGGACGTTGACACCATTCACGTCACATGCAGTTGAGCTGCTCCATCTACAAACATCTCATCAGGTTCAGAACCATCTCCTGTTAAATGTCTAAATCAGCACGGACATGTAAAACCAATCTGCAGGTTTTTGTACGTCCTCCACAGATTCACTGTCAGCACTAATCCCGGGTTCAGACGACATGATGTCAGTCAGATCCTGGTCTGATCCGGCAGACGGAGGCCGTCGGGTCGGGTCAGGAACAAAGGGTGGCAGCGATCGATGGGTTTATCTTGTGTAGTGTCACAGATTGTGTTTACATGGACACCAGCACTCGCTACATGGAACATGGAGAAACCTGGTTCTTCACATCCTTATATACACGAGAAAGACTAGTAATCCACTCCCTGGATACTGAGAGCTGTTTGTACAGACGAATGAGATGTTTACAACACAAATCAGCAAGTTAACGTGGGGTTCCTGTGATCCTGTTACAGATCATAAGTCCATGTAGACGGACTGAGTCATAGACATTCAGTTTTCAGTCTGAACAGGAAAGTGTCCTGGGACGAATCAGAGGAGAGAAAAATCTAAACTTTAAAGACACAACAAGACGAAAACAACATGAAAAACTCTCCCGGAGGGTTGGCAGTTCGATCCCTGATCCGTCCACATGTCGACGTGAACTTCAGACACTGAAGCTCAAGTTGCCATTTACCATTTGTTGCATCTTTATGAACTTTTTGCTTTTGCATCATTTTCATTGTGTTGCATCTTTTCTTGTGCTACTGGAACAGTTGAAAATTGGGGGATCAATAAAGGAATTCTATTCTATTCTATTCTAAGTCATTTTTGTCTCAAGATGCACTGAGGACACGTTCAGATCTGCATTCCATCGTTTTCATCTTGTTGCTTCTTTTATAAATAATTTAAAACCACAAACATCCATCTGGTTTCTTCAACTTGAAGTCTTCAAACTAACAAACATTTTCATCCTGACATTTTGGGTTCGTATCAGCTCTAACAGATGATTGGCTGGGATTTTCTGTCTCTATAATCGTCTGGCACAGTGACCGTCGTGACAGACAAGAACACTGTCTAGTCTGAAGCAGACATAACAGAGCTTAAACGGACACAGTTCTTCACTGTAGATGAAACTGTACATCTGTGTGGACTGAGATAGCGAGCGTCCATTCAGTCTGCGATCCCCGAGACCCTCCGGCGTTCTGCGCTGCCAGAGATAGAGAAGAGAGCAGCTCTGTGAATCTCTGGCTCGCCATCGCTCCTCCATCAAACATTAACCTTGGGAGGAATGCAATGAGTCAACTCGGGCCATAAAGAGACACAGGAAGCATTTAATTCAAGGCCTCACACTGACTGCATTATTGGCGGCTGGATAAGGGCTCCTCAGTGTGTCTGAGTGAGAGACATGGAGAACGGGGCATCCATCTAGAGCACAGGGCTTTTCAGAGACAGGAAAAGGAGGCAGGGGAGATAGGCTAATGGCAGCGGAGGAAAATAAACACCAGCCACTGGCAAAAGTCTGGAAAGACAAGGTAAGAAGTTCGCTCGCGGTGTCGGAACTCGGTCAAACGCAGCTTCAGAGTGGATCTTCAGCTCTTAAGTCAATGAGTAAAACAAGCAGCTGCTGCTCAGTCCTGCTCGACTTGAGACACTTTCAGTGACACTGGATAAATAAACTGTTTCAGTCACAGATATTCAAACGGTAGAAGCAGGTTTTTTTTTCTTTAAAGGTAAGTATTAGGAGGAGACGGTGGTGAAAGTAGGAACAAATGTTTGTATGGTGGTATTTTCTAACATTCTGGTGTTCGGGGCCTTTCAGAAGGTAAAACAGAATATTATGAGATTTTATTTTCACCACACATAAAAGGAAGGCTTTAGTTAATACAGGGTTTGCTTGAACACAATATATGAAGAAATCAGTTTGAGAAAATAATTAATTCATTAACAGTTTTATAAAAACTATAAACTGACCTAAAACACTAAAAGTGTAAGACGTACGTCGAATGAGGCGTTTTAATCATTGACCTCGATAATAAACCGTTCGTTGTTGTTTTAAAATTTGTCTGTGACACTAAAATCACTAGAAACGTCGTCTGGTCAATGGACGACTTACGGTCCAGTTTCTAATAAAGTCAGACTTCATTTCTAACAGAGTGAACGTTTGTTTTGTCAGGGATGAAATCTGCTTTTTATTCTCTAAACTAGTTGTTCTTATATTAGCCTTTAAAAACCCGCTGGCAGTTGGAGCTCAATTAAAAACCTCAGTCAACAAATGAACAGTGACTTAACACCACTTTTTAGAGAGGAAAGATCTTAAAAGTTGAATTTCTGTTGAACTCCAGACATGTTTTCTCCCGAACTCGTTCCGCGTCGACAACACAATGAGGCCTTTTAATGTCGACACAGTTAACGCTGTGGAAAAACCGGCCCCGGCTCAGCTCACTCCATCTGTAAAAGAAATGCAGTGGATGCTCACAAATAAAACGGTCACACACGCTGGCCTTTCAGCTGCGCTCGGGACTGAAGGAGGAACTGGGACTGGTGTAAATCCCACATTTACAATGCAAACAACCTTTCTTTGAGCTCACGCCGACCGGGTTTACTCTCACAGGCAGCACAAGCCAATGAGCAGCACGATGCCGAACTGATAACCAGCCAAGTACATTCCACGCATGCCATTACACTAGTAGCAACAGAAAAAAAGCAGCAAAACAACAGAAGCAAGACACAAGCTGCACACGGACCACAGCAGCTTCTTCTCACACGAAAACATTATCAGAAAACTTTCACTCATCACTTTCAATAGATCAAAATAAACTTCAATATGGTTCGAAAAGGTTCAGTCACTGGTTAAAATCAAATGAACATTAACTTCAGATCGACGTCATTTACCAAGGTTTGAAAAAAATGAGTGTTTGTGGTAGAGCTGCATGATAAAAGAATAATGATATACTTTTTATATCGTGATAATTTTCCATCATCATCAGTGGCTGTGATTATCACAACGTAATCTCATATTGTGATAATTATCATTATCATTCTTTTTTGTCTCCAGGTTTATTTTGCTTCCATTATTAAATAAAAAGACAAAATGTTTCAATGTTTTGTTGTTTTACTTCTGCATATTTTGATGTTAAAGGTTTTATTATAATAGTTGTGAATGTTTCACCTCTGGATTCATGAAATGTTCTGATCATAAAGAAGAGTCTGAAACCACAAAGTCTTATGTTGTTTTTGTCTTACATTGCACTGGTTTTCTAAATTCTCTTCATTTGATTTCTTTATTTTGTTTAATGCTGTTCTCATCTTGTTACGTCGTTTTCATCTTGTTGTGCCTTGTACATTGTTTTCTTTAACGTTGTTTTCTCTCAACTGCATCTACAACACCTAAGCCCCAGAAACGAAGTGAAAACCCTGATTTCAACACGTCTACAACTTTGATTGCATGACGCGATCGGCTCAGCTTGGCTCTGGCTCCAGTACGTTGTATTTCCACTGCAGGTATCGTACTTCCTCATCGTGGCTGGTCGTCATAGCGACGCAGCGTAAACATATTGTGATGTCATCTTCAGTGCGAATGCAGCTACGAGTGATGCAACAGCGGACTATAGCTATCATTTCCGAGATAAAACGTTATATTAAGGTTTTTTTCCAGGCGAGAACACAGTTATTTAGACTCAAATCTGTGGTCGATTTATCAGGACAGAGCCGACTTGAAAATTTGCTCTGATGTTTTTGCAGATTTCCTGCTGCCTTGTGTCGCGACATGATGACACATGTACACATTGACAGGATCAACCAATCTGTGATCTGCATGACTTAACGTCTCCTTTAATATCGGCTCGGCTGGATCCTCGGCAAAGGTGAAACTAGAAATAGTATCTGATAGTACCTGGTGGTCAGTCGAGCTGATGTTGTCAGTGGAAAGCCTCCATAAGTGTCTGTTTTAAATGTATAAAATGTTAAAACATGTGCCAGAGGCTGTTTTACCCAGATGTCTCCAGTGCTGGTTTAAAGGTGGAACAACAACCCCCTTCACTCCGTTCATATGTTTTATACAGAGCTGTGAGGAGGAATAAAGGTACAATATTCCTGTCCTGAACAGGCTGTGCAACCGGGACTAAGGAGTGACATTGTAAAACACTGCAGACCTGTGCAGTGAAACCACTCGTTCAAATAAAGCCACAGAGCGGCGTCAGGGTCAGCCTGACACCGGGACACGCTCTGAACGGGATTTAACGCAGATCTTTTGCTCAGTTATCTGGAATAATCTGAGCTTCGGCTTTCACCTGCTGAACAAGACACACAGACGTGAAGAAAAGCCTCCCGGTCTCTTCTCTTCTTCTGAACCATTACCCTGCTGCACATTCGCCGTTTTCACGAGCCTCATTTTACACTTAAGCGTCACAATGCTCACATCAGGTTGGCACCGCAGTGCTGCCTCACGGGGCGGGGAACAAAAGGCACTACGTCGAGCTGCTGTCGGGAGCTGCATCCCATGTTGCTGCATTAATATTACATAAGGCTCACGATGCTCACAGACAGACAGACATGCTTCAACATCAGCATTTTCCTTCTTCATACAGGAGGTCGTCGTATGACCGTCAGGTGAGACCAGTCAAACATTAACGTGTCCTGTAGAGGCTCACAGACAACCCGTCTGAGGAACACGTTTTCAGTCTGGTTTGTTCTTGTAAATCTACTACTTCATTCTCAGAGAATATCAGAGTTTTCGTCTCATAAATTTACAACTTTCGTCTAGTTTTTCCAATACCCTCCTCCTACCGCTGGAACAACGTGGTCCTAATACACCCTCATATGAACACACAGCGGCTGGAAATAACATTATATTTCATATTCAGACACGGTACATTTGGTCTGCACTTTGTTTCTGTCTTGAGATGCCACAGACAGAACAGGACACTCACCACCATCTTCACTTATCAGTGCAGTCAGACACGACTCTGACAGACTCTAACTTCTGGTGGTGTTTTTCATTTAGTAGAGCAGCTAATCATTCATCCTCAGCATTAAGGGTGGAGAAGCTCTGCTGTTAAAGCAGGAGCTGTAGGTCACAAAGGTCTACGTCATCACACTAGACCTCAATGACATGAGGAAATGATATGACTTTCAATAAATAAATAAATATGTGTATAAAGCATGTCTTTCTGCTTCTGAATCTAAAATAAACCCTGTTTTTTCTAACTAAACTGACACCAACAGAGGTCGACGATAGTGGGTTTTTAAAAGGACACTAACATCAGTAGATTGAAACAGGCTGATACAAGCAACACTTGTTGTACTTAGAGTAAAACGTCTATTCATAATCATATATTATATGTGATATAAGCAAATTTATGGAAGATTCAAAAATATCATGAATTCACTTCATTTGGGACCATTATTAACAACAATTAATCGATTACTCTTTGACTATTGAATTAATCCATAATCAGTTTGAACAATTTTTTAAGAAAAATAAATAAAAATGTCCCTGATTCCAGGTTCTTGAATTTGAATTATTTTCTGATTTCTTTCCTCCTCTGTCACAGTTTGGTTTCAATTATCCAATGAATGGAAAATGGAAAACACATTAAGTGACAAGTGACTGATTATTTTTGTCAGTTTTTGTTCATGTTAATAACCGTAGAACCTAATTCTTCTATCTTATCCATGAACTGAAACGCAAAACCAGATGTTAAAGAAAAAAAACACACAAAAAGCTTAAAAACAAATCTTTCTACAAGACATCCCCTGAGGACCATCTGTGACCACCAGATCTGGGAAAAGCAACTTCTTCACATTGATTCACATTAATGACCTTATAACGGCAGAAAAACTCTCAAAGTAACGGTGGAAACTAACACAAAACTTGTAAAATAACAGGCAAATGTTCCTGTTTGTCACAGACATGCCCTCAGAGTCTCCTT